>CAIGQZ010001345.1:14708423-14739710 GCA_903798205.1 Danio tinwini | reverse complement strand
CATTCTGTAGTGCATATAGTTATCGTTTATTATTGCAATCATCATGCAGTAGGCATTCTTCATCATCATCATCAATAACGTACAGTCTAAACAGTCTCTTGTTTGTTACGCATGATGATTTTGCATCTTCTTGGACACTTTGCTGCATTTTTAAAGCGTCTGTGTCTTGAGGTCGGTCTTTCTGATGCCATTTTTCTATGCGCGATTTGATTGGACGAGAATCAGGGGATTGATAATTCTACTTAGCCAATAACCAAAGACAACAATAAAGTAGTTACTACAGGTTGAAGAAAAACACTGGAGTAAAAGTACAGATACAGCACTAAAAATGTTGGTAAAAATGTCAAGTACACATATTTAAAACTTCTTAGAAAAGTTACATTTTTGAGAAAAAACTACTCAATTGTACACTGTAAAAAATAATGGGAAACCAAGTCAACAAATGTGTTTGTTACTTCAACTCAATTTAATTTAAGCAGGTTTCAACAAAATTTCTTGTAGCTATACAAAGTTTAACTAAATAGTTTGTCAATTTGATTGTTTTAAGTTGAGATGACTAGAAAAATGATTTACAGTGTACTAAATTGAGTAAGCCATTACTTTACACTAAGCGACTTCTTGTCTTGAAACCCTAACAGATTATTTTACCAAATGTTAATCATGTTTTTAGTCTGATCATATTTTTACAAGCTTTATTTATTTCTGCGTGGTAGCCTAATTATAACAGTACATCATTTTAAAACGTGCGTTTAATGTGTTACGAAATAAGCAGCATGTTTATATGCTCCTTATAAGGAAGCGTTTTATTGGCTGTGTCTGGATGTTGGGATAATGTCAGTGTGGTGGATCAATGCGTGACACTGGCCTCACATCACTGCGCACTGACCACCAGAAGGAAGCAAATCAACTGTGAATTATGTACTCTTTCGCAGACAAGCGTGACCACAGCTTCAGCCGGGCTCTGCTGTTGCATGATGGATTGGCTGTGTCGTGCAGGGCACAACCACAGCGCATTGATCATTCACTGACTCCTGCTGACACACGGAGACGAGTGCAGGTTTAACAATATGACTGAAAAGTCGAAAGTAGGGAAGTGAGCGGAATGAAATATTTAACCATTTAAAGCCTATACCGTATATATGCGATAGTTAGTTAAGATAGTTTTTAAGACATTTAAATCAATATTTATTAATCATATTATAAAATAAACATGCACATTTATTTTATATTGACATTTCAAGTATACACTGGCTTTTGAGGATCATTTCTTTACCTCTAAATCATTATATTGCACTGCTTTGTTTAAAAAAGATATTTGTTTTATATAATTTTTTTCAAAAAAGAAAAAACTTTTATGAAACATTTTTAAATAATAATAACTCAAATTATATCAAGTTATCTGCAATAAAATTATGTTTGTATGTGTATTTAGTGACATTTTATTTTAAAAATATTAACTTAAAAGCTCCCACTAAAAATATTTTGATGATTTTTAAATTTTCATTTTTATAGGTTAAATAAATATTTCAATTTTATTTCTATTTCTATATTTTTATCAATATTTTATCTATTATTTATGTAATCATTCGTTTTCCTTCTGCTTAGTCCCTTTATTAATCAGGAATCGCCATAGAGAAATGAACCACTAAGTTATCCAGCATTATTTATGTATTTATTATTTTTTATAATTTCAGGTTTTAAAAAATATGTATTTTGTGTCTGTCCCTACATTCTGGTCACCTCTGATACATCAAGTAAAAAAGACATAACATGCTTTAAAAGACTGACAGAAAAAGCATGTTGCTCGCTCCAAGTGGTCACTTCCTTTGGTGGGAAACTCTGGTAGTCATTGAGGCATGTCATTATTCTTCTCTCATTCATTTGTACAAATTTTTTTAAGATACACCAATACTAGATGAATTGTCAACCCTATTATTTTGATATTTCAGTGAATTTCACATTCACGTTTTAAAAACAACAATATGATGATAATACATTCAAATAGGCATGGGACAATAACCGTTTTCAAGGTATACCGCAATTTGGATGAGTCAAGGTTTTAAAACTGCCAACATTTTTTGCTTTACCATTCCTAAGGTATGTGTAAGATTTTTTGTTTACCTTTTTTTTAGCAAAACAGTATCTCCAGAAAACATATCAAAATATACCGTTTTAAATTGTAAAGAAATCTGTGCTTTTAAAACAAGAGCAGAAGTTAATGATTTATTTGAATTATTTAACCTGACATGATTACTGCTCCAAAATATTATAAATGTTTCCCAAAGTAAAATAAATAGTGTTCAAAGGGGAAAACGTTTTTGTTTTTTACTCAGACATTTAAAAAAAACTTATTTCAGAGCAGTAATCACAATACTGTTATACCATAAAATCGTGATATTTTTATCCAAAGTTATCATACCGTCAGAATCTTATACCTACATACAATTAATCTTATACCTACATATGCCTACATACAATTCTGTTTTAGACATGGCATCTAGTTAGAGGTTAGCATCTTGAGCTAAAGCACAAAATGTTAGAAAATGACAACTTCGTTATGGTCAATTGACATAAACTGTATGGTCAACTGTCATAAAACAATAAGTGGTTTAACAACAAGTCAAACAACAATTAGTAACAGAAACAATGAATTAGGCAAGTTATTGTATAACAATGGTTTGTTCTGTAGACTGTTGAAAAATATATATAGCTTAAAGGGGCTAATAATTTTGACCCTAAAGTGTTTTTTAAAAAATTAAACACTGCTTTTATTCTAGCCGAAATGATGAAACAAATAAGACTTTCTCCAGAAGACAAATTTCAAAGGGGGTTTAATAATTCTGATTTCAACTGTACATAAATGAAAAATGGTATTTATTTTAATATCGCAAGTATGAAGACAAAAATCTCAATAATGTACAAGCTTTCAGAATTTCATCTTACTTCTTGGCAAAAAATTAATAACATTTGCACCAAATTGCATATTTTCTCTAGACCTATTAATAAAGATTTGTTTTTTCCCTATAGGTATGAGCTCTATATTCCCACTATATCACAATATGGCCCATAACTATATCACAATATGGCCCATAAAACCTTTTTGTTTTATATTTTGGCTAAAAATGGTTAAACTTTTTTTTTTTAAGATTTAGACTCACTTCTTTATATTGCACATGCAGGTCTTGTGATTAGACATGAATATGCATGATATTACAAATGAGTTTATATTCAAATCAACAGTATTATATTGCTTTTTGAGCAACATTCCTTGTAAACACTAAATCAACATTAGTCAATGTTTAAGTTCTCTATCAAAATAGCTCCACTTATATTTAAAAAAAAAATCCCCTTAGGCTGCTAAGAAGAAAACTAATCATAGACAACCTGTGCACATTCACTGTTTACCCTTAAATAAAGTCAAACTTAATAGCAATTTATTGTCCCTAAATTAATCTACAAGTAATGCTATCTGAAGAATGATTCATAGCTATTGAGCAATTACAGACCAATCTCAAATCTCCCTTTCATTGGAAAAATCATTGAAAAAGTGGTTTTCAACCAGGTTAACACGTTCTTAAACTCCAAGGGGTGTTTAGACAATTTTCAATCTGGTTTCAGAGCACATCACAGTACAGAGAGCGCTCTTATAAAGATAATCAAGGATATCCGCCTAAATACAGATTCAGGCAAACTAACAGTGCTGGTATTGCTCGATCTTAGTGCGGCATTTGACACTGTCGATCACAGCATACTTCTGGATAGGTTGGAAAATTGGGTTGGGCTGTCTGGGACGGTCCTCAAATGGTTCAGATCTTATCTTGAAGGGAGAGGTTACTATGTCAGTATAAGTGACCATAGGTCAAGGTGGACACCCATGACATGTGGAGTCCCACAAGGCTCAATTCTGGCACCTCTCCTGTTCAACCTTTATATGCTCCCTCTGAGCCAAATAATGAGAAAGAACCAAATTTCCTACCACAGCTATGCTGATGACACTCAGATCTACTTAGCCTTACTGCCTAATGACTACAGCCCGGTTGACACCCTCTGCCAATGCATTGATAAAATGAACAATTGGATGTGCCAAAACTTTCTTCAGTTAAACAAAGAAAAAAATGAAGTCATTGTGTTTGGGAACAGAGATGAGGTTCTCAAGGTGAATGCGTACCTTGGCACAAAGGGTCAAACAACAACAAATAAGGTCAAGAATCTTGGTGTGACTCTGGAGTCAGATTTGAGTTTCAATAGTCATGTCAAAGCAGTTAGTAAATCAGCATACTATCACCTCAAAAACATTGCAAGAATCAGATGCTTTGTTTCCAGTGAAGACTTAGAGAAACTTGTTCATGCTTTTATCAGCAGCAGGGTGGATTACTGTAACGGCCTCCTCATGGGCCTTCCCAAAAAGACAGTCAGACAGTTGCAGCTCATCCAGAATGCTGCGGCCAGGATTCTGACCAGAACCAGGAAATTAGAGCACATCACACCTGTCCTCAGGTCTTTGCACTGGCTCCCAGTTACATTCAGAATAGATTTTTAAGTATTATTACTTGTCTATAAATCACTAAATGGTCTAGGACCTCAATACATTGTTCAAAGAGAAATTCAAAGAGTTCATTCAAAGCAGGGTGAATCGGCTTTCAGCTACTACCCCCCTCGCTGCTGGAATCAGCTTCCAGAAATGATCAGATGTGCTCCAACATTAGGCACATTCAAATCCAGACTGAAAACACATCTGTTTAGCAGTGCCTTTACTGAATGAGCACTGTGCTACGTCCGACAGATCACACTGCTATGTTTTTCTCTTCTTTTCTATTATTTTACAAGCTGTTTTAACATATTTTATTTGTTTTTTATCTGTTTTATTTTTTTTTCTTACACTTGTCTTTTTTATTCCTGTTTATGTAAAGCACTTTGAATTGCCACTGTGTATGAAATGTGCTATATAAATAAACTTGCCTTGCCTTGCCTTTCCTATAGAATACAGTTTAATATAGGGTTAAGAGTTATTTAATTTCCCAAGCAATACTAATTTCAACTAAAACGTAAGGTTTTGTTTAGTTATTAATGTATTTAAATGATAAATGTTAGATGTCAAGTTAAATGCATGCAGCATTTGGAGTAAACTTTCAGTTGTTTATCTATTCGTGCTTTGAGTTCTTGTCATAGGACTGAGGTTTAAGTAGGCTTGAGAATGATTAGAGCTCTGCGGGGCCAAAATAGCACTGGAGAGGTAATTACACCGGGCTGGAGAGACCATACGGTCCCTGCTGATAGAAGAGTAAAGAGTAACTCTGAGATCAGATGCATAATGCATAAGAACTTAATGACTGTAAATCATGATGCCTGAGCTTACTTGACTTTTAAACAAACACCTCTGCATAACACCAAAGCCTTTGTTCAAATCAAACTCGTAACTCTGGGTTATGTCGCTTTTCATTTTTCACTACAAATGATTAGGAACAACAGACAATAGGCAAAATGGTGCACATTGTTTCTTGGTTGTGCATTATTTTCTAATATATTTTCTATATACTCCCGCAAAAACCAAAGAACAAGCTGCTAACAAATTTAATGCTGCGCTCAAGAAAGTTTCAGACTGGTTATGTCGTTCATGTCTTACCCTCAATGTAAGTAAAACTGTGGGAATATTTTTTTACAAATAAGAAAATTTGAGTTAATGGAGAAGCAATGAATATAGTTGATCATTTTAAATATTTAGGTATAATAATTGACTCTAAATTTAATTTTAAAAAACACATTAAGAAGGTTTCCAAAAGTGCTAGAGCAAGCCTGAGGATTTATAGAAACATCAGGCATCAGTTACCTATGGCTGCTGATAAACTTTTCATGAACAATGATTTTGCCTCATTAATCTTATTGTGCCACAAGCTGGTCCCACACGAACATTAAATACAATTATATACAATTAAAACCATTGTATATTATCTATAAACAAACTACAAATTTTAGCCAAAAAGCCAAGGAGCTATCATTATTGTAACTGTATTGAACAACATAAATTACTAACATTCGACAGTTTCTTATTTTATGCTGATGTGTGTTTAATGTAAAAGATATTTAATGATCTTGCACCACCACCTCTCAAACAATGTGTGATTGTCTGATTCAGTTGCTCAGAAAGATGGAATAAAATACCAGTGCATATCAGAATGAGTACTACTTTTAATCATTTTAAAACTGTTCTTAAAATGTGGCTTAAACAAAATCAAATATGCAACCACTGATTTGATTTTATTTTATTGACTATGATGTATTGTATGCATTGTACTGTAAGTGTATATTGTGCTTTTTTTTTTTACTGTTTAACTTGTTATAACGTCCTGCCCAAGGACTGCAGATGTAAATTAGCTTTATAGCTAACTCTGGCACAGCATGTCATGTTGTACATTGTTTCTATAAAAATAAATAAATAAATAAATTAATTAATAACATAAAATTTCAACTGACAGTTGTCAACTATTCCAACTATTCCACAAACGCTTCATGAACAGGGATGGTACTATCTTGCTATGAATCCTTTCTTTAAGTTAATAATAAAGGTATTGTTAATAATACTTTTTTTGTGTGTGTTTGTGTCTGTACTGTGTGTATAAGAGTGAGAGGAGAAAAAGCAAGGTATGCTGTTTAGCTGTGCCTTTACTGAATGAGCACTGTACTACATTCAACAGATCTCACTATTATGTCTTTCTTTTCTCTTTCATTCTTTTAAAACCTGTTTTAACACATCTGTTTTTAATCATTTTTATTCTTCGTTTTATTTTCTTACAATTGTCTCATTCCTTTTATGTAAAGCACTTTGAATTACCATTGTGTATGAAATGTGCTATATAAATAAACTTGCCTTGCCTTGCTTTTACATATATAAAAAAAAATTATGATATTGAAAAATGAAAAAAGAGATTTTCTTTCCTTGTGAAAAGTGGATGAGAACATTTTTAAATGTTTGTTTGTTTCATTTTTTATTTCAAATAACAAAACAAAATATTTTCAGCCAATTTCTGGTGAAATTTAAAAACGAAAATAAAACAATCGCCCTTCTTTCATTTTTCAATAGGTGTTTCCAATGACCAAAGGATACATGGACCAGGAGAACGGGAATTTTGCCTTTTATTTTTTATTGTTTAATATATTATTTTGACTGGTCAGTGTGAGGAGCGGCATGGTGGCTCAGGGGTTAGCACTGTTGCCTCACAGAAAGAAGATCGCTGGTTCAAGCCCCAGCTGGGTCAGTTGGCATTTCTGTGTGGAGTTTGCATGTTCTCTGCATGTTTGCGTGAGTTTCCTCCGGGTGCTCAGGTTTCTCCCACAGTCAGAAGATATGCAGTAGAGGTGAATTGAATAAGCTAAATTGGCAGTAGTGTATAAATGTGTGAATAAGAGTGTATGGTGGTTTCATAGTACTAAGTTGTGGCTGGAAGGGCATCCGCTGCATGAAGCATGTGCTGGATAAGTTGGCAGTTCATTACGTTGCGGCGACCCCTGATAGATAAAGGAACTAAGCCTAAGGAAAATGAATGAATGAATGGTCAGTGTGAATTTTGGCTCTTTTTTGTGTAAGGTACAAAGGACTTTTGTAATAACTGAAATAATTTGATGAATATATGGAATTAGTGAGTTGCGATCAGGACCTGCCTAGAACTAATTTAGCTGTGGGTTTTCAATAATAATAATTTATTCAATAATTTCAAAACCTTCCTCAATCAATCAGAATCAAGTATTTAACAGCCCAACCCAATTCACAATATCACACAGGCTCTTTGTTTTTAATGCAACTGTCATTGCATAAAATACAAATGGAACAACTTTGGTTAAATTATATTTTATTAAAGTAAATCAATGCAATTTTTCCACTAGAAACTTAAATTTCTGTATTGACTTCTATTGTATTGTAATGACTATAGTGATATAATTCTATAATAAGTAAGTTTTAATGTTACTTGATAAATACACTTTAAATTACATTTTGTAGTAAAGTGAGTTAACAGTATTGTTTTATAGAATTTTTATTTGTGACTTTTGTGACAATAAAATGTCAAAATATGGATAAAAGAATGATCCATGACTTTTTTGCATAAATAGTCTGACCTATACTTACTTAGGCCCAATCCCAATTCTATTTTTGTACCCCTACCCCTTCCCCTTCCAACCAAGGGTTAAGGGGAAGGGCTTCAAAATTGACCCCTAAGAATTGGGACAGCACTACAACACCTGCACACGTCATCATATGTCATCGCAATCTCTTTCTTCATATTAGATCAGACTATCGTGACTGCTGTAGTTATTCTAGTTGTGTTATTTTTTATATTTATCTTCAGGAAACCACTGAAGGCATATATTGTTATCATAACGATCTAATGTGGCAATAAGATCGTAACTATCCTGTGTATTTACACCGTGGCCATACTCATCTGTAAACACACGAAAACAACATTAACATTATCCCAGACACTGTAAAAAGCTCATTCCCAGCCACTAAACTTTTCTGACAGGGTATTGGAATGTCATCGAGTGTCAGAATGTTGTGGGACTGCTGTACAGGAGTTATGATCAGGGATTATTGATCGCGAAATTTTGGGGGGTTTTTTTCTAGCTTTTTTTTTTAAGCATGATGGTAAAACATGAACGCGGTTATGAATATATTAAAATGTGTTTGTTGTAAAAATTCGTAATAATGACAAAAAAAACTAATTAGTGGCTCTCCTTCCGGGTTCAGCAAAACTGCCGCTGTTGCATTCTGGGTAATTTTCGTACCCCTTGGTTTTGAGTGTGGTCCTGAAAAATCTTTGTTCGAAAGGCTATTTACCCCTTAGCCTTAGCCCTAAGCCTTCAAGCTATAGAGAATTTGGACACCCCTACCCTTTGGCGTGAATGCGCAAAACGAGGGGTAGGGGTAAGGGGAAGGGGTAGAATTGGGATTGGGCCTTAATTATCATACTAAATTGTATTATATTTAAAATGATTCAAAACTTATTGCTATGGGTGAAATAAGTAACTCCAGCTAACTAAACAATAGTGGCAAAGTTTAAACATTCAAAATGACAATTAAGTAGTATACATGATTCTTATCTTGAACTATTGTTAAACTCAATGCCATTTTAGTGGGTTTCTTTTGTATATCGTTTAAAATGTATGATAGTCATTATTTTTTCCTCAGCAAATGAAAATTCAACAGAACACATTCAAATATAAGCAGCAAAATAAACAACAAACATAAACATTTATTATTTATTTATTAAATTTTGTTCATTGCTGAAAACCCATTTTTGTCTTTGACCCATTCACCTCTAACTCAGTTAGCACATTTAAAAACAGCAAGTGCCAACAAAGTGCTGTCTAAACAACACTTGCGATATTACATGCTTTTCGTGGACATTAATTAATTAATAAAATAGTTTTAATACCAAACAACCATCCAAATCTCTCTATTTTAACTGTTTTTAGACATGACTTCTTCAATCCATGGAAGGTAGTTGCTCACTTTGGTATAAACCCCATAATACCCAGCCTGTGCGCAGCCATGCCCCCATGACACAACACCACCTATAAACCATCTTTTATTCTGTTTGTCAAAAAACGCAAAGGGACCTCCACTGTCCCCCTGGCAGGAATCTTTCCCCCCCTGAGAAAACCCAGCACAAATCATGTTCTCCGTCACTACTAGTTTCCCTTTACTAGTGACTGTGGAGTCATATTTGGCTTTACAGTCGTTAAAGTCAGAGACAGGTAAATGTGCATACTTCAGATTACCAGAAAAAAATGCGGGTGTGTTTATATTCGACACCCCCCATCCAGACACCTTCCCCACATCATTAGCCTTCAAAACAAACCGCTCTTCCCTCCCGGGCAAACACACAGGCATGACGGCTTTACTGACAGGTACCTTATACTCCAGTTTAATCAGCGCTATGTCATGGTTGAAGTTGACATTATCGTGATGGTACTGAGGGTGAATGAAGATTTTCTGTGGAATGCCAACTATCGCCTCGTTGTCGTGATGTTTGACTGTGCCCATCTTCAGCTGCAGATTGGTAGAGTCCTCGAAGGTTTTCAGGACATGAGCAGCGGTGAGAACCCAGCCGTCCGACAGCAGAGAAGCACCACCTATGAACTTGGTGCCCATTCGTATCATGACCTGCCAGGGAATCTCGTTCTTCTCTGCGTTCTCCCCACCGATCACCTTGGACAGCTTTAGCTCAGGCTGCCCACAAACTGTCAGAGATGGCACCAGATTAGAGTCAACACAATAATTTTTTTAAGCATACTTAAATTCAATCATTTAAAACTTATTAATGTTTGTACACACCTGCTCATTTTTATAGTATATATAGTTTTCACATTTTTGAATAAAGAACACAAACAGTTTTTCTCAATCTTTTTTTGACTTAATAGTCTCTAGTTGATTTAGAGTTGAAATATAGAATGTAAATCTGGATCTACATAGGCATAGCTGAATAATAAGAGTTCAGTACATGAAAATGATATACCGTGAGCCTCAAACACCATTGTTTCCTTG
The DNA here is from genome assembly GCA_903798205.1 of Danio tinwini. Classification (NCBI taxonomy): domain Eukaryota; kingdom Metazoa; phylum Chordata; class Actinopteri; order Cypriniformes; family Danionidae; genus Danio; species Danio tinwini. The sequence continues at coordinate 14,729,173 of CAIGQZ010001345.1, read as the reverse complement.
TTCTTATGTAAATCCTCTAAGTGTAAAATCCCAGGCCAATCGATCATTTTTTATTTTGGTTAAATAAGCGTATCTAGATCTAAGAGGCCTTTGCCTTTCATATAAGCCCCTTCTGATACCAAATGATCAACTAGATCTAATCAATTATTTATTGCTTCTAAAATTTGGATAGGCGACAAGACTTTTGTCAAGAAGTGTACATGTCCCAGGCTGCATTTGATTAGCCACAACACTCTTTAGTGAGATTACAACAGTGCTATTTATCCCCTTATTTTTTTTACTTATCTAATCTTGTATTAAACATAGTATGTACTACTATAATATAGACTCTTATTTGGGATAGGCAGGGAGACTAAAAAGGAGCAGGTTTGTGGAGCAGGCAACCACTGAGTGTTGACCACAAAGTGTTCATACTGCAGCTCATCTGAATGGAAAATGCGGTATATACAGATTATAAATTTGTCTGTTGAAGTTTATCTTTTGTTAGTTTAACGTGTTTATAGTGAAATTTGTTGTGTGCGGTTATTAATGAGGCAACAGAGACATGTAAACTCCTGAGTTTAGATGTTTAAAGCACATTTATGCATTGTGTCATATCACTTAGCTCATAATGTCATTTTTGTGAAGTGATAAAACAAACTTTATAAAGCTCATCTATTTATGCAAAGGTTGATGTTAATTCAGGAGCGAAACTAGGTTACTATGGTGACAAAGATAGCTCACACACCCCTTCCTAGCCTAAATAAACACATATACAATGTACATTATATGCATGTGCAATGAGATTACGTGCATCTCACTACTCTACATGCAGACAAGTAAATATATCCTTGAAATACAAATCACACTAAACAACAAGCTACAGTAGAAATAACTGTCGACGATAAACAGTAGTGCAAAATAGGGGAGGAATGGGGATAGGGTGAAGTGAGTAAACAATTTGAAGCTAGAACAAGAGACATACAATATGTACTATGTAAATGTAAGATGATAAATAGTAGTGCAAAAATAGGGGATGAGAGGAGGGGGGTAGTAGGGTGAGGTGGAGTAAACAGTTCTGAGGTAGACCAAGAGATATATACAAGCATACCTGTCAATATTGGGATGTGAAAATAAGAGATATGCCCACCACACCACACGTGTACAGAATCTGAATTTGGAAAACAGCATCAATTTATCACTATAGAGCGCATCAGCTGACAGTCACGCACCGCTATATGACTGTTTTGAAGATTGCATAGGAGGAGCGAAGACACAAGATTTTTTTATATTTATTTCAAAATGTTTTCATGCCTAAATAAAATGAAAGCACAGAACAGACTCAAACTTTAAGAGCCAGGGGTGGCCCCCTGGTGGTTCGGCGGTATGGGTTGCGTACACAAACAAATATTTTTTTTGCTTGTTCAAACTACTTAATTAAAATGAGCTGAAACAACACAATTCTTGAGATTTCATTGGGACAACTTTACTTTTTTATGTTCAATCCACATAAATTTGTTAAAAGTGTTAAGGTAACTTAATCGGTTTGTTTTGGGACAACATGAATGAATTGTGTGGAACCCTGCATTTTTTACAGTGTATAGGGAGGCTTTTTAATGTTTATTGCCACCCTACAGAGAAAGACTGAATATACTGGAAAAATATGGGAAAATACCTTTACGCGATGATAGCGCGATAGAACTGTAAAATACGGGAGAATCCCAGGGTTGACAGGTACGTACAAGATGTAATATGTAAATGTAAGATGATAAATACATTGTGCAAAATAGGGGATGAGAGGGGTAGGGGTGGGGTGAGTCAACAATTCTGAGCTTGAACAAGAGACATACAAAGTATGTAAATGTAAGATAATAAATAGTAGTGCAAAAATAAGGCATGAGGGAGTGGGGAGTAGGGTGAAGTCGAGTAAACAGTTTTCAGGCTGAATGAAAGATGTTTACAAGATGTATATAATTAGATGTGTTTTGCATAAAGTCCAGTCCATGTGTGAGTGTGTGTGTGAGAGAGAGATAGAAAGCAGCATGAGCTGCGAAGCATCAGAGCAGAGCTCGTTAATATTCACGACTGTTCCAAATATGGTCAAAACTGAGCTTTCATTCTGGGGGTAATTCTTGTGGTTATAAATGAGCATATTGGACAATTTCTTGAGAATATTTTTCTTACCTAAACCAGAAACCTATTGTGTAGATATCAACAAACAGTTTAACATACGGAATCAGTGCACTCTATGGCACATTACAAATTCTACTTTTGTAAAGAAATTCAAACTTATATTTGTATAAAATACTCAAGTATAACCTCTTTTTGTTCGTTTTTTTTAAGATCACAAAAAATTTATTCAGTCAAATGTGTCCAAAGCTTTTACAGCAGTGTGCAAATGTAAAGTAATTTAGTATTTAAATATAAAGTGTCTGATAAATGATATGCGCTACTCACTGGGTAAACATATCTGTTGTATTTTTCCACCGACAGCATCTCTCCAGTAGCCGTCATGTGCACAGGTATAGACTCCTAATATCAGAGAGAATAAGATTAAGGCTCCTTCATGTTGCTTTAAATCTCCAGTGACGATCAATACAGTGTTTTGATATCCAATCACACTTTACCACTTGTTCCAACAGCCATTGAGTAGAACTCATTGCAGGTATACTTGATCACAGATTTATATATGGTTGTGGTGTATTTCACAGTTGTATTACACACTTCTGGGGGCTCTCCACAATCAACAACTGCAAAGAAGAGGGACATCTGATCATTGACACAGTTTACAAACACAGTCGTGAGTGACAATGATGAAAAAAATTTGATATATCCATAAAAATGAAATAATAATAATATGTTGATTATGTCTTTTATGATTATAAACTGTTTATTTTTTTTTTCAATTTACTACCATTTCTTGTGTTTGATCTTTCTTCACATTTTAAAATATAAAAAACTCATAGTAAAACTTCACAAAGTTGTATTAGTTATTGTTAGACAATTTATTTACTAACATAAATAAACAATGAACTGTACATTTATGAGTATTTATTCATCTGCGTTAATGTTGGCTAATAATAATAAAGTTTTTCATTGTTAATCCATGTTAACTCATTGCATTACTAAAGTTAAAAAGAATAAATTTGGATTGTTATATAGTACATTTTGGACTATAATAAAAGCTGTACTTTAAGTATTGTTTATTATTGGTTCATGTTAATAAATACATTAACTAATGAAACCCTATTCAAAAGTGTTATCCTAACCCTAACCTTAACCCTAACCCCTCATGGGAAAAATAATTCCTTGATATTCCTTAAAACTATTATGTTTACATGACAATAACATATATTTGCTTGAGAAATAAAACATTCAGATCATATAATTTGCAAATGGGCTTTAGAACTATTTCTGAAGTACTGCTTTTAATCAATGGCATTTTTTAATATATATATACACTGAAAAAAACATTGCTCTGCAAAATTGTTGTAAACCATTTATATTGGCTAAATTTAAACAAACAAATCTTTAAAAAATAGCAATGTTCAACTTTATTTGTTTAAATTTAGCCCATATAAATTGTTTACAACCACTTACCTTAAAAAAAATAGCGAATCCAATGGATTATCTCCAAATATTTTTTTTAAGTGTACAGAAATGAATTATTAGTGGTAATAGTGGCAAACTTTATTTGTCATAATCATTCAGTGGATTCCTGTTAACCATTCCTTTTTCTATTGTTCTTTTCCCACAATAAACTGCAAATAAACTGCACACAAACTGCAGATAAAAAAAAAGATTTTTTTAACATAAGACATCTGATTTTAAAATATATCCCACTTTGTTAAAATAATTAGGATTGTTCCTAATATTTGAGTTTGTACCATATCCTACACTGTAAAAAAATCAGTAAAAAAATGATTAAAAGGCTTCCAGAGATACTCATTCACATAATTACACTATACTATCTATTGACGTTAATAACTTCAATATTTAACCCTCACATGATGAACTACCTTTAATGGTAATGAAAAATACTATGATTCATTATATAATCAATAATGTTGTTAAATCCCCTCAATCCCCCCAACCCCATATTTTTACAAGTATAATCTGGAAAGACTAAAAAAAATTTTTACATAAAATGTATGTAATATCAAAATACTAATATTGGAACTTTGAAATAGAGAAAATATCTGTAAAATAACAAATATTTCACTGTAAAAGTAAAAAAAGAGTAACTTTTTTACAGTGTATACAAAAAAATAAGGTTGAATATGGGAAAGATTACAGACATATTTAGAAGTATTGGTACATTGTGAGTGCACTCAAAAATTATGTTAGCTATTTGTTCAAACTACATATTTTAAATGAGCTTAAACAACACAATTCTTGAGGTTTTTGAAGGGACAACTTAACTGTTTTGTGTTCAATCCACGTAAATTTTTAAGTACTAATAAGTTAACTTAATTTCTTCTTGTTGCCCCAACACAAGTCATTTTTACAGTGTGTGTTAACAGTGTCAACAACAATGTTTTTAGTATAAGTACAAACATGTTTATTCACAATAAGTGATTCTGTATGTATTTTTGCAGTGTTACTGCATCAAATTTTAAATGTAAAAGTTAGTACATAGTAATTAAAATCTAAATATAAAATGGGACCAAAAAAAGTTAAACATATGGTTCTTGTTGTAAGCACCATCACTATTTCAGCTCAAAATAATCCCAGAGTTTACAGTAGACTTTGACTCACTTCATCTCAGGTTTTAAAAAAAGCACCTCCTCTTTGTTGTAGTAAACCTCCATTGATGATTACTCACACTTCATGCTTATCTGGGATTCTGGGGCAACTTACTGACGCAGTTGGGCATTGGTCCATTCCAAAATCCCCCCCTCAGGCATGTAGCTTGATAAAAGGGCAAAGCTTCTTCCCCCTGAAGACGCAAAACTCACTTTTAAGTCTATAAATGGCATAGCAAGCCCTTTTCTTCAATCTCATAAAAAGTTAAAGGGGAATTAAAAAAACGGCTACCAGAATTAATTCATAGCCCTGATCACATGTGACATTGAAGGTGTCCGTCATGATGTACTGAGGCTGCTGAGGCTCGATCCGACCCTGTCGAGGAGCCACGGGATTCGGACATGGCTGGGCTATGAGAGAGAACAGTGGACACTGAGAATAACACACACATTTTAGAAAACAGCACATTAACTTTTAATTACTCATGTGAATCTTAATGCATCGTGTCCAAAACATCTCTCCAGAGAGCTACAGTGGGGGCAAATATTATTAGAACACCTGGCAAATTTAAGAGGTTTCATAAAACTAATAAAATATCTAGAAAGTCAACGTTAAGCTCTATAAACCATATAATAGAGCCATCATAAAGAGATTTAGGTCATTTTCATAACAAAAAATGTCATCGAGTTCCTTCACAGAATTCAAAAGAAAGGCTTAAATTGCAGAAGACATGAAGGACATTAATGTTGAAGTTATTAGGAAATAGATTTAAGACTATAGATAGATGGATATACCAAATATTAAAGTTAAATGTGGCTTAAAAACATCTGATATACAGTATTTTGTGCTTAGAGCAACTATCTGCATGTTTCATGCATTAATAAATGAAAATGAAATCATGTTTTGAAGGTCAAAAATGTAATTATTTTTAAAATCTGTCAGGTGTTATAGTAATATTGGCCATCACTGTATTATATCAAAACATTTGTTGTTCTTTTTTTTTGGGTAGCTTGCAGAACATACGTAATTACTATATTTTTGGACAAAACTGACAGCAAGTTTGCACATACAGTACAAATAAAATCTACAGTTGAATTGGAAATTGTATTGGCTGCATTAATTATTACAGTGTACACTACTCTCATCAGCATTAATAATGAGCAATCTTAAATAAATCAAGTATTTGTTTTTTTACACGTATTTACATAAGTATTTGTTTTTTTACATTGATAATGACAGACTCTCCAGAAAGGTCAGTGTACAGTATATTGATAGTGGCTCCCTGATGCAAACAACTAAAAAAAATATGGCAGGACTAATAGGACAGGAATAATATGTAGAGTACTGTAGAAGGCCTGTATTCAGGGTTTAACGTGTGTTTTTACTGCTAAATGTGGTGTAAAAATGTTATTAAAGGAATCAAGTGGGCAACACAGCTGTCAACTGAAAATAAGAAGGGAGAAAAGCTGTGCTAATTGCAATACTTATAAATTAATAGTTATAGATTTTGCAGTCTCACAGCAATTCAGAGCTTTTTGATTTAGCGGCCAATTTGTATGAATTATTCATATATTTTAGTGTGATTTTTTCATCCCCAATAACAGTTGACTTACGGGTGGGGTTTGGAGACACACCCACTTTTAAAATTGTGTGTTTTTGTACAAAGGAAATCGTAAAAAAAATACAGGACGAATTTAGACATATTCACATGTGCATGCATTCATGCATGTGTCTGTATTGTTTCAGCTGGTTTCAGTAAAGTGTTAATATTTGTTTTATTTTATAAAGGTAGCCACATTTGAACCTTTTTTCTGAAAAAAAAACAACTAGAATGACAAATGTTTTTATTTGCTGGAATTGAAATTCAGAGTTATTACAACAAAAAAAACTGTTCTGAGATAAAAAAATATTGGTATTGTGTCTGAAAACATAGCACTTTTTTATTAAAGGAAAACATTTCATAATAAAAAAGTCATAATATTTATTTTAAACTTGGAAAGTCATTAGCAGTTTACAGTAATTTGATATACATAATGTAATGCGTATGGCACATTTATCGTGTATGGTAACACACCCAAAGTGCTTCACAATCATGAGGGCGGGGGTTCTCTCCACACCACCACCAGTGTGCAGCATCCACTTGGATGATGAGACAGCAGCCACAGGATAATGGCACCAGTACGCTCGCCACACACCAGCTATAGGTGGAGTGAAGAGACAGTGATAGAGCCAATTTGGTGGATGGGGATAATTGGGTTGCCATGGTCGGTAAGGGCCAATGGCGGGAATTTGACCAAGACACCAGGGTTACACCTCTACTCTTTAGAAGAAGTGCCATGGGATTTTTAATGACCACAGAGAGTCAAGACCTCGGTTTAATGTCTCATCCAAAAGACGGCACTCACTGACAATACAGTGTCCCCTTCACTTTACTGGGGCATTAGGACTCACACAGACCGCAGGTTGAGCACCCCCTGCTGGCCTCACTAACACCTCTTCCAACAGCAACCTAGTTTTCCCATATGGTCTTCCATCTAGGTACTAACCAGGCTCAGTGAGTAACTGGTATTGGGCTGCAGGGTTATATGGTTGTGGCCATATTTAATATATAGTTTAATATATAATTCACATATAAAATATATAAACAACCAAGATAAATATTTTACATATGATACTGTAAGATTGAAGTATATGGATAAAAGAATACAGGCACTTATTTCTTACTTCAATCACTCTATGCAGCTAAGATGACAAAATAATTTAATAAATTCAGTTTCAAATAATAAGATCAATACTTCATGTCCACTTTTTTCATGTCCAATTTATTTTATGAGCACACATAGGACTGTAAGATTATATATACACCATTAGCTGCTCATTATCCCAAAATGAACTGCTATTCAGTATAAATATGACCACTTAAATGTACCTGTGCTGGTGTACTTGATCTTCCAGCCATTGTTTTTCCCAGAGCGATCAGAACGAAAGGTCACGTGCACTTTGTGAGTTCCAGTCTCTATTTTTCTTGGTGGGGTCTTGCCACAAAATGGGCCATACTCCCTCCCACCTGCAGCGATCTTAAAACACAAAACAGTTGGAATTGTCAGCACATACAAACGGCAACAGATAAACAAGCCTCTTGGGAGGTGGGAGGGTGAGGAGAAATAATATGTGGTTGTGGAGGGCATGAGAGAGCATACATTATGTATTCAGCAGCCTTCAGGTCAGTGATTAGTGAAGTAGTTTGACGCTTAACACCAGTGCTGAGGAGACCATATTTGTTTTTGGAGGCAGTAAAGGCGAGAAAAAAAGCTAAACTGAAAGACTACAAATTTGCGTAGCCATAACGAGCTGTTTAACGGCATAAAAATGCCATCGGATTCAGTTGTTAAAATCAAACAGGCTTGCAGAGTGTAAAAAATCAGAGCTGAAAAGTAAACACTCTTAAACACTTATGATGCTTATTTTCATGAAGAGCCAATCATCTCTGTGTAAACCACTCTGAAATCAATCTTTCTTAACATTCGCAGAGAACACTTGAAGGCATGTTATGTGTCTCTTCAAACAATACTTGCTGTAAACAATCTTCCTTGAGGATCAAAGTGAGTCTTTGGTATGTAGTGTATCATTCACGATATTTAATTATTCTTGGGGATTCTATAAGAGGCAAAGACGAAAAGTGCTTTTCGAGGAGCAAAATGTTATTTTAGTACATTACCATGCGTCCTGTTGGATTTTAGCTTTTTTCTGAAGGTGAAGAAATTAATACATTTTATTAACAAAAGACAACAACTTTAATGAAATTCAGTGTATAACTGTACATACACCGAAACAAAATCTAAAACAAAAGATTTATTTGATCACATATTAAATGACTCTTTTTAAAAGTCACAGTACAGCCCCAGAATACTAATTAATTGTTGTTTTTAAGAATCTTCATAGTTAGACTATATCCTTCAAATCACTAGGTTTTAGCCATTTGTCAGCAATATGTTTTTAATAATTTAAAATATAACTGAATTTAATATGGTCTTTTTTGACTTCTTTTGTTTTTAAATAAATATGTTGTTACACTTTTTTTATCTATTTATTTTTTCAGGGTTTTCACTTTTAATAGATAGGACAGTAGAGAGTATTGACAGGAAAGTGTGGGGAGCAGAGAGAGGAAAGGGATCGGCATAGGACCTCAAAGCAGGAATCGAACTCGGGTCGCCGTGAGCACCAAAGTGCATGTGTCAACACACTAACCACTACACCATTGGCACCGACTGTTGGTTCACTTTTAAATCTATGTATATAAAATCATTTCAGAATATACTCATAAATGAAAATACATGAAGATATACACTGATAAAGAAAATAGGCTTTTTTCAGTCTTTTCTTTCTTAGGTTTTGTATTTTTTTCTAGTTGAAATATCTTAAATTTCTTAAAAAAATCTTGTTGTCTTAAATTTAAAATCAAAATCTAGAGAGTTTCATCTTAAAACAAGCAAAAATAATCTGCCAATAAACATTTTAAAAATTAATTTTGACTCGTTTTTCTGAAAACAAGACAATCATTTTTACGAGCATTTTACTCTATAAAATGCTTGATTTTAGAATTGTTAAATATTTGAAGTATCTGTTCTATTTTTTCCTGATCTTTTTTTCAAAATGTTTGTCATTTTAGGATGATGTATATATCCTCATTGAATGTTTAGAAATTGCCAAATAAATCAGGTCTATTCGGTGACCTTTAACAATGAAATCAGCAATCACAACAGAACATACAAACTTGCATTTCACCACAAATTCAAATATTAACAAACTTCGAATATTAGAAAAAGACTTTTCAATTTCAAGAAATTTCATTATATGGGTATTTCAAAATACCTTCCTTTCTGACCCTGGACCACAAAACCAGTCAAAATAAAGTAAGAACTGAATATACAGTCGAAGTCAGAATTATTAGCCCCCCTGTTTATTTTTTCCCCCAATTTCTGTTTAACGGAGAGAAGATTTTATCAACACATTTTTAAACATAATAGCTTTAATAACTCATCTCTAATAACTGATTTTTTTATCATTATCAGTAAATAATATTTGACTAGTTATTTATCAAGACACTTCTATACAGCTTAAAGTGACATTTAAAGACTTAACTAGGTTAATTAGGTTAACTAGGCAGGTTAGGGTAATTAGGCAAGTTATTGTATAATAATGGTTTGTTCTGTAGACTATCGAAAAATATTATCGCTTAAAGGGGCAATAATTAAAAAAAATTAAAAACTACTTTTATTCTAGCCAAAATAAAACAAATAAGACTTTCTCCAGAAGAATAAATATTATCAAACATACTGTGAAAATTTTCTTGCTCTGTTAAACATCATTTGGGAAATATATATATAAAAAAGGCTAATAATTCTGACTTCAACTGTATAAATAAATAATATAGCTGGATAAATACATTTTCCCTTGACGTATGGTTTGTTAGGATAGGATAATGTAAAATCCAGATTCAAATCTGGAATCTGAGGGATAAAAAAAAAAATGTATACTGAGAAAATCACCTTTAAAGTTGTCCAAATGAAGTTCTTAGCAATGCATATCACTACCCAAAATTAAATTTACATATAGTATTTATGGTGGGAAATTTACAAAACATCTTGATGGAACATAATCTTTCCTTAATATTCTAAGGGTTTTTGCCGAAAAATCTATCATTTTAACTCATACTAATTTTGGCTATTTCCACAAATATATATGTGCAACTTAAGACTTAAGTTGCACAAAACCTTAAGACTAAGGTTTTGTGCTCTAGTGTCATACTTGAATCAGACAGAAGAGACAAACTTTTATGAATTTTTTAATGAATTAATCAGATTAAACAACAGTTCACCCCAAAATAACAATGTTATATTATATCTTTAAATTGTTGTCATGAGGCTGGCCAAACTCCTCAATCTTTATCTAATAACGTTGATGTACAAAGTTCACAAAAAACCCATTAAAGTGACTCATTGTGTCCACACACAGGCTATTACAGCGTTTGTTTCAGGCTTGAACTGCCATTCTAGCTGGAGAGCTGTCAGTGCTGCTGATTGTGAAATAACCAACCTTGAGGATGTCATAAGGGCAGTGGATTTCAGGATGAGTCTCCACATCAAACAGGTCCTGGAAGTCCAGGGTCACTTGGAAGCCTTCCATCAGACTGATAGTGTAATCACAGCGACTCATCTTGGGGTAAACACCAGGATACTCTGGACTGCTCAGTTCTCCTGACCTCTGCTTAAACACCTGCCCACTACACTCACCTACAGTGGGGGGGGGAAGTCAAAAGCTTACACACATACATTCAACACACATTAACATTCATGCCACATTTAACACTGAGGAAAGCAGTAAATTGAGACATTGATTTGAGTCGTTAAGAACTAAATAAACCTTTCCAAATATAAAATAGTCAGAGAAGGTGCTTCTTGTCATTACTTTATGAAGAGGTACAAATGTTACATGCATGGCATTTTTCAAATGGTTATCAGATACAGTTCTGTTTTTTTTCAGGTAGTAAATGTGTTATTTATAAGCATGAATGAGGGATGTAAAAAAAAAAGTTTAATTAATTCCTTCATGTAAAATTGCTGGCAGCCACAGATTATTGTTTATGTTGTACACTATTAGCAACTCTCATTAAATCAAATCTAACATCAATATTTAGTCTCGTTTTATGGTTAAAACAATTACAATAATAATAGTAATTGTTCTGTCAGCAGTGTAGAATCAAGCAAATTCAATTGTTTTAGTGCTGGGCAAAGATTAATCAACATTAACCACATATAAAATAAAGGTTTGTTCAGACATATTATATATGTGTGTGTTTGAATTTGTATGACACACACTCATACATAAAAACAAAACAGTAAAACAGTTTTGTTACATAGATATTTCATATTACATATAATTTGTATCGTATACATATATATTTTAGATCTAGACATAAATAAACATTTTCTCAAATATATGCTCAGTGCTAATTTATATTTTTGAATTGAAAAACAAGACATACGTATTTTGCAGTGGTTGCTTCAGTTTATTTGTAATAACAGAGATGAAAAGGAATTCACAAATACAGAATAAAAATACATTCAATAACATATTTGGAAATTAATTTGGCTTTCTTTCAATGAACACAAAAGCTTCATATAGGATGTTATTTTGTATCCTATATGAATTTTGAAAGCATAATTTTTTTTCATTGCAAAATTATTTTATTAGGTTTTCTACATGGAATATCAATTACAACATTCTTCGATGTTGTTGTTAACACTACCCCAAGTAAACACTTCCCTCCCTCAACAGCCTACAACTTCCCGTTGAAAAAATAAATAAACATAATGAGTTAAAAATATATATAATAAATAATGATAAATAAATAAAAAGTAAAAATGAATAATAAATATGTATTCCTATATTATTGCTCAGCTTAAGAATCAAGAGAGTTAGTCAGCAGATAATCTAAAACGGGACGCCACACCTTGTCAAAGGTCTTTTAAGAACCAGTAAGTGAAAGTCTAATTTTTTCCAACTTCATGCAAGCAAACACTTCTATTATCCAGCAATGAAATTAGGGTTGAGAGAAGTGTTTCCACTTTAACAGGATGAGACGTCTTGCTAGTAAAGTAGTAAAAGCTAAAGCCTTTTGGACCATTACTGAAAGGTTAGCATCTACTGCCAACCCCAAAATTGGCCAGACATGGATTTGTATCTAGATCTATGTTAAACACATCTTTCAAAGTTTGAAATATTTTAGTCCAATAATCAAATAATTTAGGGCATTCCCAAAACATGTGGATTAGATCCACTGGTGATTGCTTGCACCTATTACATGCATCACTGACAGTGGGATATATTTAGCAAGTCTAGCATCAGTGTAGTAAACCCTATGTCAAATCTTACATTGTATAAGCCCAGGTCTTGCACATACAGAAGAGGTGTGTGTGAGCTCAAGAATATGCCCCCAGTGTTCATCAGATATCTCAAAACCTAAGTTATCTTCCCAAGCACTTCTGACTTGACTTGCAGAGCCTGAATTAATATTGTGGACCAGATTATAACAGAAATGACAGAAACGCAATGTTTGGAGTGTGGTTCATGCTTTAAAGGGCACCTGAGATGAAAATCATCTTTTGGAAGCTGTTTGGACAGGACTGTATGTAGGTATAGTGTGTCCACAGTCATATTGGGGTTATATAAAGACAATGAGTTTCATTTTTAAAATTTCCTGATGTTAAAATGGGATCCAAATCCCTCCTATTTTAAGGTAGACCACAACTTGATGTAGTAGTGCAGTTTCCCCTCCAACCAAAATGATTGACATGTCTCCGTAGTAACACGTATAATCATATCAACAAGACAGGACATGTGCAAAGCAACTAGGATTAAAAGATCTGTTCAGTTTGCAAGGATCATCAATTGTGATCAAGAATGAGTTTTACAAGTTTAACATGTTTTTAAAACAGTGCATGTTTGTAATGAATTACAGCGATTACTTCAGCTTTACTTCTTTACTTCTTCACCACAGCCGCGTGTCAGTTCTATTATAAAAGACAACGCTTCAATCCAGGTTTGTGGATGTTAAATCAGGTTTATTTTGTACATTAACAACAGATATCCATACAGCAGTGGATATTAATGTATATCCTGTCATATTTAGCGTGTAAAACAGTGCAAAGCTAAATGTGCGCGCTGCCTGTGTGTGTGTTTGTATCTGTGTGTGTGCGTGAACTTTGTAATGACATTGTGTGACTCATCATTGCAACTCCACAACAAATACATCAAATAATCATTGGGAAAGTTCTAAGTGTAATATTTCTCACAAACGTTACGTGAAATCTGCTTCATTCATGTCTGTCTGTTATCTGACGCAGCTAAGAACGGAGATTGAGGCACACTGACAGGCACGTGGGAACGGTGGCCAGGGAGGGCTAAAGCATTAAAGGCAAAGGCCACAAAAACAGCTATAAGACGCTCAGAGCTAAAAATTACAAGCTTCTGAAAGGTATGAAAAATAATCTGATTGGTGTTATGAGCTGAAACTTTACAGACACATTCTGAAGACACAAAAGACTTATCTTAAATCTGGAAAAAGGGGTAAACTAGGTGCCCTTTAACAAGTAATCCAGTGGAGATTCAAAAAACTGCTCAGAGAAAGGCGAGCTGAGAACTGTTCTAGGTAAGCCCAGCAAGGGAGTTTAGAATTTATATTGTTCCTCCAATATAAAATCTTTTGGATATTGCAAGCCCAATAATAATGTAGAATATTTGGGAGTGCAAACCTCTCTTTTTTATTTTTAAAGTAAACTTTTAAAGAATACTCACTGAAAATCATGACATACAATCTACTCTGATTCAGGACAAAAATATATATCTTTTACAAAATCATATTTTGGGATACTGTAGAAATTAAAAAAAGGTTTGTAAAGTGTCTTTATTTCTTGATTTGCATTTTATGAATTACTAAAGCTCACAGTTTCAGTGATATATTTCAATTACAGTAATATTATATAAAGAAAATAAATCTAATCTCCAACTAATCTTGGATAGCCTGGGGGTTAGAAAATATACTAGAAAATATTCCATTTTCAAGTAAACTACCCCTTTAAATGTCTTCAAAATCACATATAGAAATGTTATTTTTGTGTTGCGCTGAAGACAGAATATCATAAATGTACTGGAACATAAAAAGGGCGAGCAGATGCTGACAGAATTGTTATTTTTGGCCAAACTATTAATTTAATAAATGAACCCCACCAAGTGCAGATGCTACAAATAATTGCTATAAATGGGGAATCTCAGCTCGGGAGGTCAAAGGTCTAATGATTCATGTGATTAAATGATTTCAGACACAAGGCATTGTTTCTGTCTTCCCTGCGTGATATGATGTGATGTCTTTATCTTGCCTATTAGCAAAGAAAAACAATTAAGAGGCATGTCTAGGACGGTAATTGTGATTAATTACCCACCATTAGCACAGTAGTACAGCTCAAAACAGGTATCAATTTTCAAATGATCCCTATAATGCTGCTCCCTCAGGAACCAACGGTAATTAACCTGAACTCGCTTGGACTGACAGAGATCAACTGCTTTACACAGGCACACTAGCCAGACGCTGCCCACTGTATTATCCATCTGTCGCTGAAACACGCTTCAGGCTAAAGCCAGTTAGCGCTGTCCAGCTAACATTAGCACTTTCAATGAGACTTTTTTGCTAATCGAACTCTCCCAAAAGTTTTCACAACCTGAAGGGAAGTCGAAAATGTAAATATGCCAATTCGATCCTACACAGCCCTCAAAAAGGCAAGCCAGTAAGTCGCAGCTACTCTATCAATGATATAACAATCCCCCTCTACTATTTGGTGACTCTATTTCCTTCTCGATTATAGGCTATGCTAGCTCAATCAAGAGCTGTTGACAGGCCTGATAGATAGTGTGTGGTGAGCTGTGGCTGCTGTGACCGCTGATTCAGTAGGTCTGTGATTCCAGCTTTATGAGAGCATATAGGGATTTTTTTAAAGACACAGCTAGATATGGTGCTGCTTCTTCTTCTGAATAAATGCAGATCTTGGGTTACAGACAAAGAGACAGTCTGTATTTTATATTTGTGTTTATTACTGGATAGTAATTGATAATGCTAATAATAAACATTAAAAATATATATATATAGTCCTATTAATACAATTGCATTTTTCTTACCCAAATATTAGCCTTATGTCTGTTCTAAATCAGGGATGTGCAAATCTCTCCTGCAGAGCCCACATGAAAAATACTCATTTATAGTAAATAATATATTGTTTTTGAAACACTATTTTGTGTATTATACTATATACAGTCAAATTAAGAATTATTAGCCCCCTTTGAATTTTTTTTCTGTTTAATATTTCCCAAATTATGTTTAACAGAGCAGGGAAATTTTCACAGTATGTCTGATAATGTTTTTTCTTCCAAAGAAAGTCTTATTTGTTTTATTTCGGCTAGAATAAAAGCAGTTTTAAATTTTTTTAACACCATTTTAAAGACAAAATTATTAGCCTCTTTAAGATAATATTTTTTCTGATAGTCTACAGAACAAACCATCATTATACAATAACTTGCCTAATTGCCCTAATCTGCCTAGTTAACTTAATTAACCTAGTTAAGCCTTTAAATGTCACTTTAAGATGTATAGAAGTGTCTTGATAAATATCTAGTCAAATATTATTTACTGTCATCATGGCAAAGATAAAATAAATTTGTTATTAGAAATAAGTTATTAAAACTATATTATATTTAGAAATGTGTTGAAATAAATCTTCTCTCCGTTAAACAGAAATTGGGGAAAAAAATAAACAGGGGGGCTAAAAATTCAGGAGGGCTAATAATTCTGACTTCAACTGTATATTATATTTACAACACTTTGATCATGAACGCAATACCGTACAGTTTTTTTTAACTATAATGAACTGATCAAATACTGTAATATACATTAGTTTATACAGTCAAATGTTTTGTATTGTGTAATATTCTATATAGTTGTAACAAATTAAAGTATTGCATAATTTTATTATGTCGCTATAGTTGTTGTATCCCTTTAACTGCCTGCTCTACCAAATGGTGACCATTTTTGACTGTTTAAAAAATGACTGTTTTACACTACACAGCATTGTTGGTTTACAAAAAATAAAAAATAAATCAAACAAACATAATCCTGTTGCACTACTACACTTGATTTTGGTTTTATTGTAAAAAACAACAACAAGAAAACATGTTAAATGAGAATCTGAAATATTTTATGGTATACTTAAAAAAAATAAGATGGTTTAGTATTCATAAATGCTTTATTTTGATTATTTATTAAATAAAATGGTCTTACACTTCATATTTTTCAGATTTTTATAATATATGGTATTTTACCATAAACCGACATAAACTATTTGGTAGAGGTTGATACTATATGTTAGAAATAATGGGATGTGTTGAAAAAAAATGCATTGAGTGTGTTGGCTAGTGACATTAGGAGTTAATGTTAATTAGGAGTTTTTGGAGCAATCCAAATATTTTTTTCTTGGTGGGGCAGTTAAAGGGATATTAGCAACTACATAATTATGACAACAGATTAATTCAAGTGCTATAGTGCTTCAAAAACACTATAATATTTGCTATTATTATTATTACTATAGTATTTTTTCAAATCTGAGTTCATCTCCAATTTGCCACAACACATCAGCATAGATGTTTCTAATAGAGCTTAATTCGCTGGTTCAGATGTGTTTAATTAAGGAAAAAAAGCTTAAATATGCAGGACAGTTGCATTCAATAAGCAGAATTGGACAATTCTGTTTCTTTAAAAACCTACAACCTACAGTTGTTCTTAAATTTCAAGTTCATCGTTTTGTCCTATTAAAGTTACCCCACCAAAGATGAAAGAGTGTATTTTAATAGTTACATATATATTGAATATTATTATATTAAAATATTCACCCGCTTCAAATGTCAACACTCGATTGAATGGGCATTATAAGTGGTTATCAGTTGATAGATATGGGTCAATAGGGAGTAGGATGGAGAGGTTGGAGAGGTTTCACGCACAAAAGCGGGATTTGGGTGATTGGGGTGGTGGATCGTGGAGGGGTGTCGCGGACGAAAGTGAAGAGCGCGGCGGGGGTGTCGCGAATGAATGTGAAGAGGGTTGGGAAGTCGCAGAAGAAAGTGAAGTGAACTGCGGACGGTGAAGGAAGGCGCTTGAAGAGGGGGATCGGTAAAATGAGGTGCCGGATCAGATTTCAGAGGTGCCGGTGCCGGATCCGGATCCGGCGTGCTCCGGCACAAATTAAGTCCTGGGTAGACGTTAATAAAATACAATTAATGGGAAATTTAATCAATAATATAAATAATTCTCATTAACACAGCACAAATCACAGCTGTATGTGATCTATAGCTGATTAACCATGTGGATGGATGATTACCGCCTTCTGAGCCTACCAGCCCCTACTGGCCCATATCTATCAGCTGATAACCACTGATAATGCCCATTCAATTGAGTGAAAACATTCGAATCGGCTGAAATATACCAATGAGCTATATGACAAAAAACACTGATCAAAATGAATTTAGTTAATTTTTGAAAAATATTGATTTATGGTTTAACCACCCAAAATAAGCCTCAATGAAGAAATAGCATTTCTCTTAACCCATTACATGACATTCAAAATGCATTTATTATAACTACCTTTGTACACATTTTATTTAATGTCCCATACCAGTTATACTCATGATCAATAAGCCGCAATACTACAGGCCTGGGGTTTGAGTTCCAGTATCAGCCTTACCAGGGCAATGTCTTTTATCTTCATGGAGTTGGTATCCCAATCTGCACGTGCAGTAAAAACCCCCCACATAATTGTGGCAATTATGGTCACACACAGGCTCCCCATCAACACTGCTCAGGCACTCATCAATGTCTGGAAAGAGGGAAAAAGAGGCAGTTAGTGACACTTCTCGCTTATATGGATTTGGACATCTACTGAGATCACACCATTTATTTGTGTGTATATAAATATACAGCCAATAACTTGTAGTATCACTGGAATTAGGATGAAAACAGAAAACAGTAAATATAGGATTTCATATTTTTCTCATTATTTCACATTGGAAACATTCAGATAGATTTGTTTTAATCAATGCATAGTTACTTTTCGCCCACCCCTTATGGAAAACATTAATAGAAACATTCCACTAAAATATTCCCAGTTTCTCTGGATGTGCTGGATTTATTAGGTTGGGTTTGAATAAACTGATAATATGCGATCTTGGACCACAAAGCCAGTCTTGCCAGCAAACATGTATGTTGGGATATTTTTGGCAATAACCAAAAATACATTGTATGGGTCAAAATTGTTGATGTTTTATACCAGAATTCCTTAGAGTATTAAGCTTAAAACAAAACCATTAAACATAAGTCATGTTTTGTAAAGATATATTGTAAAAAAAACCCTGTAATTTATTTTCCTTCGGCTTAGTCCCTTATTTATCAGGGGTCGTCACAGCGAAATGAACTGCCAACTATTCTGGCATATGTTTTACACAGCGGATGCCTTTCCAGCCGTAACCCAGTACTGGGAAACACCCATACACACTCATTCACACACACACACACACACTCATACACTACGGCCAATTTAGCTTATTCAATTCACCTATAGCGCATGTCTTTAAACTGTGGGGGAAAACGGAGTGCCCGGAGGAAACCTACGCGGACCCGGGAAGAACATGCAAACTCCACACAGAAATGCCAACTTGCCCAGCCAAAACTCGAACCAGCAACCTTCTTGCTGTGAGCGACAATGCTCACCACTGAGCCACCATGCTGCCCAACTGTAAATATATCACAACTTAATATTGATGATTACTGATATGCATTTAGGGGCAGTTGTTGTCTAATAATCAGGTATTTGGACTTGTAATCGAAAGGTTGCAGGTTAAATTTTTGGAAATGAAACCATACTCTCTCTCTATCTTCAATATCCAGTGTGTGTGTGCTTGGATGGGTTAATAACAGAGAACCAATTTTCAGTATGGGTAAAACCATATTTGACAAGGTTCACTAGGAACTTAATTTGGACAACTTTACAGATGATTTTCACAAGGTTTTTTTTTTTTTAACAAACAGACTCCAGATTCCTAAATTAACAAACCATAGATAAATGCAAAGATTATTAATCCAGATTTCCGATGATGTATAAATTTCAATTTCAAACACTTGACACTTAGGTCTGATAACTTTCTGTTAAAAAATATTGTATTTTTTTCTGAAAATGTCACTTAGTAAAAAAACAACAACAAATGATTTCATGTGACAAAAAAATCTAAGTTATTGCACCAAATAGTGCTTTTTGGATTCATCTGAAATGAAAACGCTAACATTATGTTGTCTAAACTGTTTTTTATTGACATTTTAGGCTCTAAATGATGATATTTAAAAGAAATGTCACTAGCAGTTTGCCACAAAAGATGTTTTAATCACACATATGTAAAAAAAAAAAAGTAAATCCTGAAAAGTGTGGAATTACCAAGTGGTCTAACTTTTTTCCCCATGTATGATTGCACATTTTTTCTTCTAACTATCAATTTAACCGTTTTACAGTAAAAGGTGGCACTACAAGAGAGAGGATCATTTAGTGAGACAGAAAGACAGGGTCAGTCATGCTATGAATCCATTGTTTCCATCACCTTCAGCGGAGAAAAATGCCTGGAAGCCTGTGAATCGGTCCTCATTGGAGTAATCTGATCTGAAGAGCACCGACATGCTGCTGGTGGCAGAATAGATGACAGTGTTTTTGGGCGCATCGCCGTAATTTTTCTCTGCATCACCACAGAAGCGAACGGTCTCATTTCCTTCTGAGAACACCTGGAAAGTTTGAGCAAGTAGTAATTATTATATCTTATTATAACACAGGAAGCGTAGTTAGCATGCACAAGAGTATCATTAGGAACTATGCATTTCATTTCATGATAGAGGGGTTTAATTAAATGTTCAGCATCAGTATGCTGATGTCACTGAGCCAATGGCAGGTCACGGTTTACTAGCAAGATGTGTGGGTGTAGACTGCATGTGCTTTGATTGTATGTTTTGACACTTTTTTTACTATGCAATAATTATGTATTTTTCGTAAATGATATATATTTTAGTGTTTAATCATAAGAAGTTAAAATGAAGATTTAATTAAGATGTATATAACACTACTTTAAGTGTTTTTTACATTATTAACATTTCATGTTGATTTTGAAAAAAACAAATCATCAGACAAATCATCCTAAATATGCTTGAATAATCTGGTTAAACAAGATTTAGCCTAATCAGAATTGTTTAGTCAATTTCAGAATAAAATGTTTTCAGATTTTTTTGTATAGAAATCCAAAATCAAACAAAAAGTGCTCAGGGGTAGCTTAATGTGTGGGTGATCTTTGGGTAAGGGATTCATCAGAATAAACAGCAAAAGTAAGTCCAAGGC
>CAIGQZ010001345.1:14690558-14708023 GCA_903798205.1 Danio tinwini | reverse complement strand
ATGTATGTATACAGTTAAAGTCAGAATTATTAGACCCCTTTTGAATGTATTTTTATTTTTTTATATTTCCCAAATGATGTTTAAAAGAGCAATTTTGACAGTATGTCTAATAATGTTTTTTCTTTTGTAGAAAGTCTTATTTGTTTTATTTTGGCTAGAATAAAAGCAGTTTTTATTTTTTTAACCATTTTAAGGACAAAATTATTAGTATCTTTAAGCTATTTTTTAGTCTACAGAACAAATCATCATTATACAATAACTTGCCTAATTACCCTAACCTGCCTAGTTAATCTAATTTACGTAGTTAAGCCTCTAAATGTCACTTTAAGATGTATAGAAGTGTCTTGAAAAATATCTAGTCAAATATTATTTACTGTCATCATGACAAAAATAAAATAAATCAGTTATTAGAAATGAGTTATTAAAACTATTATGTTTAGAAACGTGTTGAAAAAAATCTCTCAGTTAAAACAGAAATTGGAGAAAAAAATAAACAGGGGGGCTAATAATTCAGGGGGCTAATAATTCTGACTTCAACTGTATATATATATATATATATATATATATATATATATACATGCTAAATTGAGCCCATTTTTAAATCTGAGATGAAGATATAGATCTAACCTGAACGTAGTCATATTCGCAGCGATGAGAAGGCTCCAGGCTAAAATAAGTGAAGTAGAGGCGTAGTCTGTGTCCTTCTGGTGCTGTGATATTCCACACCACGCGCTGGTTATTAGGATAGACGTTTGGGTAGTTTGGGGATGTGAAGCTCCCAAATAGTCCTGTCAGGTCTAACCCAACCGATAATGGAAGCAGGGCGATGAAAGCCAAAGATACACTAAAACAGCAGCAAAACAAAAAGCTGTATTACTGATAACACACTGAAGCCTTCACAATCCTGTCACAACACTTTTCATACCTGTTCATTATTCCAGAAGATCACAAACTTCAAGTCATGTCACAAAATTGTCTCATAAAACTCAAACGTCCTTCAGGTTAATGAACCAGCTGAATAAACGACTCTGTGTAAACACTCAATTGAACTGCAACGGTACTTTTGTGTTTCATTATCATCCATTCTGTCAAAAGTCAATATCTGCTACTGGGCTAAAGATAATTCAGTGAATTTAACCTCTGTTGTTGTGCTTGATGACATCTTTATTCTGCTTAAACAACATTAATTCTCTTTGTCAATACAAGTATTCATATTCAGAATAAGCAAGTCAACACATTTCGATCCACTTTAAGTTTTACGTTGACTATTATAAACATATTTTTCCACTTCTAAAACTCTACTGTTTGGAATGTGTCCTTTTGACCCATTGTCAAACATTGATTCCTTTTTCCTGTGTTTACATGCAAATACAACTACTGTTTGAAAAATGAGAACAAGTCAAAAATCATATAACAAATACTTTCTATTATTTCTAACAAACTAATAATTTAATTAAATAGTAACTGCATGTAATGTCTTCATCTGAGTTTGAAACGTACATTATCTTTTTTTTCTTTTTGAGGAGGTATATTATTTACGTGGGTTGAGCATCAACACAGCTCCTCAGTGCAGATGAATCTAATGTTGTTGTTGTGTGGCTGTCAATCACTCCATAACTGTGAATTCAGTACTGGAGACACAGATTGGACATCTTGACCATTTACCCCAAATAAGAATTTTTACTGGAGAATATAATTTGATCAAGAAACATCTTCCAATTTGCTCTGACCATCTGAGGGGAAAAAAGGCATTAAGTACATGTTAGGCAGGTGCGTAGTTATTCAGTTGCATTCCCCTAACACCTATACCACCACCCTATAGATTCAATATTATGATTCTAATTCATATTTTAATATCATACATTTATTTTAAATAAACAATTGTTCAAGCTATAGTAATCTCAAGCTATAGTAATCTCATTGTGTGGATCATGAGTCTGTGATATCATGTCATTGTGATGTAAGATGGCTAAACCTCTCCAGAATGTCAGATCCTGAGAGCTGATATTGAATTGCATGAGATGAAATAAAACAACAAACTTTCTGGTCTGAGGCCCCGTTTACACTAATGCGTTTTCGTTTTAAACGCATAAGTTTTGCTATGGTTACGCCATCTGTCCACACTACGCCGGAGTTTTCAAGCCCCAAAAACGGATCATTGCGTATCCTTCCCTTATTTGTCAAGCCCCTTTCACATGACTATAACGCTACCGGAACACGGCAGACCAGCCTTTACTGTAAACAACAACATGGACACAGAAATGGAAGCGTTGTTTGAACTATTGTTCGTTTTAGGTGCCATTGTGCAGTTAAACTGCCTTTTTTACTACAGCAGCTGCATATATTCGCAAGAGGCAAGCTATTGTTCGAGCACTCGCTAATCGCTTGCGTTCATCGTTCAACCAGCATTTGTTGACTAACAATAACCAAATGCCGAGCGAGACACATGCTTCCTGTTTATACTTGGACGCGCATGCCCAGAGTGCGCAAATGGTCATGTGATATATGTTTTTGGTGGAGTAGTGTGGACGGAGATATGTTTCGAAACGCTAGATGAAACGCTAGTGTGGACGCGGATCGTTTTTGATCTAAAACGCCGTTTCAAAACGAAAACGCATTAGTGTAAACGGGGCCTGAGAAGCAGATAAGAAAACCAGCTGTTCAATTGTTCTATTCAAATCACTGTTCACAATCCAAACATAGGTTGGAAACAGAGCTACATCTCACCCGGGGGGAATGCGGGAAAGTTCACCCTTCTCCTTTCATCTCAAGCCCCCTTCTGGGCCTTTTAGTGACTTACTGATCAGAGCACATTCCACATAAAATGCTCAAGGTTTTTAATATTGTGTATCTTGTAGCTCTATGTTCATGTTTGGTATAATTTTAAATGTCTCTGTGTAATTGGTAAAGTGGTCTTAATTTCACTATAATATTTCATTTGTATATGTTGATTTGGTTTTTAACTTTGATAAAATCTCTGCCAGATGCTCCCCCCTCTAGAGATGATTAACATCTCAAATTCACCAGGCAGGGGTCTCTGTGACACTTCTATTGTTTGAGTTGAGTATATAAGGTAAAGATGTGATATGGGTCATTGGAATCATGTAGCCAAGACCCTGTTGCAGCAACTCTGAGACTTATGCTGCAATGTATTTCTCTGATCAGGTATGCATTTCTAACTCTTGGATTTATCCTTGAGTAATGGATGTTATATTGTTACAGTATCATCTCTGAATTGGCTTTATGATTGTTTTATTATATAATTGGCAATTTTATTTAATACAATTTTACCTGACAAATAAAATGTTAAGTTTTGACTCATTCTGAATTCTCCTGAAATCTTTTTATATCCAGTAGATTAAGTGGAGTCTGTGCTACCTTTACGTTGCGGCATAGTTTTATGATTTCAAGACACATTTGTGTGGAGCAGTTTGCACAACAGCATGGAGATCTTTTAATCATTTAATCACTGATTTTAGCAAGTTGCATGAGCATTGGCTAAGTGAGCTATTCTTTTAGGATGAGTGAGCAGTTGGCAACCAGTCTATTTGAATTTTAGTTAATCCTGCACCTTCTGACTAACTTCAGAGTGTCGACATTCTGTCCGTGAGAAGACACGCAAACCCGAGGCGTGAAACTCTGAGCGGCGTTTGGTCCCTAATGAACATATAAACTGAAGAGTATGGGAACAGATAGATCAAAACTCTAAATTAAGTCATAACTGATTATTGTGATCCGTTCCTACAATTAGAAATACAGTCTAAATATTACGATCACTTAAAATTGGAGTCAGATTAAATTCGGAGCTAAATACGAATATAAATAAATTCTAATAAATAACAGAATTATTTTCAGAAGCACTAGAAAAGGCTTACATGCATTTAACCTTCGACTATGCTGTTAGTTTCATCATTGGGCTAATAGATAGACTTTTACAGTGATACAGAAAGAAAAAGACAGCACTGCATAGCACAAAGAAAAAACAAAACAAAAGCAGAAATGTGAACATGTGAACATTTGAGATGCACCCTCATTAGAAAAAGTCAAGATTCACCTGGGAGAAATGTACCAATTGTAGACAAATTTAGAAAAAAAGTCTAATGGAAATGTATAGAAAAATGCATTATGACAAAATATTATGACGACTTGTTCAGCCGTTTTGAACAGACAGGTAAATGTTGTGGAGGGTGAGACTATTCAATAAAGACCAAAATAATACATTTTGATCAGTATGACAAGCAAGTGACAATGTAGGAAACATCAGAGAATTGCAAATAATCATTTGCATAGACGTACAAAAGCATTTGCAACTTGTTTAAAGGAATGAAAAACTTTTCTAATGCTTTTCACAAGTGACACTATGATCTGAAAATTGAACAGGTAGTTTTGAGAATTTTAATTCTGATCTGAGAAATAGACCAAAGTGACTAAGAAAAACTGTAAATGTGCCTGCTCAAAAACTCATTTAGGATTTATTTTATCCAAAAAGTTAAAGTTCCGGCCAGCAACTTTAATTTCGGTTATACAATTAAGGTTTTTTATTATTTTATTTTTTTTAGTAGACCCCAACAAAGCTTGTTTCAAATCTGTCAAACCCAATTATGAACAGTAGAAAATTGATAAAATTATTAATATAAAATGTCTTTTCCGACACAAAAATTGGTCCTCATTTTTGACTGTGTTGTGATAATGACTAAAATACGTATCACTACCAATGCATGAAAAGCAAAAGCAGAACAGTCACACTTATATGAAAAAAGTATTTACAGCCCTACGACATTTGCAGACCCTTTAGCTGCGATGCGCCACAGGCAGATGTTTACGATGAAAAAACAACAGGTGACATTGAAAGCCTACCGCTGTCGCATGTGCCAATTACTCTGAGAGCAGAATTTATTCTAAATGCCTTTGTAATGCCACAGTCCCTTTCATTTAAACCTTCTGGCACAAAATGAGATGGTTATTTTATGATTTAAAAAAGAATTTTCAGTACAAATGAGAAAAAGAGAGAGAGAGAGGAAGCGGGTAAGCAAAAAAGAGAGACAGAGTGAATAAAGCGACAAATGTTCCATAAGCAAGCTTATAATAGAGCCCTAATTTCTAATACACTATGCTGGTAATGGCTGATGTATGAGGAGATTACAATAATTATGCTCATAAGTGACAATGGTAATTTCCAGCTGCACATACCCATACTGATTGTGGCTGTGAGGTGTAATGCACTGACCTCTGTCATCACGTCTGCTGCAGAGGGCACAGGTCGCTGGGACGCAGCTGAAGTGATTCTTAAGGAGGAAACAACCATTCACATTGGTTTGTTATAAGACTCCCATGAGCTCATTGACTGGAAACCTCTGAATGCATCTGGACACCTGCATGATTAAAGGAATAAAAAATTCATGACTTTTTCATAGAAACAAAAAAAAAATCTGATTAATTTCTTCAAGTTTTTTTGTTTGTTTGTTTAAATGGGCAAGTTTTGAATTTGAAATGAAATATAATTAAGATAATCAAGCTGCAAAGGTGAATGATTTGATGCAAGAAGTAAAATTCTGTAAACATACACTGATGTAACAAAGCACACATTCCTCTTTCCCTACATAAAAAATTATTTATACACTTTATACATACTTGTACATGTCATAAGCTGGGACGATTAATGAAGACAAAGCAAACCCAATTGACTATGAATGCAGCAAAAACTTTAATAAACAACAAAAGAGAGTAATCTGCAAAAAGAAGTGATGCAATATATATATCCTAGGAGCAAACACAAACTGTCCCAGACATAGAATCTTAACAGAACTGAGGGCATTACCTTAAGAGCCCGTTAGACCATGTGCCAGACCGTTTCTCTGTGTTTCGGTAATGTCCTTAAATAAATATTATTTAGGCCTATATAATTATTCATTTATTATTTATGTACAATAATTAAGACATAACATAAGTAATTAAGATTTAGGCAACAAAGAAAATGTAAATAAAAACTGTAAATGAAAACGTAAATGAAAAACCTTATTTCTTGACTGTCTAAGTCATATCACTTTAAAATAACAAACACTGTACAACTATATTTAGGATAAGGATGCTTTATTTATTTATTGTAATTATTTCATTTATTAATTAATTAACTTGTTTATGTAAATATGTATGTTTGTACTTTAATTTTAGTTTTTTATTTCTTTAATTTTGCTTTCCAAAATAAATCCTCATTGCACTTAACAAGTTTACAATGATAATAAAGCATTTTAACAATGATTAATGAAGGAATTATAATGCTTTGTTTCATTATTTCATCTTCATTTACAAGTAGCAGGGTATGTACAGCTGTATAATTCTGTCCGTTTACATCCCATCCATTTGTGCCCCCTGGCGGCAAAGGGATGGGTCGCAAACTGTTGTTACACCTAAAAACACGTTCTTAATCCCTTAATGCCACGGCAGCACCACACGCGGCGGTAATGGTCCTTTTGGAATGTCACCCACTGTATGCACGCAAGCCAAACTTAATGAACTAAATCAGAACAGATGTTTCATTGGAAATGCATCATCACACATATGTTTTACACAGAGGATGCCCTTCCAGCCACAACCCAACACTGGGAAACACCCATGCACACTCATTCACACACATACACTATAGCAAAATTTAGTTTATTCAATTCACCTATAGCGCATGTCTTTGGACTTTGGAGGAAACCGGTGCACCCGGAGGAAACCGACGCAAACACAGGGAGAACATGCAAACTCCACACAGAAATGTTAACTGACCCAGCCGAGGCTTGAACCAGCAATTTTCTTGCTGTGAGGCAATCGTGCTACACACTGCACCACTGTGACACCCTTTGTATAATACACAAAAGCTTAATTTAAGACATTGTACAATTAAGGACCCACAGACACACTAGCAGGATTATTGTTAACTGAAACTAAAACCATACAACAAAAATACTGACAGTAATTTTTTATTTTATTTTATTATAGCTAGTTAAAAAGTTTTAAACTAAAACAACAACTTAAATCAAATATAGTAATTGTATATAGAAATATATATTTTTAAAAGTACATTATTTAAACTTATAAGCTGAATGTAGTTGAAAACAGAATTTAAAAAAAAAATTAATAACAATTTAATTTAACTACAAACTTTTATAACAGCATTTACATTAATTGTATATTTTTCATCAGCTGATTTTTTTAAATCATTCAAAAATATTTATTATTAAAAAAAAATACAAATCTGCTAAACCGATTGTCAACACTGTAAAAAATAATTTTTTTCAAAAAACAACTTTCAACCCAAGTACTACACTTGACTCAATTTAAGTTGAGTAAACTCAAAAATGTCCTGAAGCTGGTTGCCTTAAAATTTTAAGTTGAGTCTACTTTAGTTTTGCAGTGAAGAAGATCCTTTTACTGCAAAGAATAAACAAATAATCAAATTTAAATGCTGCTGTATTTGTAAAACATCTACAATGGGGTGTTAAAAGATTTTGTGATTTATACATTGTAAAAATACTATTCAATGAGAATGGCTGTGGTGATTAGAATGACTAGTAAAGACTACTGAACTACTAATAAAGACCAACTAGCAAAACCTTGACTACATGGATTGCATGCTAAATAACTTCATAAATCCACCAGTAATGTATCATAAGAGATGTTTCCCTCTGGATTTAAATCATAACTTATATTGTCTACAATAGCTGTGTCTCTGAACTTCCTGATGACCTTAAAACTAGGATAATTTACCAACATGAATTAGGAGAAGGATGCAAAAAGCTAAAGTCTCTATCTCCACACTCAGAAATATAGTAAGAAAATGGAAGGCCACAGGAACCGTTCTTGTGAAGGAAAGATGTGGTAGGCCAAGAAAAATATCTGAAAGGCAAAGGCAAAGAATGGTTAGAATGGTCACCGACAAACCACAGACCACCTCCAAAGAGCTCCAGGAAGGTCTTGCTACCGATAATGTGATTGTAGATTGTGTCACAGTCCAACGCACTCTTCACAAAGAACAGCTCAATGGAAGGTGATGCAGAAAAGCCTTTACTGCATTCTGCCAGCAAGAAGAGTCGTTTGAGGTATTGTATGCAAAGGTTCATCTGGACAATCCTGAATCATTTTGGATAAATATACTGTGGACAGATACCACAACCATAGGTGCTTTGCATGATGGAAAAAGAACACAGCTTTCCAGATGAACTTGCTCCCCACTGTAAAATATGGTGGAGGGTCCATTATGCTGTGGGGATGTGTGGCAAGTACAGGTACTGAAAACCTTGTCAGAGTTGAAGGTCACATGGATTCCACCCAGTATCAACAGATTCTGAAGAACAATGTTTAGGAATCAGTCAAGAGGCTGAAGTTACAGAAGGTTTGGATGTTTCAGCAGGACTGATTACTTAAGGCACAGTCCCAGATCTACCAAGGAATTCATGCTCAGACATGATACAATGTTCTAGAATGGCCATCCCAGTCTCCAGACTTGAACATCATCGAAAAATCTATGGATTGATTTGAAAAGGGCCATTTACACTTGGCACCCATCAAACCTGACTAAACTGGAGAAATTTTGCAAAGAAGAATAGTCCAAAATGCCTTCAGCAAGAATTCAGGGACTTATCCTTGACTGTAAGAAACATCTACAGGCTGTTATTTCAGCAAAAGTTGGCTGTACAAGAGATTGATGTTATTATTTTGTTGAGTGCCCAAATTTTTGCACCTGTCTGTTTTTGTTAAGACTAAATTGTATTGCATCTGTTGATTAAATAAATTTTATGTCAGAACTAAAATGTTGCTTTTTCCCTAGGGTATAAAATATATCCAAATGAAATTGCTATGGCTTGCAATTATGAAAATTTTCAGCGGTGGCCAAACTTTTGCATAAAACTGTATTTTTTTCTTTGATTCATACATGTACACATAATAATGTAAATTGCCTATAAAATAATTTTTTAGTAAGACATGTCATACTCTTTTTGTTTTTTAACATGTGTTTAGATATTTAAGCAAAATAAACCTAATTCATTTAATCCAGAGTTTTCTTTTAAAAACATCCTGCCGTTATCATCACGCAATGAATCTTGGGACGTTCGAGGCCGCAAATGATCCACCGGTTGTGTCCTTCATTACCTGGGAAACGAAGGACGCATTTGAAGGTTGTATTTGAAGGAGCCTTTGAATTTTTTTTAAATGAGACAGCCTTCGTTGCGCGACATGGTGCCCTTTGAATGCATCCTTTAGGGCAGTTATTTTTTTTTTACATACAAGCACAGTACAGTGTTAATGTTCAGACTATTTATAATGTTTAAAGTGTCTGACCATAACACATATTCTTAATAATAGGAATTAATCTGCCTTGTTTTTGAACAGCGCAGGGCTGTAGCTGCTTTCCTAGGCCTACTACGCTACTGTATTTCAATACTGGTCATTATGGTGGTACTTGGAGAGACAATTTTTTTCTGAGGTGGTATTTTCTGAAAAAAGTTTGAGAACCACTGCTTTAGAGGATGCAGCTTCTTAAATGAAACACGGCTATTAAGTAGAGTATCTGTATTTTTATTTAAATCTAGCCCAAGTCATGTTGCTCTTCTTTCCTATAGTACACTTTCCAACAAAAGCAAACCATACATATTCCAGTGCTATGAATGGAAACCACCAATTTCATGACACACAGCATACTATCAGCCCAGCAAAGATGAGTGCTTTTACTATCTACACATTTGCTAAGAAAGCTATTATTGCTCATAATAACAAGATAAATGTTTAGACGGTGCAAATTGAGTTCTTAACCACAGTGAACAAAGACAATCACTACATATTCATTTACTCCTAAGCGACTTTACGTCAGAGACCAGACACTTGTCAGTGCATCAGCGACTATTAGCCCATGTCTAATTCGAACACTGTTTAGAGCTCTTTATTCCCTTTATAAGAACAGATGAAGTTCATTTTGAAAAGATGAGTCACTGTTCAAGTACTTGCATCTTCTGCAGCAGAGTATGCACTAGAACCTTGAGGACAGCTTGATGGACTATAATTAAAACAATTCATCATTCTTTCAGCCTGCAGTACACATATTCCATCCCATTAGCTTTGCTTTATTTAATTATTATATTTTTGTGTAGCACTGTATTGAAAACACTGAAAAAGCATCTCAGCTTCAGCCTGAAAACAAACAAGAACATGCATCTAAGTAACAAATAAAAAGTATGTTTTTGAAAACCTAGAAGAAACCTAGAACACAACCACATATCCAAGATCAATATAGATGAAGAAAGTGCAAGAGAGAAAAATCACACTTGTAATTGTAACTTCAGGCTATGAGAGAAAAAGCAGCTGAAATGGCAGAAACTAATGCTGCTCTTTTGCACCTATACATCCAGTGGGACTTCTGTGTGCAGTTCCTCATAAGAAATCCCATATAAACGTTGTTTCAGGAGCAGTCTGAACCATGTGGAGGCGTAAATCAGCTGGTGGTGGTTACACTGTCATTTTCCTTCCTCAATCATGCACGCCACTTGACCTAAAAAAACAAACAGTGATGTTAAGCAAAAGAATTCTAAGTTCAGCATAAAAGAAAACAAGGACATGCATCCAAGCAACAACTAGCAGATTTGCACAGACTCCAACGAAAGCATAATTACATATGCATATTCAGAACCTTCCTTTTGAGCAGCCCAGTATTACTTGTTATAGCATATACACTAACTGGCCACTTTATTAGGTACACCTGTCCATCTGCCCGTTAACGCAAATTTCTAATCAGCCAATCACATGGCAGCAACTCAATGCATTTAGGCATGAAGACATGGTCAAGACGATCTGCTGCAGTTCAAACTGAGCATCAAAATGGGGAAGGTGATTTAAGTGACTTTGAACGTGGCATGGTTATTGGTGCCAGACGTCCCTTTATGAACTCAGTGTACACATCTTAGGATGGCTACTTCTAGCAGGATAACATGCCATGTCATAAAATGAGAATAATTTCAGACGGGTTTCTTAAACATGACAATGAGTTTACTGTACTCAAATGGCCTTCACAATAACCAGATCTCAATCCAATAGAGCACCTTTGGGATGTGGTGGAACTTGAGATTGGCAGCCGACAAATCTGCAGCCACTGCGTGATGCTATTATATCAATATGGACCAAAATCTCTAAGGAATATTTCCAGTACCTTGTTAAATTTATGCCACAAAGGATTAAGCAGTTCTTAAGGCTAAAAGGGGGCCAACCCGATACTAGTAAGGTGTACCTAATAAAGTAGCCAGTGAGTGTACTGCATGTGACCCTGGACAACAAAATTAGTGATAAGGTTCAATAAAAAAAAAAAAATTTGCCTTTTAAATTGTTCAAATTAAGTTCTTAGCAATACGTATTACAAATCATGGATTATGTTTTGATACATTCACAGTAGAAAATGTACAAAATATCTTTATGGAACATTATTTAATTATTTAAAAATTCGGCATTAAAGAAAAACCCATACACTGAACCCATACACATTTGACCCATAAAATGTATTTTTGGTTATTGCCAAAAATATATACCTGCAAGTCAAGACTGATTTTATAGTCCAGAGTCACACATAATGATGATAAGACTGATGTCCTGTTACTTTAATAGAGAAAGGAATGAAGGACTATGAAAACAAAATACATTCACTGGTCATTATATCAGGAACCCCTGTTGAACTGAAGGTTAGCACAAATACATAATCAGCCAATCACATGATGTCAACTCAATGCGTTTACGTATGCAAATGTCATTGGGATGATGTTCAAACAGAACATCAAAGTGAGGAACAAACCATTTAAATTACTTTGAAGGCCTTACGTCAAACAAAGTTGTTTTTTATTCTTCGTTTAAGGGCAAAAAAAAGTTCAAAAAGGCTGAGTGACTTCATATTGTTTGCAAACACTTCCAAACCCCTGCACTGCAGTACCCCTAAATACAACAGTGACAAATGAGAGATCTGACAAACAGCCTTCTCCATGAGAAGCACCACCATGGCATCACATCTTTACATTGTTTTCTATTTGCTGTGAACAGACGCTGAATGGTACAGCTGGTGTCCGCAAACTCATAGAAAGATGTGACAACAAGGTGGAATTCTTGTCCAGTCTGTGACCCCCTCAGAGTCTTTAAAATCCAGTTTTGTTATTGATGTTGTTCTCCTGTCTGAACCCCATGCATGAAAAGAGAAATTAAACAGGTAATAAATTGCACATCAAAGGTGGAGTTCCAGAACACACCCACTGATTGAGTAATCGACACCTTTAAGTATGTCAAAGGTGTCGCAGAGCCAAAATGACACAAGTTTGGTTTCAAACTTTTGCCTGGATATTTTTTTTCAAAATTGTAATTTTGAGTTAATTCTTCAATTTCATTCGAAGTATACAAGGGCCTTGAATGTGGTATAGAAGCTGGTACCAGTCAGGTTGGTCTGAGTATTTCAGAAATTTCTGATCAGTTGAGTTTTTCATGCACAGCCATCTCCTGTCAGATGCAGAACAGAAAACTAAGGCTAAATGTTTGGTATTGGGTCAACAATCCTGGACATAAGAAAAGTGAAAAAGGTTTCCTGCTCCAGCTAGTCTCAATTTCTGCTGCAGCATTCAAATAGTTGGATAAGAATTTGGCCTAAACAACATCAAAGCGTTGATCTAATCTGCTTTGTATCAAGAGTTCAAACTGGTCTTGTGGTTATTATATGCATCTTGCATATGCCCTGGTCCTCTTTTAAATGTTAATAATGATTTATCTTTTTGTTTAGTTTATTCTCCAGCCTCTTATTGGTTGAGCTGGGGGGAAGACCCAGGTAGCAAAGAATTCTGGCCCAGATTTGGCATAAAGCTGGCACAGCAGGCATTCATCCGGCCCTGGCATACAGCATGTAGGCCAAACAAGGCCCGGTTTTGGCAGAGGTGCCACCATCTTTAAGGCGGTACTGAAGACTTGGGCCAGATGTCAAATGTAGTATTTTGCCCAGATGTTAAAAACTGATTTGTGGGGCAGATAAGTTTGACCTTATTTGACTTAGATTTAAAATACATTTGAATTATTTGGAGTAAAGAAAAAAATATCAATCAGGTTATTTTGAGAAAAAGCACACCCATAACGCACCTAAACCACAATGCTTTATGGGTTTACCAATTTCATTGCAGTCGTGGCACACCAACATATCTGGCCCAGTTCAGGCCCAGTTATGGTTTATAATCTTGGCTGAGGCTCGGCCCAGATATGGTCCATGTTTGGCTCTTGTCTGGAAGCCAGACTTGGTCCAGTCATGTATCGTAATTTACTGCGGCATCTGGGCCAATCAAAAGCTGTTTTTGTGGGCCAGAGCAGGGCCAGACACATTTTGCTATTTGGGCAGGTTATAATGTTGAAGGAGGTTGATCTTAGTAAGAGAGAGACCCTCTCTGCCAGCCACAGCGCTTGTTTCTTTTCTTATCTTACTTCTAACTCTAGTTTGGAGCAGGGAGTCCAAGTTTGTGTTAATAATTTAGTTCACCTTAGTCAAATGACTTTCACAGTTACCAGATATCAATCTAAAAGAGCATAATGTGGTGGAAATGGAGATTTTATTAGCAACTGCATGATGCCATCATGTAAATATGTTTCCTGCAAATTGTTGAATCTATGCCAAAATTAAGGCAAAAGTGGGTTTCAGTTGGTACTAGTAAGGTGGACCTAATAAAGTGGCCACTGAGAATACATATCCAAGATCAATACTGGTGAAAAAGCAGAAGGAGAGAAAATCACACTTGTGACTGAGACTTCAGGCTATGAGGAAAAAACAGCTGAAACATCACGCATTAATGCATCCCTTGCAGCAAAACATTCTGTAGGACTTCAGTGTATAATAGATCATAAGAAACCTTATAAACACACAGCTGGGTGATTGTTTCGAGAACAGGCTAAATCATGTGGAGGAGTAGATCAGGTGTCATGCATGCATGTAACTCAGGTGAATGTGAAGAACAATGCCTGAAATTATAATTGTTGTCTGCTTTGGCATTTACACTTCTCAATGATCTCTGTAAAGGCATAGAAACACGTACGACAAGGTAATCAGCGGTATCACCCACCTTTCCATTTGCTCAGCTTGAAAAATAAATTACTACATTCAAGACGAACCATTTCACATCTCATCATTTCCCTCACGGTTTAACTGTGTCAAAAACTGACAAGCAAACAAAAAGAAATAGTCTTTGCAGCCTCACGTTTTGTCTGTGATATAAAAAGGATTTCTTATTTTTCTTCAAGAATTCATTGGTGTGTCTGCTGCCTCTTGGGTCAGGTGTCAGAAACCAGGAAGAAGGGGTAATCAGCAGATTGACCAGTGGCCTCAAAATGTGCTGTAATTTCTGACACTGCAATTATTTTTCTTGTTGCTCATCAAAAGTTTGTTCCCTAGGGTGAATTGCAAACTGGGCTGTGGCTAAAAAAAGTTAATAAATGTTCTCCTCGTGTTGTTGTTGGTTTCACAGTCCAAAACCATGCGGATAAAAGTGAATTAAATAAACAAAATTGGCCTTAGTGTATGAGTGTGTGTGTGAATGTGAGAATGTAGGAATGTGTACTGGGTTGTGGCTGGAATGGCATTCGCTGCGTAAAACATATTCTGGAATAGTTGGGGGTTCATTCCGCTATGGTGACCCCTAATAAATAAGGGACTAAGTCAAAGGAACATGAATGAATGAATGAATGAATGAATGAATGAATGAATGAATGAATGAATGAACGAACGAACGAACAAACGAACGAACGAACGAACGAACGAACGAACGAACGAACGAATGAATGAATGAAGGAAGGAAGGCAGTGGCAAAAGTACTTCTCAAGATCATCATAACACCAAATGCCTAGAACAAAGGACCTAGAACAAATGTATGTAGAGACAACTAAATATGTAAGCCATTCATATGTTTTCCAAAAGATATATGGTTGGTAGGTTCTGTTGGTAAGAGTAAACTAATAAAGTGAGGAAGGTTTGGAAGACAGATGGTTTTTTTGTTTGATGTTGCTTCTGGCTTAGTAATTGAGCATGAATTATTTTAATGGCTATTGGTTTTTAAGTACCACCCAATAATGGAATCCAGTGAGAGTACACCAACAATCTGACCCTGAAGAGAACCACATTGTAAAGTTTACTATTCACTTTGAATGGGAACTGCCAACCTAAATTGTGGATCCGTCTAGCTGCAGAAGTTTGAAATTTCTCAAATGTTTAAGCACCAAGGGAAGTGCCAGCCAAACTGATCACTTTGAGCCAAATCCCCCATCTCAGACAGTAGCCAATTGTGGACTAATTTCATTGGCTGACACTGCTATGATGATTGCGTCAGCCCTAACTTCAGACACGCCCTCCATCAAGCTTTGATGCAGAAGGTCCGTGTGAATCGGGCGTTAGGATTACTTGGTTGTGGTCACTTGAGCTGCTTTTCAGTGGATCATCCTTCAACAGTGACATTCCTATTGCTGAACTGAACCATTTTTGAACTCATTAGAACTACAGCAGTATTTTCTCAATATTCTGCTGCTACCAGCCTGATATATT
Source organism: Danio tinwini (assembly GCA_903798205.1). Classification (NCBI taxonomy): domain Eukaryota; kingdom Metazoa; phylum Chordata; class Actinopteri; order Cypriniformes; family Danionidae; genus Danio; species Danio tinwini. The sequence continues at coordinate 14,692,452 of CAIGQZ010001345.1, read as the reverse complement.
GATTATATCCCACAAAATTAAATATTGTTATTAGATTTTTTTTTGTTTTGTTTTTGTGTTCATCCTTGTTATGTGTCTTTGACATAATCTACATTGTATAAGTAAAATAAAGTTTACTTAATATGACTTGCTCCAGCATATCTCAGTTACCTTCAGTGGAGTCACATGAGTTTGAACCCAGTGAATATGACATTCTGACATGGTTATTTGAAAAATAAAAAGCTTTATACTACATTAGTTGGGGCTAAAATATACAATAACCAGAAAACATAGTAAACACTGCAATAAAGATCCAATCAGAAGCTCTAGAGCACCATATTTTGAAGGTCGTAAGATTGTATACTTCATGTATACTCCATATATATATATATATATATATATATACTCCATGGCCAACTCAACAATATGTAGAAACCTTTTGTCTTTTTAAAATGAATATTGAATTTATTTTTTGCATTTGTTCTGTTGAAATCTGAAATGATTTCACCATTTGGCAGCAGAACACTGAGTAAATGCAATTCAATTGCAAATTTCTTTCTCATCCAATTTTTGTTTCCATCTCTTTAATACCACCTGACAAGACATTGGTTTTCACAACTCAGACAAATAAATTAACTCAAGTCTGAAGCTACTTTAGGTCTATACATTTAACTAAAGGGATCTACTTGAAATGCACATTGTTGAGCATGCTTAATGCATTTTGGTGTCTATTTCCATGTCTGATGATAACTGGACGTCTGGTTGTTTGTAATCAGAGAAGATATTAGTCAATAGTCTGTGGTTAAACTGATGTCGAATTGAATTCCACCCTAAAGCTGTGATTGTTGCACCTGGGCACCATTTCTGCTCATTGCCACCTTAGTCTCCGTCACTGGTGCAGAGCTGCGTGTCAGAGCCACTGATTTGGCAAACGGCCACCGGCCCACAAGGGGACGGAAATGGCCATATGGGGACTTAAATCTGTGAAAGATGCATCAAGGGCTAAATTGAAAGAGTAATGGCAATCCGACATCAGGGCGAACCTCGGTACAGAGGGATTCAGCCTCGATTTATCACAAGTAATTTCCCTATCATTAGCTGTACTGTTTAAAAGGCCATACAGCTGCAGCTGGAGACTCGTGCTGTTTTTCATTCGGCCTCCCAAGTTTTTCTCTTAATCTTTCTTTATTACAATTTTAAGACCTCTCATAATCAAAACACACTGTTACATTTTTTGTGTGGATATGCTGCAGCAGTCCATCACTTGATTTGCTGCGATTGATGTAGGAAGCCTCATTAAGGCCAAAAACACATCTTTAATGCTTGGACTGTGAGGACGTGTCAATGAAGATAAAAACTAAATCACAGTGTTTAGTTGTTTACAAGTGATGTATTTGATATTGTAATGTTTGGATTGGACTTTTTGTAAGTTTAAGTTTGAGCTAAGTAGCCAATCGGTAAGATTCACAGTCTATAACTACTACATTTAAGCTTTGACACATGGTATTTTAAGTCAAGTTTTCAAACAGCCTGCATTTATTTCCCTGTGTTTATCCATAGCATTTCTGGTTTACACCCCTGATTTGGTTGCTCAATCATGCAGAAATCTAATAAGAGAGGCAGAAACAGGCATATAGTTGGGAAAAAACCTGAAACTTTTATAATAATAGCAAGACACCCTATCACACCATTATGCTTTTCGAGCAACTTTCTTTCAAAATAATGTTTTTAATACAAAACAAGCTTCATAACTTGGAATCATTGTACTTCATACACAGACCAAATTTCCTCACTGCTGACACTAAATTCTAGATACTATGGTGTTGTTTCTTAAATCTTCTTACACTGAAATGTTCCCTCATTTATTTGAACTCATCACCATAATTGACTTAAATTGTGTATTTCCTCTCTGTTC
>CAIGQZ010001345.1:14642207-14690158 GCA_903798205.1 Danio tinwini | reverse complement strand
CCAGAGTTCTTACCAGGTCTAGAAAATATGATCATATCACCCCAATTGTATCCTCCTTACACTGGCTGCCTGTTAAGTTTCATATTGAATTTAAAATATTGCTTCTTACCTATAAAGCCTTAAATAATCTAGCTCCTGTTTATCTAACCAAAACTCAGGGCTTCTTGTAGTACCTAGAATAGCAAAATCAAGTAAAGGAGGTTGAGCCTTCTCATTTATGGCCCCTAAACTCTGGAATAGCCTTCCTGATAATGTCCGAGGCTCAGACACACTCTCACTCTTCAAAACTAGATTAAAAACCTATCTTTTTAGCAAAGCATACACTCAGTGCATCACATAGCGGCATGACGCATGATGTGTCCCACACAGGATTTTGCTTCTTGTTTATATACACTATGAACAGCAGCTACGCTAATTATTCTCCTTATTCTGTATTTCCACCTGGGGGTACTCATCTCGAGGCCCTCAGACTATGCAGTGCCACTGATGCGATCCAAGACCAGCGACGAGATGATCCCAAGGTTTCTGGACCAGGCCGTATCCTGAGCAGCTGCTGTGGTGGTCATGGTGGAGAGCATGAGACTGATTCCTGTGATGCTCCAAGGACAGACAAGTCTTCGCTGAGGTCCTTCCTGCGCCTAGACTGCAGCTCTGCACAAGGCGTTTGGCCATAGGAGAAATGGTTGTGCCCAACTGAGCCTAGTTTCTCTCGAGGTTTTTTAAATTCTTCACTTGTGCCAATTGGTGAAGTTTTTTCCTCGCCGCTGTCGCCACTGGCTTGCATAGTTCGAGATCTGTAGAGCTGCGCATCGATGGAATTGCTCTTCAGTGTATGGACTCTCAGTAGTGATTATTAACCCACACTGACCTGAGCTAAACTGAACTGATCTCTGAAAACTGAACTGACACTGTTTCAATTCACTATAAACTTCCATGTGAAACTGCTTTGACAATCTACATTGTATAAGCGCTATACAAATAAAGATGAATTGAATTAAATACTGTTGGTTGTGCACCTTTTTTACCAACCAAGTTTGTCGACGCCATTATAACAACACAGATCACTCTGCCTATTCATGCCAGTCCCGCGGAAAAAATGATTGACAGGTGGTAATTTGTGTGTAACCTATCTTTATTTATGATTTGGTTATGGGTAAAACAAAGACCATGCGGGTCAGGTAGTTGAAACGGTAGGCTACAAATAATTAATTTGTTAGGGATCAATTAATTATTCATAACTAATTAATTCACTGCCACCTATGATGATGATGCCATCGTCCATCGCGATGTTTCACATTAGACATTGTATGATGCCAAATTGGTCGACATCGCCCAACCCTAATACATAAAATATATTTTTGCCTAATGCTAAAAATATACCCATGCAACATAATACAGGTTTTGTCATCCAGGTTTACATTTGTTAATAAACATATATATACATTTTAGGCTGTAATTTATATTGTCTATTTGATTATAATCCATGACCTAACCTTGATTTGAGTAGACAGATGTGAATAATGTCATTTTTGCATGCTTCTCTTTAAATCCCTGTTGTTGTTTCAGATGCTTAGCTGGTATTTAGACATGCAAAAGCCTTGTCAGACGTCACAAACAAACATGCAATCCCAGTCTAATCATGCTGTATCACAAGGGTTCAGTTATTCTGTCTACATTTTGAGTGTGATGACTTCATTACAGCAAATGACTTGACATTGTCATTCCTGCTGCAGCAGTGAATCTTTTCCAGGCTCCCTAAAGATGCACCATTTGTTGCTCTGCTCCACAAGTGGTCCTGTCTATGATTGAGATATTTAAAGCACATGTCTCCCAGGTCAATTCTGCTCTTAAACAAGACGGTCAATATTGCGTTTAGTGGCCTTTCCTCTTTCCACAGTCCATTCTGGGTAATTACAGCACTGAGCACGAGCGACGGATATGACAGAGTCACTGCACGGCTAATGAGCTGCTGCTACAACAACCACTCTGCTTGTTAGCCGACTATCTGTGATACTGACTTGCACAAGCGCAATGTCAAAGGAGAGCTTTTAGCAAACACTGCTTTACTTTCATTTCCCTTAATGCTGAGGCCAGCGTGAATCTAGATCCATTCCCCTGATAAACACACTTAGTCAAAGAGTAATTATGCTAATTCAGGAGCAGCAAACAGCATGCTTTGCAATAACATGTCAACAGATTTGTGGCTCATCAAACAGGCTGTTGTTTCTAAATTATCATCAAAATAATTATCGAAATTTTGGATATCAGAGGTCCTCTCAAAGACAAAAGCACGCTGATGTAGAGCACGCCGCACCACTGAGCAGAAAACGCTCTGATGATGGGCTAATTAAGGAGCTCTGTGATTAAGTTTACTTGGCTAATAATTTCACAAAGAAAGTCCATTCGAATAGAGCTTTTTCTATGTATTGCTGATGACTAAAATACAACAAAATCTCAAATCTAATCCAACAATATTAATACACAAACAATTATTTCCTATATACAAGTCTCAAAGTGTAACTAAATGATGTTATTAATAACTCACAAATGTATCATTCCAAACCCCTAAGACCATCATCTACAGAACACAAAGTGCCCCTATTATGGATTATAAAAGGTCATAGTTTGGTTTAAGGGTCCTTAACAACAGGCTGGTATGCATGCAAGGTAAAAATAACCTTTTCATTGTCTTATAATATGTATTTATTTTTACCTAATTATCCCAACAACTCTCATTTGATTTGTTCAGTGATTAATTTTTCACAAACCCCTCCTTTGTGTGATGCATGCCTGATGACTCACTCTGTTGTGATTGGTCTACTGAGTGCAGCACAATTTGGAAGGTAAATGCCCACTACGACTTATCAAGACAGTGTAAAAAGAAGCAGCAGCCAAGGTATTGCATTTATGTGTGAGCACAATATAGGAATGTACTGATAAAGCAGAGCGGTTACACCAGCATATTGCTCTATTCTTAACCATAATTCCAAGTAATTACAACAACATATATTCAGTATTAAAAAATCAATACCGTTTTCCCGGGTCTGCGCACAAAACAAATGGGCGGGGCAATGTTTCATTCACACGTCACAACAAAATGGCTAAAGATCTTCAGATTTTCAGATTTATACCTCAACTGGATGTTTTCATTTACCCAGAGCTATGTTACACACGCACTCTCATTGCTTGCATCCTCCATGGACAGCAAGGTTCTCAAATCATATGCCTTCAGTGGTACAATCTGTATGTCAGTACAAACATACTGTAAATAAATGGTTTTATTCAACAGCTTCTTCGCCTAAGTGTCAGTATAGGGCACATGTTCATGTGTTGAGCTTGGTTACACACTGTCGCATACCTCGCATGTGCCTGTGCTTTGTTCAAACAGGAAGCCGCGTGTGGGCATCCGGGGTATACATCAGTGTATAGTGCACATGAATGCATGGCCTCCAGCCCTGCTGACTTACAACTATACCCCAGTTCTACTAGTCAGCCCCTCAGCCATTACCTTCCTCATAACCACCAGCCACTGGCTTTACCATGCTCCTTGGACTGCCCATCCCGCACCTCAGGAATCCACTGTTCTGCCTTTGCCTCATTCCACCAGCTCCTTCTCCAAGCCCTCTCATGGGCTCCTCCTGTCTTTGTCTGGTCCTCCCTGGTCCCTCCTGTCATCTTCATCCAAGTCCCTCCTGGACCTTCTTGCTGTGAGACAACAGTGCTAACCTCCAAGCCACTGTGTCATCCTAATTAATCAAGAACGAGTTGCTTTAAATGCTTTAAATTAAGTCAAACTGCTTTCATTATGTTTAAACAATTAACATTTAATAAAATTACCCAAAACTGAACAAAGCATCACCACTGCAAACTCTTATCATAAATATCATGAATAAATAAAATACTGAAATTACACAAAAAAAAAGTTTCTTCCCAAAAAGTTTCTTCCATATTTGTCACGACTGAGGTGTAGGGAAGAGGTGAGGACTCCAGAACGCAAAAAACTATATTTATTTATCACAAACACTAGGATGAGAGCGTGCATCCTGAAAACGCTCGGACCTTGCCCAGCCAAGACAGCGATATTACAATAACAAAGACTGACAATAATGGGAAATATGAGAGAAAACTCAAGCCAAGCACAACATACAAGACATAACAGGACCAGTGTCTGAACTCTACCACCAAAACAAGAATTAACAAGACCGAAGTGGCATCCTAACTATATAAATGTAAATATTTTAGTAAGCCCAGTTGAGTCTGTTTTCAAATGTAGCTAAAGATGTTTACTAAAAATAGATGTGAAGTATGTTAACACTAGATGTAAACAAGGTCAGGGTGACCGCAATAACCAAAAGGCCCATTTAAAGCAGGACAGTAACTATAAATATGGCTGAAATTACCCTTCATATGAAAGTGCCAGATAATGTCCTGATCATTATAAATCGCCACAGTAGTAGTAAGACCAATTGGTTATTTTTTTACCTAAATATATCATTAGGTGCCATGGGTATTAGTTGTTTTGCATGTATATGACTTATTTTTATTTTTTTATTAAAATCTCAAAGTGCAAGTAGATGTTGACTTTAATTTAATTAATCCACAAAAACCACAGTTTCAGCTAAAAATCTTCTTTGAAGATAGATAACGTTGTAATGAAGAGAAAAGTCATCTTCATATTGGATGGCCTGAAGGGGAGTAAAATAACAGCTAATTTGAATTTTGGGGATGCACTCTTCAAACAACAAAAGCTGCTTCATCTAAAAAAACTACTAGACTCAAGATGACTTTCTTATATTTGGAGCAGTATGTTTTAATGGCCTGGTAAGAGGCAGGATTGTGTCCTCTGTCCCCTTATAAGCCCCTTACGAGGACTCTGTCCCTCCTCCTGAACTGGTCTCTCTGTGATGGGCAGGGTCTCTATGGTTACGGGCATCCTGCATCCCTTCTTCATGTCTGTGACATCTAATTTTCTCAGCTCTCGCTGCGGTGTAGGGTGCGTTGAGAGGGATAATGATATGCTTTTAGCCAGTGCTGACTAGCAATGCAGTCAGAGCACACAAACACATCAGGCGTCATTAGTGGCTGTTGAGCAAAAATATAAAACTTCACATCTAGTCTTCAACACAGCCTATTCTGTCCCTCTCCAACTCAACATGCTTTTTGAGAAACTGACAAGGGTTTGATTCTATGGCTTGTTTATGAGAAGGCAACTACGGTTTAATTCTCACTCTCTACAGACCTTTTAGCCTGAGGGAATAATGCAGGCTTTGTATGAAATAGACGGCACACATTTGATACCACAAAAGTCAATCGTACAGAGATTGCAGATTACATCAGATCAGTGGTTCTTAATCCTCAAGCTCTGCCCATTTTTTGTTGATGACCAACTATTTAATACACCCAACTAAGAGCTCCATAAGAGATGGAGTGCCTTAAAGGGAGACATACAAATGTATAGAGCAGTGTTTCAAAATTAGGGATGCATCAAAATACAGATATTGTTATCTGTACTGGTATCGAAAAAACTAAATTAGAGGTCTTTACAATTGCTTACAAAGATAGTATGTCCAGCTATAGGAAGGCTCTAAAATCTGCCAGGACTAAGTACCTCCTCAAAATGATAGAAAATAACCATAACAATCCTAGATTTTTATTTAACACCATTGCTAAATTAACTAATAGTCTGTTGTCTTCAGAACAAAACGTCCCACAACAAATTAGTAGATGACTTTATGTTTTTCAGTGATAAACTAGAAGGCTTTAGCTTCTCCACGATGGATGTTCAGCATTCTCCAGCCTCCTCCCCCTAAACTGCAACTCTGCACAAGAAGTTTGGCCAGAGGAAAAATGGTCATGCCCAACCGAGACTGGTTTCTCTCAAGGTTTTTTTTTCCTTCACCTTTGCCAATTGATGACGTTTTGTTCCTTGATACTGTCACCACTGGCTTGTTTGGTAAGGGACTTCAGTTTTTGGTCTTTCAGTAGTGATCATTAAACCACACTGAACTGAACTAAACTAAACTGATCTTCAACTCATAAAACTGGACTGACACAGTTTCAATATACTAGAACTTCTATGTTAAGCTGCTTTGACAATCTGTATAAGAGCTATATAAATAAAGATGAATTGAATCGAATTTAATATCGATATTGAGCTAATACTTTAATCATGTACTTACACTCAGTAAATGCTCTCAATTCGAAAAATCGATAGAACAATGTATATATACAGACAAACAAAAATACAACAACTGAACAAACAAAAAGCAGAATGGATATATCAGAGACTGTGAATGTCTGTAAAGGTATCCAATTAAGAAATAACCAATATAAGAAATAATTCAATATTCATGCCTGTTTAACTGAGCTGATAAATGAAGCTCATGGAGTATACAACAACCCATATTCACAGAAAAAAACACATCATCGCCACAAGCATCACATGAACTTTACATAGGTCAAAATCCTACGTGAAACACATGGAACATATTTAAAACACATCTTGAATCTTTTCCTACACATTTCATGTGTGTTTGTTTCACTTTGTGTTCCACAAAACTGACATAGCAAAAAATCCTATTGAAATGACAAGATTGAAAAATTAATATAAGGGCCATACGCAAGGCTTACTGAGGGTCCAATATTGAATTTTCTAAACAATTTTTACTTCCTTAGTCTGCATGTGAGATAAGCACGGGGCGCTCAACCTGCGGTTTGTGTGGGTCCTAATGCCCTAGTATATTGATGGGGACTCTGTGCTGCTCAGTGAGCGCTGTCTTTCAGATGATACATTAAACCGAGGTCCTGACTCACTGAGGTCATTAAAAATCCCAGGATGTCCTTCAAAAAAAACGGACTGACAGTTTCAAGTTACTAGAACTTCTGTGTTAAGCTGCTTTGACACAATCTACATTGTAAAAGCTTTAAATAAATAAAGATGAATTGAATTGAATTGAATTGAAATTTGAAAAAGATTAGGGGTTTAACCCCGGCATCCTGGCCAAATTTGCTCACTGGCCTCTTTCCATCATGGTCTCCTAACTATACCCATATCATAATTGGCTTCATCACTCTATCTCCTCGTTACCAATCATCTGGTGTGTGGTGTGCGGTCTAGAGCAATATGGCTGCAGTTGAATCGCTATCTTTCTGAAGCGCCCAGAAAATCGCTTCAGAAAGATACTCAAACAGGTTTGGAACATGTAAAGGCTGAGTTAACAATTTAAGATGACAGAATTATAACTTTTAGTTGCACTTTCCCTTTAATATTGTGATATTAATTCACCAACTCTATTCAGAGCACCTTGAAGTATTATATATTAAGCATTATATAATATTAAAGTCTAGACCTTTTTGTCAAAAATGCAATACTCAGGTACTCGTGTCTAGCAACTAGTTATTGGGTTATTTTTACAGCATAAGCATAAACTGCACATCTAACAATTACTGTTGAATTACTTTGACTTCTAATGTCACTTCAACATGTCACCAACTTCCCACTCATTTCAGCAAAGAGTGTGTGCTGGAACAATAAACCTATGTCGAACATGAGCAAATGTGACCTAGACCTGAGGGCATCAGCATAAGGGCAAATAACTCTGAACAATGACTTGAATAAATCAAAAACACCGAATATAGATTTTTGATCACCGGTGGCAATATTTCCCTCTCCACAAATGGCATTCAAGCTACTCTGTGTTCTCTCTGTGTTCTCAAATGTCTAGTTGCTCACCCATGCTATGTTCAGTATCCTTCCTTCAAATGTCACAGCAGCACCGAATCAAAAATGATTGATGAATAGAAAACATCGCTGGTGGCAACAGGTAAAAGCAAACATACAGACAGACAACGCAGAGCTAATGAAGTGAGAGTGCTCTCAGATGCCCTCGACCATGTGACAAAGATCTAACATGGAGTGTAATGGCATTTACCGAGCACTGAAACATTACTCCCCGCTAGCCTGCGGAGAAAAAGAAAGTCTATTAAGAGAAAAGAAACCAGACGTTTTGATTGGGGCCTTAGTCTGGTTTACTCAAATCATATTAGCTTTGCTTGATAAACAGAGCAAACGTCCATCAGTTTAAAATCCTTTTATCATTCACATACAGTAGTTTTCTTTCATGCAGATGATGTTATTCAGAGCATGAACTCATAATAAATGTGTTTTATGGCTTGTTCACACATTTGCTTGAAGGGGAAGGCTTTAAAAAATGAGATATGATTTTTTTTCTGCTTTTACGTTACCTAAGGCAGAGTAAGTGTATGACATTTGCTCTTTTATAGTCACAATTTAACTGTAAAATATAATAATGTCTTAATTAAGAATGTAATACGACAGCTGGTGGCTTTATTTTGGTTATATGCCTGTAGCTCAGTTAGAAGTTCTTTGAGCTGTCAGCGCTAAAGTTAGAGGTTCAATTCCCAAGGGATGTAAGTTGCTTTAAATAATTGTGTTAAAACACAGCATAAATAGTTTTTTTATTTGTTAATCAGTGTTCTGCCATCTTTCTGTTATCTACGTATCCCTAGTACAAGCAATATGTGTTCTCAGAAATGAATATTTACTGTTAACTTACCCTCTTTATTCCTTCAGTTGAACACTTTTAGACTGTGGTTCTTGGTGATCCATAAAATGCAATACTACCTGCATTTTGAGACACAAAAAAACATATACGGGGTAAAATGTTTAGTCTGTGCAACAAACGTTATTTACTGCATTAATACCTTTAATCCACAGCCCCAGAAAACTCTCCTGAGCACATTTACAACAGTGTCTCATGAGTTTTTTGTTGTATAATGGCATATGTCAGACATTCAATTTTTTTTTTAAGTCTATCATTTTACACATGAGACTGCAATCATACTTTTTAAAATCGGTTCTAGTGTCAATGATAAGAACAAGTATAGGTACCATTTTGATGACCTGAACAACACAACATGTGTATCTTCCTTCTCTGTCATAAAAAAAACAGCTTCAGTTTCTAAATAAAAGAGATACTTAATATATTACATGTAAGCTTTATCCGTTTACATGTAAGCTTTATCAGTAAACTCGGTATTACTTTATTTTGATGGTTCCTTTAACACATTTCGTTGAATTTAAGTTACATTCCATCTACATGCCAACTAATAGACTCATATAGACTCAACTAACAATAACTCAATAGATTATAAGTAGACTGTTATGTTGGGGTTAGGGTTAGTGTAAGTTGGCATGTACTAGCAAAGTTTCTTATAGACAGTTAAATGTCTGTTGAAGGAGCAGTATCAGCAGATATTAAGCAGACAGTCTACTAATACTCAAAGGAGAATTAATTGGCAGGTAGTTGCAATGCAGCTTTTAGTCAACAAAATGTGCAATAGGGACCATCAAAATAAAGTCTTACCGTAAACTCACCAAATGCATCCTGTTTGGATTATAGATTAGCTTCTGTTACATTTAATGCAAAAAAAAAGTTATTTTTATAATAAGTTTGTTGGGACCCACTTTATATTAAGTGGCTTTAACAATTAGGTACTTGCATCAAAAATAGGTACAATTATTTACTGTGCTATATTGTATTGGACAATATTGAGGTGTGATATGAGTAAGCTTAGGGACAGCTTTGGTGGTATGGGTCAAAGTGTAATAGATTGGTCAATAGTGTAATTAATGTGATAAAACTAATTACAGATGTAATTACATGCAGATCTATATTTTTAAATGTATCTGTACACTGTAAGTACAAATGTAAAAACATGTATGTGGATAATAAGGGCATTGTGCCAAATGATTAATTTAAATGTAAGTATATAGTAATTAAGTGCACAACATAAAGAGGGACGCTGGTTTGAGTCCCGGTTGCGTCAGTTGGCACTTCTTTGAGGAGTTTGCATGTTCTCTCCGTCTTCATGTGGGTTTCCTCCGGTTGCTCTAGTTTCCTCCAAAGTCCAAAGACATGCAGTACAGGTGAATTGAATAAACTAAATTGGCCATAGTGTGTGTGAATAAGTGTGTATGAATGTTTCCCAGAACTGGGTTGCAGCTAGAAGGGTGTCCGCTGTGTAAAACATGGATACGTTGGTGGTTCGCTCCCCTGTGGTGACCCCTGACAAATAAAGGGACTAAGCTGAAGGAAAATAAATGAATGAATGAATGAATGAATGAATATAAAGCGGGACCATTTGTTGTTTTCAAAAATAAATAAACAAATAAATAAATCCATAACATCCTGACATCCATAGATGGTAACATACATACACTCTAAATATAATTAAACATTTTTTTTTAAATAATTGTTTTAAGGTATGCTTTGTTTTTAGGGTAACACTTTCATTTAGGCCACAGAGTTCATGCTGTTTACTACTGGCTTATTATCTGCCTATTATAAAGCCTATAACATGTTTATTAGTAGTTGTAAAGTATGATCTTATTCTGCATCCCTAATCCTACCAAAAACTTAAACCCAAATTCTGCCTTATTAACTCTTAATAAACAGCTAATTAGTCATTTGCTAGTAGTGTTAGTTAATGATTTGTTAATACTGTGAACTTTGACCTAAAGGTTTTTTTCTCTTAACTGTATCTTAATTTAGTGTAAAAAGACACATCCATGAATTATCTTTTGGAGTTTGAGGCCAGAATCATCTATAATTATTAAGTCACTAAGAAAATTTAAAAAAACATTTTTTAAAAAGTGTTTAGTTGTCTAGTATGTGGCTTTGTATTTACAAAAGGGAATACTTACTTTGGATTGCATTGAAATTGTCATATTAATTTATTCGTTCTAATTGTTTATTTTCAGCTTTACTAGAAACACTTAAGTGAGGCAGTTGTGAATTTCCCGAAGATAAATATACAACTCATTACAAATGCATTCGAAATTGACGTTCAGGTGGGAGCATGCCTTCAGATCAAAGGCAAAGCAATCAAAATGCCTTGCTTACCAGCAGCAGCTTTGATGTCCCTTCACAATGCTCTTATTGTAGCTCAGGGCACTTGCATAATGGACCGCTTTTCTTTCGCTTCACACAAATCTGCGAGCAAATAAAACATAGAGTCATCTGTTTGAGTCAGTCCATCCGTCACTTTGCTGAAAAAAGACAAAAGGATGGATAAATCTGTAACAGAGAATGTGTCAATTGTTAACAACAACCAAACTGATATAGCAAGATAATGTAACGTTGAATTCCTCACGTGCAATTTTGACTTCATTCCACTGATTAAGTACAGTCCCACATTGCACTGGGAAAAACCAGCATGTTTATTGTTCAATTATCTAATTAAATTTGGCCCCATCTGACTTTTCGAGCAAACCGAACTGATATATGAATGCCATGGCCGAGATTCACTTTAATAAGATATTGCATTACCATACCCCGCTGCTGAATAACATTAATGATCTTAGTGCTACAACACTGGTGATTAATTTATTCTACTACATTTCTTTATCCGATCCAATTCACAATGATCTGTTGGAGTGCAAAGCAATATATTAAGAATTATCAGCTTGCTTATATCTTAAATCCATTTAATTTCTGCTTAAAGCTTAAAGACCAATAATTGCCGCAATACAGAAAACATGGACAGAATCAAAGAATATAGTCATGAATATGAATTTTATTGGTTTATTTAATATTACAACTTTGTACATTTTAGATGAATCAATAAAAAGCAGCACTGTCCACCTAACCAAATTGTTAGGTGGACATGTTTGTTTGTGAATATTAAAACTAACTGAATGAATGGAGTGGGTTTGTTTACTACATACATGTTCAAGGACATCTGACAGTTATAGTGTTTTCTGTCTTCTCATTAAATATCAGGACCTAAACTTCATATCACATCACCAGAGGTGCTCTGAGAGTCACTTCACCAGCCTCATCATTTCATCTGTGGGGGAAAAATATTTTATCACAAATTGTACATAAATAATGAATGTACATAAATAATGAATTTTAAAATAAATTTGTGAAATAATTATAATAATAATAAAATTAATTTGTTAATTAATTACAACAAAATAATAATAATAGTAAAGTAGATTAATAGTAAAATTAATCATACATTTTTCTCCATGCTATAATTTCATCATATGATATATATAATTTTATTCATTCATTAATTTTCTTTTTGGCTTAGTCCCTTTATTAACCTGGGGTCGCCACCGCGGAATGAACCGCCAACTTATCCAGCATATGTTTTACGCAGCAGATGCCCTTCCAGCTGCAACCCATCACTGGGAAACATCCACACTCATTCACACACACTCATACACTACGGTCACTTTTAGCATACCCAATTCACCTGTATCACATGTCTTTGGACTGTGGGGGAAACCGGAGCACCCAGAGGAAAACCCACGCAAACAAGGGGATAACATGCAAACTCCACACAGAAACGCCAACTGACCCAGCCGAGGCTCGAACCAGCGACCTTCTTGCTGTGAGGCGAAAGTGCTACCCACTAAATAATTTTTATTAAATGTAAAGAAATAAATAAAGTCAAATAAAATAAATAAAATATGCATACACAAATTCTCAAACATATGCAAATACCAAAACACACTTCAAATAGCACAGACCACAATGCAAATGTGTCAAAAAGTGACAAACACTACTGTTTTACTGCACTACTCCTTTTACAGTAATTTATAAAATAGCATCTCTTATTCATCAGATTATTAAGGCTACGAATATATAAACTAGGAACCATACGATCAGGATATTAAATTAATATTCTCTCCTCTCAGATCTCCAAAAACACCTCTGACTCTAAATAGGTAGCAGCTTGGTTTGTCTTTTTTTTTGTGGGTCTCCCCCGACCCATTTTCATTATGGTCTCTATTTGCAGCACGGTTCTGTAATTGCATGTGCTGTTGTGAGAATTTGCACACACAGATGCTGTCAAATTGATGTTTTCTTAGCTTGTTAGTGTTTTTCTATTTGCATGTGTTTTTTTAAACTGCAGCAGTGTTTGATCTCTCTTGGCCACCATTTAAAACAGTATAAATGCAGCTGTAAATTGCAAATGTTTGTAGGCCCTAATTCAGTAGATTGTGAGCACAAATTCAGGCACAGGTAAGGGCAGTTAAGGAGCTTGGTTCATTGGAACACGGCATGAGAATGTCCTCGTTTTACAGCAGAACCAATATTCTTCAGTTTTACAACATTTTTAAAAGAACATTATATCTAAATAAATTGACTGTTTAATACAGCAGCAACATTTCAACCAATAAACAATTGCAAATGTTTGCTAGATTGTTCTTAATCTGTCTATGTTCATTCATGTTAAATATAAATAACAGATTATTTTTAGACATCTGTCATTATGTTTCATGCTTCTGAACTTCTGCTAAGGAAGCATAGCGAGTATCAATATGCCTTTTTCACGGTGAATTGTAGAATTTTTAGGAAACAAACGTTTCATTGCACTAGAAGAATTTGGCGATTAACGATGCATTCCTAATGGGATATATCGCCCTCCCAAAGACACTTTGGAGTGAAAAATTAAAGTGTTGTTCTAAACCAAAGTGCTTAAAACTTTGAAGAGCTTTTTGGAATAAAGAATTTTGAAAATACAAATGATGGACACTTCAGGCCATCGTCCAAAAAAATAATTATTAAAAATTGTGTTGTTTTGGCTAATTTTAAATAGATAGTTTGAACAAACAGATTTATTTTTTAAGTGAAAGTCTCTGTGCCACACCCTTGTCAATCCCCATGGTTACCCTAGTTAGTTTCCACAGTCATTGTGTTAGCGCCCTGTTAAGTCATTGTGTATAAAGGCCATCTGTTTCAGTCATTGTGTCAGTCATTAAATGTGATTTTTTTTGTCTTAAGGTGTTTGCTTCTGTCCCTTGCATTGTCTCTCTTTTCTTGGGTTAATCAATAAATGTCTCTACTGCTTGTGGATTTGCCTCTTGCATTTGCCTTGTTATTGTAACAACAAATATAATTAGCATTGTCCACTTTTGATCAGATTGACTGAAACACATAATGCCAAAAGAAAACAGCAAATTATTTGATTAATTTAGTTTAGCCATTAAAATTCAATAATACATTAGAGTTCAATAATATATTGTTCTGTGAACTTCTCTGCACATAGAGCTTAAAGTCAAAATAACTCAAATACTGGGCCGTGTTCACAAAATATCATAAGCCTAAAAGCTCCTGCTCATGCCTGCAGCTTCTCCACAATGAACGTCCAGTTTTCCCTCAGCCTCTAGTGCCTAGACTGCAGCTTTGCACAAAAAGTTTGGCCAGAGGAGAAACGGTTGTGCCCAACTGAGCCTGGTTTCTCTCAAGGTTTTTTTTCTTTACTTTTGTCAATTGGTAAAGTTTTGTTCCTCACCACTGGCTTGCTTGGCTTGAGACTTGTGGAGCTGCGCAACAGTGGATTTGCTCTTCAGTGTTTGTACTTTCAGCAGTGAAAATTAAACCACACTGAACTGAACAAAACTGAACTTTAACTCTGAAAACTGGACTGACAGTTTCAATTTACTAGAATTTCTATGTTAAGCTGCTTTGACACAATGTACATTGTAATAGCGCTATAGAAATAAAGATGAATCCTGACTTGCCAATTTTGGACGACTCAGTCTTAAATTTGCTCTATAAGAGAATTTCACAAAGTGTTTTAGACCAAACACACATGGTTGCTGCCAGCAATCTGCTGAGAAGAACATTTTAAATACATTTAATGACCCTTTAATGACCAAGTTAAAAAGGTTAAAAAGTTACCTTTTTTTGTAAATATTGAAATATATTTGTTTAATTATTCTCTAAGATATATATATATATATAAAAGCAAATAACATTTTTAGAATGCAATCATTATTTTAAAACCTTTATTTGAACATGGCTGCATTTTTATGTTTAATGTGGCAACATAATATTGCACTCTACAAAGTTTCCATTAAAAAATCTTTCCAAAAAAACAACAACTCATCTCCCCATCAGCCCATCGCTGTGCACATAGTTAATAATCATGCTTACGTCATCCATAGAAATGAGGTCAACATATCCCTTACTCTTAGCTTAAAACTTCTCTCTGTCCATTAGTAAAATTTAGTCTCAGAATCTTTTTGAATAGTTTTTAAGAGACTTTGTTGCACTGTCTGTATCATCTAATTCAACCTCTGAACTCAGTATAGAATATTGAGGTCAGCGCTTCTGCATCTACTGCAGATATCATTTTATTTTTCAATTTAGAAAGCGGTGTGTTCAGCTGTGTGCGGAGCAGCTGTAAATGTGTCAAATATACACAGACATGCACATGCATTTACACAAACATATCAAATGCATTTTATTCAGTCATTATATGAATTGCCCAGGTTAGCCTTTGGCGATGGAACAACAGAATTTGCTGGTACACAAAGCTGTGATTATGGACTACTCATGTAGCTGTTAACATTTTGAACATTAAATAATTAGAAGTTTGAATAATAAACTCTACATTTTGACCTTTTTTTATAGCAGCAATATAATGTAAAATGTTATATGTCAATATGGGTGCTTGTTTCTGAAAGAGATAAAAATATTAAAAAGGTAATAGTAACATATTAGCTCCTAAATCTAACCATTTTCTCAGAATTGTAAGTTTGCATGACTTTATCTTGCAGTTCTTGCAAGTTAAAAAGTGAAAAATGTCTTGTCAAAAACTTATTTCTTATTAAGGTTAAACCTTATTCTGAATTTTTTCTTTATTGCTTGGTTATATCTACAAATTGTGAGAAATTACACATTGCAATAAGCTTTTTTTCTATGACAATTTCATATTTATGAGTTCAGGTTTCCATATATTTATATAATGGATAAATTTCTATTTCTTTTTAGAGAGATTCATTTATATACAGTATACTCACTTTATCTTAAACCCTAATGATTTACAGAACGTGACATTGGAAATGCTTTTTTTAAATGTATTTCAAGAAAAATGAAGAGGTGATAGGACATCTTGAAGGTATGTATCACTAATCAATTTCCCATTTTCTCTGTTTTGTCATTAATAGCGTCATCTAGCTTTATATTTAAGTCATGGCACACTGACGCAAATAACTCAACATTTATGCAGACACATTTTGAATACCCATGTACAAAGGACAAATAATTAAACTGCTGATGGCATGCGGCACGTGATTACATTTGTATATTCAGTTAGTTTTTGCATGTTTAGCAATGTTAAAGCGAGAGTTTCTTTGACAGCACTGCTTATCACAAGTGCATTAAGTTGGATAAAAATATATGATCTTTCATAATACTGTCTCAAAATGATTGTTTGTTTTGTGAGAACAATTCCCCCTCTTGTTTGGCTCAGTTGCATTTGTTAAGCCAAAAGGCAAACTGGAAAAAGCGAAAAAATGTGGCAATGACTTGAAATTACAAGCAAATAATTATTAGACTAGGGTTTAGTCTAGAATAATGACCTCCAGCACAACCTCTCATCATCTGCAATTACATATAATTTACTGACAAGGAAAACTACCACCACACAAACTGTCAGTCAGTTAATTGAATACATTACGTGTTAAACAAGCACACTTGTGAAAGTGTAATTCAGACGATCCTATGGTTGATTTTTCTATTGCGAAACCTTAAATATGCATCACATCTGACTTGGTCATTAATTGTATATTTATTCAGAAGTCAGCATAACATAATTTGAAGCCTTTCCCAACATTGACAACAGTAAATGAGACATCTTTTATCAAAAAAGCAACTATCTTAACCATGCTTTATTCTTTTTTTAATGCCGAAAAACAACAAAGGTGCATTAATAGCTTAATCAATCAATAAATAAATAGATAAATAAATATCATTAATGTCTTTAACAAATAGACTGTGTCAGAGTAAGTCCACAGAGACCTTTCTTCAGACACTGGAGATGGTATTATTTACAGTGGAGGTCTACACAGTTCATGTCAAGGTATCAGCGAGGATTGTTGCAGGACTTGCGCTGTTAACACGATGTGAAGGTCTTCCAGAAGAAGTTTTTGCAGGGGGCTTTGCGGTCGCGCTGCGGTAGCTGTGATAATCGGTTGTAGACAGCCCGTTCCTCCAGACGGGACTCCAGGGGCTCCTCCACATCCAAGGGGACTGGCGCTATCTCTCCAGCCAAAACGCTGTTGTCTACTCCATCCAGCAGCCCAGAGATCAGCTTCAGGATCAGCTCCTTACGCTCTTTACTCAACTCCTGTGGCGAAAAATGAAACTTATTTTTTATCAGAACGCAAGACCTTCCAGTTACTCACAACAGTTGGATCCTAGAATTGGATATTCTACATCTACAATACAAATGTCAGCCCAAAATCTGAGATAAAAATTAGATATAAAAGTCACTCACCCTACTTTGTGCCGGGTTCCTCTCCTCCAATGGAAGCACAGCTGCTGCTCTGACACTGTACAGCACCAGCAAGAGAGACACTAGGCTGGCCAAAAGCTGCATACTGATAAAATGGTTGAAGTTAAAGTGCGCCGAAAGGTCAATGAGAGAAGCGAAAGCAGGAACTTTGAAGTCCTTGTAGCTCCTGGTGGAGAGTGAAGCTGGGTCTTTGAGAGCTTCAGGTGGCAGGGTCCTTATATACCTCTCGTTCCAGTCCCCTACTGACGCAGCGGTTGGAGGATGGAGGCGAGAGGGTGGGGGAGTGGGTGGCTTAGGAACTAACAAAAGCATTGAGTAGTTTAACCCCACAACAAACCAGACGTTGTGCCGGTGGGGAGAACTGCGCCACCATGCTCACGTCAGAGCTCTAAAAATGGTCCTGATTTGAGTTAAAACGGATGCGAGGAGAAGAAGTAAAAGAAGAAGAAAAAAACACAGATGATGACGGAGCCAACGGAAAAATGTGATTCTGAAAAGTTCTGGGGCCTTCATTGTTTAGGCTAATTACAATTTACATCTATGTAGAGCACGATGAGATGCGAATTACGCTGTAGGAAGTATGGTGCTGTAATTACGTGACGTTCTTACTTAGCGGTATTGTGATATCAATACAAGGAAATCAAACTAAGCTGTTTTGTTGTGAACGGTGGTGGTTTGCTTTCATTGCACAGTGTAATTGAGCACAACTCCTCCTTCTCCTTCAGATTGCCATCGAACCGTCTGGCACCTGGAAGAGCTGAGAAAACTGTCTTTATGAAGAAGCAAGATGTTTTTGATGGGCAAACAAAAAAATGGGCTAAATAACAAGAATTATGTTTTTTGTCAAAATTATGTTTGTTTGTTTGTTTTTTATTATGTTTTTTGTGGCGTTTAGTGTAAGAATATGAAGTGAGGCAAACATTAGTGCAGTAAGCAAAGGTCAGTATGGTTGAGTCAGTATAGCTGTAAATATATTTGGAAAAATAAAGAGCTCTCTAAGGTAGTTTTTTTTCTTTATTAGACTGAGAATGCTAGTAAAGACTAAGTTTTAAAGGAATATTCCAAATTTCAATACAAATCATAGAGACACTTTATTTTATTGTTTTATTTTTATAGTTTTTTTGTTATCCATGTTCCATGTATTCGTACTATAACATTCAAAACAAGTATGCATAATCGCATGCAACTAAACCTAAACAACCTGCACTCTGACCCTAACCATATACTAAATACATGTAATTAAAAGTACTTAGTAATTAATGAATAGTTACACTGTAACATGGCACACCTTAAAATAAAGTGTAACCATTTAACGCAACATAGGTTCATTCTGAAAATGTAGCCCTATTTACATTTCTGGAGATCGCGAATTATGTAGCCAGGGGAACGTATGACTGCACTTCGTCTAAAAAGCGATGCTACGGGGCAGTATTCCTTTTCGTTGCTGACCGCTGACCTTCGTGTAGACAGCTTTTCCGCTGCTACCGGTTTGTCCAGTGGCTCACTGCATACGTCGGAGGATTTGAGATGCAGAGTGGATTGACAGTGACAAGGGGGTTTGAGTCTGGTGAAAAAGTTTCAGAAAGTAGGTAAGACAAAAACAAAAGGCAAAAAATAAAACAAACAAGTAAATAACAGGGTAAGAATGTGGTAAAATCTGAGACATAATAAAAATCAGGCTACCGCGAGGGCTTTTCTTTTTCTGGAATGCTTTTCAAAACACTGTTGATTGGGTTTAGGAAAGTGGGTAATCGCTGGTCAATCAGTGCTTTTTAAAACACTATCGGTAGGTCAGTCAGTCAGTCAGTTAACAGCGGCCTCTGGTGCATTTACACAAGAAGATCAGGCGAAAATGGAAATTTGAGAACTCAAGAAGCTTTCACAGCGGCCTCAGGTGGATTTGCGAAAACAAACTGCAAAAAACAACATGGCTCCTGGGACGTATTTGGCGCTCTCCAGAAATGTATATAGGGGTACGTAATAAGAATGAGCCTGGGTTGGCTTTACTTCAACATCAAAGAAAATTATTAGATAATTAATTAGAATTAAAATCATTTACCATTTCTTTAAAATAAGCAAAAAATCTGCAACAATAGGACATTTATTACAAACATGAATGGGGACAATCTAGTGATTAAAATAGTATTTTCATGCTATTTATATATCAAAAATTCAACCCTGGATCATTTAAAACCCTGAGTGGAGAAAAAAAACTAGGATATTTTGCTTAACAACTAACAAGTCACAGCCTGGGTAGTTCTCTACACTGCTAAATCCTAGGTTAAGATTTTATTTGCATTGTCATTGATTGGTTGGACACAGCATGCGACCAGATTCGCACTGCGCATTCTTATTTTGCCTGTTAGTTGGGAAGGTTTAGCCATAACTTACTAACCCCTAAAGTGGTGTAAACTCTGCATTAAAATGACAAATGTGGTGTTCCTTTACCCAGGGTTTAAGGAGGGTTAATGAGATCCACAAAATGAGAATTTATTCATCCTCAAGTGGTTCCAAAGCCTTATTTAAGTTTAGCAGAAAAGAAAGCATTTTAAAGAAAAAAACAATGAACATTGACTTACATTCTTGAAAAAAAAAACAACTACAATCAAAGTCAGTGGTTACCAATTTCCAACATTTTTCTAAATATCTTTATGCTCAACAGGCTAGTGACAACTAAAGGTAAATGACTGTATTTTAGGTTTATGTTAAATGATGTTGTGTTTAAAATGTCTACGATATCCATTTTTATATCCAACTTTGTCTCGATGACAACATAACACCTAAAAACTCTTATTTTTATTAAAAACAGGGAAATTAATATGGATTTTTATGAAATCACAAGCTTCACATATTTAGTTTTGACACTATACATTGTTATTCACTGTAACAAGAGATACATTTTTTTGTAGTAATTACCACTATGCTGCAAATGGTGTTGATTATTCATAACTTGTATCAATTTTGAATATATTTTTCCTAATAGACACCTTATAAAATGATAACGCTCAAAAAATTATACACTCAAAAAATTACTTTTGCTGCTTGTTCAAGCTACTTATTTAATATAAGTTGAACCAACACAACTCTTAAGTTTGGGGGGGGGAACTTTTTTCAAACAAAATTGTTTTATGTTCAATCCACTTAAATTTGCAAAAACATTAAGTTAACTTCCTCGATTTGTTTTGTTTTGTGACAACATGAAGGAATTGTGTGGAACCCAGCATTTTTTACAGTGTATGAGATGGGGCAACGCAGTGGCGCAGTAGGTAGTGCTGTCGCCTCACAGCAAGAAGGTCGCTGGTTCGAGCCTCGGCTGGGTCAGTTGCCGTTTTTGTGTGGAGTTTGCATGTCCTCCCTGCGTTTGCGTGGGGAGGTTTCCTCCGGGTGCTACGGTTTCCCCCACAGTCTAAAGACATGCAGTACAGGTGAATTGGGTAGGCTAAATTGTACGTATTGTATGAGTGTGAATGAGTGTGTATGGATGTTTCCCAGAGATGGGTTGCAGCTGGAAGGGCATCCGCTGCGTAAAACACGTGCTGGATAAGTTGCCGGTTCATTCCACTGTGGCAACCCAGGATTAATAAAGGGATTAAGCCGAAAAGAAAATGAATGAATGAATGAATGTATATGAAATTGTATGGATTACTTCAGTTTCTTTGGCCTGCCTTGTGTTTAAGATTGAGGTTGGTGGAGCTAAATATCTCTTTTGAAAAGCCTCACTTACAGCATCTGGAATTTACTGTACAGCATCTTGTGTACAAAAAATATATATAAAATAATAAAATAATCAAAACTGATGTTTTCAACAAAGGTACAATCAATTAAAATATTTGAAGCTCACACAAAATCACAAGTATAATAAAAAATGTGCACAGAGAAATCATTTAAAGCAAATAATTATGTAAATTATAAAAAAAAAAAAGAGCTGTCAATTTTACACTCATTGTGACTTTTTAAATACTTCTCATTGCATACTATACCCACAATCCCATGGAGCATAAGCAGTCAATGTGTGCTCTCAATATATTAAACTATACAAGAATGAGAAAGGTTAGCCTACCGGTTGAGTTGTGCAAATGAAACATGCTTTGGTCATGGGCTCCTGTCCTGTTCTCATTCTGGTCAGCTTTCCTGGCACCCACACACCTCTTTGGATATGCAGACACACATCCCAACTGAGTTCATGTAGCTAGGAGCCCTAATACTTGCGCTTGAGCACATTTTTCACAGCAGACAGATACGGACAGACTTCAGGGCCCGGGGCTCTGTAGAGATTAACACAGTGTTGAGATGAGCTGCCCCCAGCCGAATCGTGATAAAATGCGTTTGAAGAATTCATGCCAATTGACCATGGGTTTCGTTACCAAACCCATCTAACGTTCACTTCCCAACCAACTTCAAACATATCTGGCGTCAGAGTAAAATATAAATCCACATTCTCCTGTTGTCTCAGCAGGAGTTTTGATGACTTTATATCAGGGTTGTTATAGTTAGAAGGGAGTAAAACAAAATCACCAAGGGAGAACAAATAAAAGCTGTGATTAAATGATGATAAAATCAATTAAAATACCAAAATCATAAAAAACCCAACTTTAATAATAATAATAATAAAAAAATTGCATACATTACTATTATACATTCACCTTAATTGCGTTAACGTGCAGTTGGACAGGTGTACCTAATAAAGTGGCCGGTGAGTGTATATGTTTAAATTTATAAACTCGTGTTTGAATAATACTAAAACAAACTGCTTTACTGTGACCATAATACACATAACCACTGTTTCTTAGGCCATTGTAAACACTTAAATATTAATGCATAATAACAAAGTATTTGGCAATAATAACAGAAACACAATTTTATGTTTTAGTTATGTCTAACAAACAGTATGGTATTTCATTATAATGAACATTTTTCATTTTTCTTAAGTCTGACAAAGCATTTTTATTTTTACTCAAAAGTTATACATCGACAAGTGGTAAAGCCTCAAAACAACTTCTTAATTGGAACTAGATACTAAAATACTACAGTAATTTATTGTAAATAATAGTGCTTTCGAACCATATATGAAGTCTATTGCAGGCTAAATATTAGGCATATAGTACAGTATACTGTTGTGTATTGCTGTATAATAAATTACCCAATACTGTAAGTTGTTTATATTAGCCAAGCTAGTAGGCTAGTTGTATTAAAGCAACTAGAATCACCACAACAGATTAATTCAAGTACTTTAATTATAGGGGTAAATTGAGGATTCAGACTATTGCGCTATTTGATGACATTAGGTTCAACATTTTTGTTAAATGTGAACAGATACAATAGCAAAAAACTATTTACCTCAAAAACAAACATCTTAGCGTCCTTGTAATCGATTAATGCTTCTGTGCTGAATTTTGCAACAGTATCGCCATCTAGTGGTTACCGCGGCACTTTACAGTCACCTATAAGCATTCTTTCTTGACAAAAAACAAAAATAATTGTAGAAATAGAAGTTTACACATGTTTTATTATTTCAAAAACAATTTATGAAATTCGAAAAAAGAAATGTACATCATAATCATGAAACGGTAAAAGGACAGACAACCCTTCCACATAGTAAAACCTGACACTACAAAAGTTTGTCCAATGCAACTATAGCCTTAATAAGGTGTAATCATCGTCAGCTATCCCACAAAATATACCATTAATTGTTTTGTCCTGAAAAATTTCGCAATAATTAATAGTTTAATATTAAGACAATGCCTCGATGTTTGAGACATCGAGTATTTCTAATGTTAAAAGACACCTCAAAGTTATTTCATCATACAGATCCCATAGAAGCATACGTTTGAAATACACTATAACATATCAATCTTCATCTTAACCAAACACCCATTTGCTCTATACAGTTCACATCTTGTAACCAGAATTATTTATGGAGAACCAAACCACACAAATCACCCACAGAGGACCCATATGTCACCTTTACTGGCTAAGAAGGAAAACACAAACCATTTATATGGCAGAAATTGTTAACTGCAGCAAATATGCTTCAGTTTTTGTTGCAGTAGCTGACATTTGTAAAGGTTTTTGTATAAGTTTTATTTTTTTAACAGTACTATAGGATTTCCTTTTGAATGACAATAATTTACTGTTGTTAAACTGCAATTATTACTGACCTAAAAGTCTCTGAAGGTGTTCAAAGAGGAGATATGCAAATTTTCTAAAGGGATATTTTAACCAAAAAAAAAAGAAAGTTTTCTGTTGATGTACACACCACACTCCCAGAGCAACTAAGATTTAGAATTTTTTTTAAAGGTTTTTACCTCAAACTATGGTCCTTGGTGATTCATAAAAGTAATAATAAATTCAATGGCTACTGACACTTTGAAAAACCAATAAAAAAAAAAAAAAACATACAGACAAAACAAAATAATAAATGAGTACCCAAGTACCTGGCAATACGTTGAGGTAATAAGAAAAACGACTGGTTTAAGAAAAAGAAATTACTTACAAATGAATAATTTAATTCACAGCCTCATGCAGCAAAGTGATTTCATGACATTTTGAAGTGCAAGCTTCCAGACACTGGAGCCTGTTTACATCAACACAGACACCATCCATTGTAAATAAAATAATATTAATGTTTGAATTTGTGTCCTCACAAACTATGTGATTTCTGTAAACACACTAAAGACCATTGCTGAGGCTCAATGTACTTCCAGGATGCATGTACATTAACCATGGTTTGCCCGTATATATTTTTTTTACTCTCAAAGTGACATTGTCTGTTGACTTGAATTTGATGAATCACCAAGGATCACATTTTTTGCTTTAAGAGTTTAATTTAGTTCCAGAATTAAAATTCAGTCAACATTTACTCACCCTTCACTGGTTCCAAACCTGTTTTCTGTTGAACACAAAATATGTTATGTACGATACCATAGAATTAATGGTGACCATCAACTGCAAGTGAAATCAGTGAAGAACAACCATTCTGAAAGTGTACCATTAATGTTCTACTAAAAAAATAAACACCTACATCTTGGACTGCCATAGAGAGAGTACATTACTAGCAAATTTTCATGTTTAGGCAAAGTATCCCTTTAAAATAACTGTATGGTTATTTATTTATTAATTTATGTAAACAAGACAGATGCACTCCATTACACAACACAAGTAAGAGAAAGTAAGACCATGGTATCTGTCAAAACACATGCATGATTGTCATTTTGTATAGTTCAGAAAATTGTAATGTGGGAGGACCAAACCAAAACGACTTGAAAGACTTGGCAGAAGCACTGATGGAACAGAGAACCAGAGAATTTCCCCACAGAAGGCATATGCACTTGTAGCAGTCTGTTGACCAATCAATAGCTGGAGAGGGATGTGCTGTGGCAGCTACCGAAGCTGTAGTGAGGGTTTTGTTCTGCTTTCACAGAAGGCAGCGTTGACAAGATGACACCCATCAAGCCATTTATGCTTCACTTAGTACCTGTGTAAACAGCAAGTCATTTAACTTTTCTTAGACATTCAAAGTAAAGATCAAAGTGAATATAAAAGCAAATAGCCCAAGTCTCACCTTTCTAGCAAACTCTGGGAGGATGAATGCAGCACGGTGGATTTCAGGATTGTAATATTTCAGGCTCATACTCTCAATATCATCTCTTGTTAGTTCTCTTAGTGGCTCACGGAAATTTGTTTTCTGCAATAAACAACAAAACCTACTGTTAATAGACATTATTAGGGCATTTACAGTGATGGGCCTGGTGACTAATAGAACTCATTTCCCCGAGAACTAATTTCCACTGGCCCATTTTGAATTTAAATTTGAAATGATTAAATGGGATAGCACATTGAAATGAACCATCTCATTTTCCGGGGGTCCCTAAGAAATACACAAATCAAACAGAATACAACACATCATAACAAACATGCAGTACAACTAAACAAACAAACACTTCACATGAACCACTTCCCACAGTATAAAGCCTATTTTCCTGGATACATTCACACCATCACTAAGAAATCTAAATTTAATATCAAGCACTACAATCAACAAAATCAAACACTATTGGCAAAGAGATCTCAATGGATTTTGTGTTTTGTAATAACAAGGGTTGTGGTGACGTCTTGTGGATCTGACTGGTCTTGCGAGCAGAGATGTATAGTAACGAAGTAGAACTACTTCACTACTGTACTTAAGTACTAAAAGGTTGTATTTGTACTCTACTGGAGTATTGTTTTTTTCTCCTACTTCTACTTTTACTTCAGTACATTTTTTCGAAGAGCTTACTACTTTTACTCCAGTAGATTTTTTATGTGTTGCATAGTTACTCGTTACAATTATAAAAATGGTACGAATCAATCATTCATTGATCAGACGATCAAAGAAGACAGTGCTGCCTGCCTGCATTGAGAGCACTTTAGTTTGTTTTAGACATGGTAAAATTCCACCTTCAACTGCTTCACTTTCAACTGTTCGTGGCGATGAGGAAAAAGACCACCCATGACCCTTTTTAGAACCAATGTTTGCATTTGTCGGAGTGAAAGACAGTTCATATAGAATAAAGTGCATACTCTACCGTTGGATTTGAAGAAACATGTCAAGTTAAAGAAAATATAATACACAAAACAGCAGTTTGAGCCATCCATAAGAGCTAGATAAGTTAACTACCGTTAGCTACCCGCAGTTCATATCATGCTGCAATGTTCACATAACGTTAACTGTCTATCATAAATGCTGTCACGCTGAATGGTGTTTTTGACCCATCATATATATTTATAATTATTTATTATTTATATTATAAATCATAAATATAAACCTTAAAAA
Source organism: Danio tinwini (assembly GCA_903798205.1). Lineage (NCBI taxonomy): Eukaryota > Metazoa > Chordata > Actinopteri > Cypriniformes > Danionidae > Danio > Danio tinwini. Next base: position 14,664,006 of record CAIGQZ010001345.1, on the reverse strand, counting down.
TAAAAATAAACCTTTTTGTTCTGCTTAATCCTGTGCCCCAAAAAAAAGATATTTAAAATAAACAAAACAATATGTCTTTTGACTGCTTTTTTTTTTTTTAAATAACTACATAAAGCAGTACTTGTACTTTTACTCTTAGTACTTGAGTAGTAAATTTTTAAATAAACTACTTGCAATGCTTTAGTACAAAAAATGTTGAATACTTTAGTACTTCCACTTAAGAATTGTGCTTAAAGAGCACTTCAACTTCTACTCAAGTCACTTTTTTAATAGAGCACTTGTACTTTTAAGTCTGGGTCTCTAGTACTTTATACATCTCTGCTTGCGAGCACGTCATGGTCTGTGCCCCCTTTTACACAAAGTCAGTTCGAGTGATGGTATGAAACCAGAGTTTCCTTCCAAATCAGTTATTTTTCTGTTAACACCCAAAGCACTGGCTCTGAACCAGTAAAAGTGATTAAATAGCACCAAAGCATTGCTGGTCTACAAGTAAGAACAGCAGGGGTCTGAGGGCAGGGTCAAAATAACCAATATGAACAGAAACTGTTCTGAGCATCTTATTTGAAATAGCAGAAGAACACAATGTTGAACAAATGATCAATTCTAATATGTTTATTGAAATCACGACTTGCTGCATGAACAGGTAATTATCACTCAATCTCTGTCTATTTAAACTACTGTATGAACACATTTATTATGATGTTTGGATACTAATATAGGTTGTCTAATGAAAAAGGCGTATAATAGCGTCATTGTGCTTCGGGTGTCCGAGGTTTGAGTCCCGGCACACAGACCTTTCTCAATCCTATTACCCATCTCTCCAGCTTTGCTTCCTCTCTACATCTCAAAAAAAGCAAAAACACCAAAATAAATATATTTGATAAACGTTCATGACCATATATTAGGCTGTGTAAAGACCATCTTTTATGCTTAAAGAAAGATGTTTTTTTTGAGTTTCAAGAGGGCACTACTTTGATCAGATTTAATAATTGTGGTTATTGACTGCACTAAAAATGATAAGCGTTAATTTTTTTTTACTTTTAATTTTGTGCAGTTACTTATCAGTTGAGTTTGTGGGAAAACATAATTTATTAAAATTGAACTTTTATTTCATAAAGTACAAGTTGATTTCAAAATGCACCAATATTTATATACATAATATTTCTTTGAAGGATAAGGATTTCTTTAAAGTATAAAAATCTCATCTTATTCTAGAGAACCGGTCTTGTGTCTTGTCCTATCTTGTGGAATACATGCCTCGCCACACCCTTAAAAATAAAAAATGATGAAATTGATGTACAAGTCATGCGATTGAAACCGCAAATAAACATCAGGACTAATTAAATATGACAGGTAAATGTTCTAGCTCTATTCTGGCATCCATTTGCCCAGTCAGCATACACTTACATCACTGTAGTTCCTATTGTGCTGGATTAGATCCTGCTCTGAAGTAGAAGCTAAATTATTTACCAAAATGGTGTTCCAAGAACTAAAATCATTCCCAGTTCCAGCTTTTTTCATAGTTCAAACAACAGCAAAATGGTTCCTCCGGTAAATCCATTACTTTCTGGGGTAGAAGTTACTTTCTTTTCTTATTTTAGAATTATTTTTGTAAAATATTTTCAACAAGCTTTCTATTTGAAAACATTTTAAATGCAACATTTCTGTGATGGCAAAATCAGAATTGCTGCTTTGGTGATTAGAAAACATGATTAATCAGTGTTTACACAGCTGTGCTACTTAATATATTTTGAGGAACTGCTGAGATTTTGTTGAAAAGCATTTATTTGAAATAGAAATCTTTAGTAGCACTTAACAGTCCAAAGCCTTACCGAATTTTTACTGCAAAGCATGAAGCCGATTTGTCCACTTGGATACGTGGGAATGGTGCAGTATGCATAGTCCACTACAGGAAAGAGGGTTTTACAGAAGGTCCGCATTTCCTTGATTAGCTCCAAATGCAGCCACTGACACTCTCCTGTAAAATTCAAAATCAAAATTTACAAACTCACCACATGCATGTCATTTTTTATATATTTATTTTACTTTAAATGTTTTCTTTATGTTTAGATCTACAAATAAACCAACCTTGACAGCAGAGAATTCCTCCTTCACAAAGTGCCGTTTTCATGAGCTGATAGTAAGACTCTTTGAACAAGCTTTCTGCCGGTCCTATGACAGGGTGAAATGAGATCAGCCTGAAATGAACACCGTGTTTTGTCTGGGAGGCAAACTGTAAATCACTATTTACCAATGCAAAGAAGAAACTTCAACGCCACACAAAGGGCTGCATACCGACAGGGTCTGAGGAGTCTGTGATGATGATGTCAAACGCATCCTGATTTTTCTTCATGAATTCAAAGCCATCACCCACATGCAGAGTTAGCTTGGGGCTGAAGAAGCCTTTCGCCATTCCAGGAAGGTACTTCTTGGAGACATTTATTACATCCTGTGGGGAAAATAAGATCCGTAAAATTAAGCAGCGTGTTTAAAACATGATGGAAAATGTCAAAACAATCAGATATGCTGCAACAATTATTTCTAAAATATGTTTTTGATTCCTTCAGTGTGTCATGGTCAAATGTATTTACACAAAACAGTGCCACCATTAAGTAGTGCAAATTTACAAGATTAATCACATATGAAACAAATACAGTTTTAAAAGAACTTTACATCTAATTTCAAACAGTTTGGGCTTTAATAACTTCTGTAAAACAAAACATGGGTGAAGTAAAATAATATGTAAACGAAAACAATATACTTATTCGTACATGTACAGTATATTTCTAAACAAAAAAATATTAAGTGATCCTGTTTTTAAAATGAGTTTCATTAAAATAAATGATTTAATATGTCATGAAATGATTCTTGTTGTAAATATACCTTATATTATGAGGATTGTTTGTTATATAAACTAGTCTGTCTTCTGTAAATTGTGGAGGGGAATAAATATCACTGCCATTCTTTTTTTCTTTTTAAACAGCATCACATTAGAAATATTTCTGAAGGATAATATGATCATTCGCTGCTCAGTTACAGTTACACCATATTTAGGATGCTCTCAAAATTATTGCAGTATTTTGAAAGAATATCCTTTGTAACCCTACAAAATGACTTCACATTGGCAGTGAGGTTTCACATTTAACAAACCTCATCAATCTCACACTGAACTACGGACTCCACCAGCGGATGCTTGACCACCTCTCTCAGGACACCACCATCTCCTCCACCAATGATGAGAACCTGATGGGAGAAATGCGGAAAAAACAACTAAGCCAAAGGAAAACTTTCTACCATATGGGAACTAAACATCCAAACAGTACTTCAATATCAAATTCCTATGATACAAACCTTTTTTGGGCAAGGGTGGCAGCAGAGAGGTAGATTGGCGATCATTTCTTGATAAGAAAACTCATCTCGTTCCGTGCATTGGATGACCCCATCCAAAATCAGCACATTTCCATAAGTCTTACTGTAGAAAAGAGAAGTGATGATGGGATTGTTTATGAAAGTCTAGCAAACAGGTGGAAAGAAGAATGTTTCGTGTGAGATGACAAGAGGCCAGAGCTGTCATCTATTGAAGCCACAAGAAAGTTCTAAGGGGTCAATGGAATAGTTTGGAGTTAAAGATTTTAATAATGAATAACAAAAGATAAACAAAAAAAATTAAACAAACATTTTAGGTACATATTAGTAGAAAATAAACTAATTGTATTACAATAATGGAATGCCTACTATAAAATAATTAAATATGAATATAACAAAATAAATAAATATTTTAAAAAATCACATTAAAATATGACGTTGTGGAATAACTTGACTAATCTGGTATATTTTAATTACCAAACATATATCAAAAGACACTTGTTTTAAATATGCTTTTTTTTTCAAAATAAGCTGTTGTGAAACTAAATTGTGATTAAAACTTCTAAATACTTTGTCATTACTTTTGCTCAGAAAAAAATACAATTAAAACCATTTGATGTATTTGGAAAACAATAACATTTGTACTAAAGATAAATTGTTTTGTAATTTTGTTGCAATATGATTACAAACCATTTGATTGGTTTTTATGCCTTCAAAAAATAACCAAGGAGCATTTATTTGACAGGATTTCTGCAGGTTTTGTCAAGTCAAATTTCAGACTTTTTAAGAGCCTTTTTAGACCATTATGAATGAAATTTTAGACTTATAGAGGGCTAAACACTAATGATTATTTCTAATGGCCCGGTTGGGCCAATGAATTTTTTTTTGGCTTGCCACAAAAAAAAAAAACAAACAAAAAAAAAACATTATTTCTTAGCACCGCCAAATTATACAGCATGTTTTATGCAGTGGATGCCCTTCCAGCTGCAACCCTTCACTGGGAAAAACCAGTTAAACATTGTTAAAAGTGTATTTACTGTGGAGGTAATTACATAAATAACATATATATATATAGGCTTTTGGTCCAAATTGATTGAGTATAACTTCTATTCAACCCAATCAATTTCTGTTATAAAAACTTAAGTTTCATGCACATTTATAAATATTATATCTACTCCTTCTGTAAATAGTTTTTGTATGAATGGAAGATAACAAAGGGATAAACTGCTGTTATTATCAAGAGGAACTGTGTAATTGTTTTTAGTTTTCTTTCCCTGATTTTATTAAGATGAGCGGCTGGTGATTGGATGGATGTCGGGCCAATTGGGTAGCTTTACTTAGACAGAGGAACATTAAGACCTGTTTAAAATTATTTAAGACCTGCAACCCAATATTTAAGATTTTAAAACTTTAAAGGCCTAAATTTTGTTTTTGAAATTTAAGACATTTTAAGACTTAAGACCCCGCAGATACCCTGATCTGACCAAAAATACAAATACGCATTGAAATGAAATTAAATATATTTTATTAAAATAATCAAATAAATAAATAAATCCAGTAAGTGCTATTATGAGTAAAATAACTATCTTACTTAAAAAAAAAAACTAAATTTCCAAATAATATTTTTTTACTTGCTCACGATAAATTTTTTTCAGAGTAGGTATAAAATTAGTCCCTATATGCATTTTTAGGACGTGGTATCTCGCAAAGGACTATCATATTTCAGTGTCCTATTGGGAAACACCCCTCACGTGCCAATAATCATTTAACCATTTTCAAGACATTGCATTATAAATCTGCAAGTCGGTGTGTAGATCTCCAATAGAGCAGAAATAAGTGTTTAAATAGAACAGAACGTCCAGTGACATGCTGTTCTTTTCAATAATGATGATGTACCACATGATTATTATACACACATACATTTAATAATGCATAAACGAATATTTTAAAACGTTATGACACATAAGAAACGGCAATGCAATTCTTATGTTTAATACAAGTTGAAAGCAGTAACTCAGTTTGAATAGTCAGTGCCACGCCAGACCTACAGTAGGCTATGCAGTTAGCAGGCTAGCCGAAAACACACACAACAAGACACCCAAAACCTGCGAGCTGTTTGAATGAACACCTCAGAGAAAAGTGAGCAAATCACACCGCTACCTGCATTCGCCGTGACCGATAACTTGATTTAAGCTCTGACAGAAATACGGGGGAGTTAGCAAAAATGCTAAATGAAGCCACTCTGCACTGGGAGGACTCACCTTTTAAAAACCATCACATCCTGGAACTTCGACTTTTTCTGATACAACACTTCCTCCACTTGAAGACTCATGGCTTGGCCGGGCCATAACGTACACGTCTCGGTGAACCAGCCGTCTTTGATGTTGTCCATCGCCGGGGGTTTAAATCAGTGCAGCGGTGGGTTTAAATTGCCTGGTCAAACTACTTCACTGCAAGAAGAGTTACTGGAGATCTTGAGCGCCGACTGACACGTTGGGCGTTCTTTGCGATGCAACCGAACGTAAGAAATAAGGGACGGCAAATGGGAGCTGGCGGACGTCATCAGTGAGGGCGTGTTTAAGCGAGCACGGTTGGTTTTATGCCGGTGTGGGTGAGCCCACGTGAAAATTGTGTCTAATGTTAACTGTGAGTTGGAAAGCTATGTGTGATGATGTGGGTTGTCTATACTCCATAATTAATTACAATTTCGAATAGTATTTTGGGGTATGTTTTTATTGTTCCATCCATGTAACATTTAGGGTAACATTTGTGGCACTTTTCTAAAATAGGATACTAAATAGGCCTGGATTGAATTTCTAGCCATTTCATTTGAGTTTTACCAAATGTATTTTTCTAACAATGAAAAATATAAATATATCATGCTTTGATAAATCTTAATAATGACATAAAACCATAAGAATAAAATGCTGAAATGATGATGCACCAAGTCATAACTATGAGATTAAAATATCTATATGTATAAAATATAAATGTATATTATAACAAATATACATGTATAACATACCAAGATTATATTATTCGATTCTACGTCAAAATTATAACGTAAATTTAATTATGAACAAGACATACTTATAGCTTATAATAATGACTTAGTACAATATAATGTCGAGGTTTTGTCAATTTTGAGCTATAAACATTATGATTTACATACAAAGTGATGATAATAATAAGCCACAATTATGATATAAAACGTTACTTATCTAAAAAGTAAAAATTATGACATAAAATCTAATAACTAAAAATCCATATGTAACATGACAGTCATAATTGTGATTAAAAGTCAAAATTGACATGAAATTTGAAACAGAAGTAAATGGTCCACATTATGATATACTACGTCATAATAATAAGATACTAGGTCATGCTTAAAACATACATAAAAACATAGAAAGTCATAATTATGAGGTAAATTCATAATTCTAGTCAAATCTCATAATCATGACTTTAAATATTTTATTGCCTCATTTACAAAACCATGATTTTATTCCCGTTGTAGTAAAAAATGTGTAAATAAATTCATTAATTCATTCATTTTTCTTCCGATTAGTCCCTTTATTCATCAAGGGTCGCCACAGTGGAATGAACTGCCAACTTATCTAGCATATGTTTTACACAGCGGATGTCCTTCCAGCTGCAACCCAGTACTGGGAAACACCTATACACCCTTATTACCACACGGACAATTTAGTTTATTCAATTCACCTAGAGCACATGTCTTTGGACTCTGGGGGAAACCAGAGCACCCAGAGGAAATCCACGCCAACATAGGGAGAACATGCAAACTCCACACAGAAACACCAACTGACCCAGCCGGGACTCGAACCAGTGATCTTCTTGCTGTGAGGCGACAGCGCTAACCACTGAGCCACTGTGTCATCTGGGTAAATAAATATGGGCTTAAATTATGTATAAATCTCTGACTAGTGAATAATACTGTACCATGTTTATGGAAAGTGCTATGAACGTGACATAAGCGCTTATTTTGAGTTTGACTACAGTTTACACATACAGTAACACAGTACTGACCCATTAGGACAGAAATAGGAAGAAACACTGCTTATTTCACATTATACTGAATGAATGGATCATCCACAAGGCACACTTTACAAAAGGCAGCTGAGATGTTCTTTGTCGCTACACAGTGCAGTCAATATTAGTAACACCACAGATCTACACAGAACAAGGAAAGCTGTTTAAACACATCTAATATTCACAGAACAACATATAATAAAACACAACAACAATATTAAAGGAACACTTAACTTTTTTATTAAACTCCCCTAGAAATAAGGAGTTGATTTTTACCATTGTTGAATCCATTCAGAAGATCTCCGGGTCTGGCAGGAGCACTTTTAGCTTGGTAAGTAAGCAAGTAAGTAATATGTATTTATATAGTGCATTTATTGTGTATGGCCATACACCTCACAATCATGGGGGGGGGGTCTCTCCACACCACCACCAGTGTGTAGCATCCACTTGGATGGCAGCCACAGAACAAGGGCACCAGTGCGCTCACCACACACAAGCTATTGGGGGAGTGGAGAGGCAGTGATAGAGCAAATTCAGTGGATGGAGATGATTAAGAGGCCATGATGGGTAAGGGCCGATGGAGGGAATTTGGCCAGGACACAGGGGGTTACACCATTGCTTTTTACGAGAAGTGCCATGGGATTATTAATGACCACAGAGAGTCAGGACCTCGCTTTAACATCTCATCCGAAAGACGGCACTCACTGACAGTATAGAGTCCCCTTTACTTTACTGGAGCATTAGGACTCACACAGCCTGCAGGTTAAGCGCCCCCTGCTGGCCTCACTAACCTCACTTCCAACAGCAACCTAGTTTTCCCATGTGGTCTCCCACCCAGGTACTGACCAGGCTTAGCCCTGCTTAGCATCAGTGAGTAACCAGTCTTGGGCTGCAGGGTGATATGGCTGTAGCTTACTTAGCATAAAGCATTAAACATAGGATTAGAACATTAGCATCTCACACAAAAATTCCAAAACAGGTTCCTATTCCTATATTTTCCTATTTAAAGCTGCTTCTGTAGTTACATTGTGATTTAGAATGACGTAAAATGAAAAGTTGCTATTTTCTATGCAGCATGGCTAATAATAATACACAGTGGAATGAGAGTATAGTTCCTAGACATATTGGCCTAGAAAATAGCAACATTTCATCTCTGTCTTAATGCACAGTGTAACTACAGAAGAGTCATGATTTGAATAGGAAAATAATCAAAACTCATTTGCTCATTTTGAGCGAGATGCTACTGGTCATTGATCTATGCTAAGCTAAGTGCTACTGCTAGATCTATAGATAGTTCAAAAATGGTAAAACTCAAATGTTTACCTCTAAGGGAGTTGTAAAATAAGCCTATTTTCAAAAATAAATAGGAAAATTATCAAAACTTGTTTGTTCTCCTAAGCTAAGTGCTACCGCCAGACCTGAAAGGTTAAAAAAATGGTAAAACTCAACTGTTTACCTCTAGGGGGGGTTGTAAAATGAGCCTTTTTTTTTTAAAGAGGAGTGTTCTTTTAATACTTACACAATCATGCACACTATTTGGAATACAAGCGAAGACAATATATAGCTACATTCTGCATTTAAATAAAAGTCAACATCATTGATGTTTTGAAAAGGTACTAATCATTCACTCAGCTGTCTGCTAATAAATTAAGATCAACACAACCTAATCATTAGGATTAGGATTGGCGTCAAGATACTGAGAAAGATCAAAGGTCAGCACCTTACTGATGACACAATCTCCTTGCTGTAAAATAAATTAAAAAGAGAAATTAATTTGTTAGTTTTTTTAAATCAACAACACTTCAATGTAAAAATTCTAAACATGTTTGTTCTAATAATAATACAATAAGTAGTTCATGGTAGTTGGGATGGAATGGGTTTTCTTTCTCATGTATGTGATGTTTAGATTTATACGTATTCATTGGTAAAATACAAACCTCAGGATAAACTCCAATGAGAGAGTCGGCTTTTGTGTAGAACTCCTCTTTGAGAGAGATAACAATGGCCTGGAAATTCTGGACGGACTGGTCCTTTATGTAGTTGGCCACCTGCAAAGTAAGAAGGTAAATACGTTTTTGTGCAATTCAGTTCAGTTGCTTAAACTCATTTGCATTTTACAGAAGGTTTCCATTAGCTTAACAAACACACACCTTGCCAATGTTGGTATTATCCAAAGCAGCATCAATCTCATCCAGGACAAAGAAAGGTGCAGGCTTATAACTACAGTATGAGAGAACCAAAATTATTTTTTGAGAGGGTAAAACATACCAATCTACATTTGTATGTAAAATGTATAAAATTGTAATGTCAAAACAAGTTCTCTTAACTCGTTTTATTGTTTAGTGTAAGTATGTCATTGATAGGTTTATCTCCTCCAATAGAGTAAACAATGACCCTTTAAGGTACTTTCAAAACAGTAAATGCCCTTTACTTATGCTTTAAGCATGAATAAATGGTGAGAATAATACAATGACACTCTTAAATCAAAACAATAGTTCCTAATGGAGCTATTTACACCAGGTGCACGACGAATACATCTAAGTAACTCAAAACTCAAAATGGTGTGCAAAGGTTTTCTATAGCTTTCAGGTTTGAACATCATCTTTTCTTAAGAAGGTGCACTGATGCGGAAGGTTTATGTAGGTATAGGTTTATAACAAATTCGTTTTCATTTTTTTATCTAGCACTCAAAAGTGTTCTTGGGGCTTCATGTGATTACAGCTGAGCCACTAAAGTCACAGGGAATGTTTTGACAAAGTTTTTGGATCCTTTTCTGAACTTGAAATGTCTCTGGACCATTGCCGTCCATGGAGGAAGAGGGAGCTTTTGGGTTTCAACTAAAATATACTTATTTAAGTTCAGGAGAAGAACGGAAGTCTCAGGGGATTGGAACAACACCAGGGGGAGTAATTAATAACAAAACTTTCCTTTTTAGGTGAACAAACCCTTTAAGTAAGGTCCACTCAAATCCGTTACTAACTTTCTAGGTCAACCACTAATAAGAGTTTGGGTTGTGGACACTACAAAAGGTAAAAGTTGTTTCAAAATATGCTTAATTTTTGTTAATCTGCTAGGTGACTCTAGAAGTAAAAAAAAATCTTTAAAGTAAGATATAAATATTTTTTACATTTCTTTATTATACCTGTGAATAGCAAAAAGGAGGGCTAAAGCTGCCACAGTCTTCTCTCCTCCTGAAAGGTTATCCATGGGCCTAAACCTCTTTCCTGGGGCCACACAGTTGTAGTTGATTCCATCTAAATATGGTTCTTCTGGGTTCTCTGGTCCAAGGAATGCCTGACAGGATAAAACATAATATATTACAATAAGAAAATAGAAATCCTACTAGGATTTGGTTTAATAAAAAAACCTGAAAAGCGAGATCCAAATGTTTTATTAACCTGTGCACTGCTGTTACGTGACAGCGCTTTGTAGATCTCATCAATGTTTGTGGCAACAGACTCAAAACAGGCATTAAAACGGTCAAACCTCTCTTTTTTGATCTGCTCAAATGCTTGTTTGGCTTTCTTTGCTCTTTTCCGGGCAGCTTCAAACTCTGTAAGACAAATCAACAGCATATGAACGATTTATAAATATATTAAAAGCTACTCAATATGGTAGCTTAAAAGGATAAACATGAAAAGTGGAGACCCACTTAAGTCAAACCTTCAAAATAGTTTAAAATCATTTAAAATTGACAAAATAAAACATTATGTATGCATTAGGATATTAAAAAAGGCATTAAGAAAAAGGCATTAAGATAAAATGTCGGATTATTTGCATTTTGTGTGTATGTTTATGACCAATGTGTTGTTATATTGTTGCACCTTTTTTGTTTTTCTGTTTCTCTTTCCAGCACTGACTGTCATCCAATAGGCTCCCCGATGATGCAGTTTAATTTGTATTGAATGTCGATTTAGGCTATAAAAAAGGAACGGCCGGTAGCACTCGGGGAGCTTAATTCTGGTGTGACTGATGTGGGATTAGGAGCTCCTGAATTTCTCCTCTCTGGCCGATGTCCAAACGTCTTATTTTTAACACTGAGACTGTCAATATGTACATGTTTGGGAGGTTGAAAAGACCTTCGAAAATCAAATGAGTGTCAAGGGGTGGCCTGTCTATTTATTTTGACAATTAGTTCAACTTTGTTTGTATTCAGGGAGTGAGGTACAGTGCATCCGGAAAGTATTCATAGCGCTTCACTTTTTCCACATTTTTTATTTTTTTTTTGCTGTGAATACAGATGTACATGTGATTTTTAAGGTTTTTTATTTTTTTATAAATTTGCAACAATTAAAAAAATATTTTTTCACATTGTCATTATGGGGTACTGTGTGTAGAATTTCGAGGAAATAAATTAATTTAATCCATTTTGGAATAAGACAGAGGAGTAACATAAAAAATGTGGAAAAAGTGAAGCGCTATGAATAATTTCCGGATGCACTGTAAGCTTTCTGTTTTTTTCTTTTATATATTTATAGGTAATTAAGTTTCTTTTCTTTTGTAGTTTTCGTTTGTTTGTTGTTTTGGCCCGTGGCCACCTTGAAGAGATGCTCCTTACTCTTTTTCTAACATACAATTAATATATTCATTACCATCAAGTGAGTGTGAATGTTTAGTTGTCGACTGAAGGGGGTATTTTGGAAATCTTATACCACAAAAGTGTTCGTTTTATTATGCCTTTTAGTAATATTTCCCCCCTAGCCTAATAGTATAAAAAAATGTATGCCATAATCATTAATATGTGGAAAAGTCATGTAAATGCATTAGCCTAATATTTAACATTGAGTATTTGGAACTTTCAGAAATGCTGAATTTAATCACTTGAATTTAGTTAAGAAATAATAACTCAACCTTTACCACTTCTAGTTCATAAATAAGAATTCTTAAACACTTCTTTCTTGACAGCAAATTATCTAAAAATATATAGACTTTTATATCCTACAAGGGAGGCCTTTTAATGTTGTTTTAGCCAATTTAAGGCTTTGGAGTCAAAAATGTAGAACACCACAGACTCAGTTTTTAGCCCAGTTGTGAAGGTCACAGGTCAGCTATGTCTCTTTTGGGCTCACCATCACTGGTCTCCTGGAACTTGTCCCGGACGCTCTCCAGTTTCTCCATGGCCTTCATGTTGGGAGCGCTGATTCTCTGCAGGATACTCTGCTGCTCGTTCAGCCTCTGCTGGAGGGTGTTCATCTCTCCTTTGATCTCGTCTTCTGACAGAGCATCCTATAGCAGAGTTTTACATCACTTTATTCCATATTGTTTGTTAAGCTGTAAAATAATAACACTGCATATGTATTTAAATTACCTTGAGGTCCTCATTCAGGTTGCTGTAGTCAATCTCAATAAGGGCCTCTTTGGCGTGAACTGAACTTGATGCCTTCGGGCTGCTAATCGCATCTTCAACTTGTGAGCCTCCCTTTGTAGACACATTAGTGTATATCATGAGTGTATAGGATTTTATATGCAGAAAAGAATGTGCATGTGATTATTATCTTTACCTCTCCCTGGCTGATGTCATCCATTGTCCCTGATTTGAGGGGCAGTTTGATGTCCTGCATCTTGCAGGCTTGCAGTAAGTTGTGTCGGTCACTGCGTTTCTGTTCCAGTTTGGTCTCAATGGCGGTTACTTCCTTCTGCAGCTGGGTCAGCTCTCTAATATAACAAACATGTGCAATATAATGTTAAAGGTGCTGTATGTAAGTTTATGACTCTTCTAAAGCATAAAAATATGTTTGCAGATATTTAAGAAACATGCCAAGTGAACATTCTTGTTTATCTGAAAAACAATGCTGAAGTCAGATATTCTGTTTTGAAAATGTCTGTTACGTGCCAAAATGTCTGTTTCGTTTTCTTTAACCTGCCCAATGCCAGTTTAGCCAATTATATTTCAGCACACAGGGTTGCCATATTGGAATTGAGCTCAATTGCTCATCCATAAAGGCTGTCAAAGTATGCGTTAACCGAAATGGGACCTCCTTAAATTTTATTATTATAAATAATCATTTGTTTGATGATTTTAATCTTGCACTCTTTTCAAAAACATCTGAAGAACTAAGAAAAATAAACATGAATGTGTCTCACTTGTTGGCCGAGCCCAGTTTCTTGCGGATCTCCTCCATCTCTCGGTTCTTGTCATTAACTTCTCCTTTCTTAGTGAGATGCTGGTTCTTCAGGTCCTGTAGCTGCGCCATAGTCTCATCAATGATCTTCATGTGCCTGTGTTCCTCCTGAGGGGTGAGGAACAACATGAGCTAATGTTTATTCTTTTTACGCTAAAAGATTTCACTGACATGTGCTTTCCTCTGCTCTCCTTCACCTTTTTAAGTCTTTCTATCTCATTCTCATCCTTCTTCACAGTCTGCTCCCACATCATGACTTTCTCCTGGTCCTCCTTCAACTGGTTCTTCTCATAATCCAGCTGAATGGCCAGGCGGGTCTTTTGGGTCTCAAACTCTAACCTAGAATTGAAATATAATACAAGTAAGACCTTAGTTATTAGAAAATTGTATTTCGTTGTTAATAAATGTACCGTTTTTTGGCAATCTCGTTTTGGCGCTTCACTTTTTCTTCTTCAAACTCTCTAATATTTCGCACACCAATCTCTTTGCAGAATTCAAAAAAGACCTCATCCTCCACCTTTAAATAAACATGGCAAATAATAATGATTAGACAATCAAAGATCTGGATGTATAGCAAACATATGACTTATTTATGACTTGGCATTTTAAAAGTGTTACCAGGTTCATACGATCTCTTAGCTGTGTTATGTCCCTCTCTCGTGATTGGATGATTCGTTTGATGTCATTGATTCGTGGACCAAAATTTGCAAGCTCACTCTCCAACTTTGATTTCTCCTACAAAAACATACATGCATTTTGAAAAATGCACTGTAACACAGATGACTTTGTTTTTAATTAGATTTTTTGTATTTCTTGAGAGAGGCATTTCTTGTATTGTGCACCTGCATGTTAAGAGAGAGGTGGCGGGTTTTTGTCTGTTCCAGATCACTCTGAGAGTATTTGAGTCTCATCTGCAGTCCGTGAGCCTGAGACTGGACCTGTCTGAGCTCTGCCTCCTTCCTCTTTGCTTTCATTTGTTCCTGAAAAGAAAAACAAGAGACGTAAAAGCCAGCTTGATTTTTAAAAAAGGCTGTCAAGTGATTTTATTTCGACAAAATTATAAAAATAAAAATCTAGCAAATTATGAAAAATTCTATACATTATTTAAAATAAATACTCATTACTACTATTTAATAATAGTTACTACTAAATTATAATAATAATAATAATAATAATAATAATTATTATTATTATTATATCACTAGGTATGGCTGATTTTAAGAAAACAAGGAAATCAGATTATAGTGGATTCAAAATATAATTAAACATTATGTTTTTTTATTCAATAATAAAATTATTTGTTGCCATAGAGCTCCATATTTACCATAATAATGAAGTCTCCAAACAATTTTTTCTAATCACCTGACAACTTTTCTGCTCTATCATATTCTAGTTCACCACTTTCAAGGTATTTCACCTTCAGTTGTACAGTACCTGCACTAATTTATATCATCAACACATCCCTTCACACTAGTATCTTCCCCACAGCATTTAAGCAGGCTCAGATAACCTCACTGCTAAACTGTACTCTGCACTTGACCTCCTATCCTATATCACTATCATTCTATTCTTCTTTTCTGTTTAGTCTACTTTAAAAAAATGCTCTGCCCTTCTAACAAATAGGTTATAGCCTATTCTATATATATATATTTATATATATATGCACACACAACAGTTCTGTCTGAATCTTGAATCTGATTGGCTGATAGCCGTGCAATATTCTGCCAGTAATAGCCCTCGTACCACCTATTCACCCTTTACCTTTTTGTATTACTCCGCTCACATACAGCAGCAAGCAGAGGACACTCTAGAGTTTGACAAATATTCCTGCTGTTGGACAACATAATTTACTTTTGAGGCTTTTTAGTCAAGAATGTAGTTGTTGAGATTGCAACTATGCAGTTTATTTATAAGGATAGTGCCTATTTTAAAATATTTATAATTTCTGAGAGACAGCGCGTCGGAAGCCATTAGATTGCCATACTGAGCTGACCAAAGGCGGTTGACGTTGTCTATCCACAAGATGGTGACAGGACTGCATGATAAGCCCTTAGAAGATTAAAGCAGCGTAATTTCTAACTACAGCTGATCAAATCATTATTAAACTGGTAAGTGATGTTCTAAGTCGATCTCTCTCTTTCGTATGTTGTAGTGCTGTATTTATACCATAGCATTTTAGTGTATTGAATGTGAGATGGGACTCACATATCATGAATGTGTGTTGTGTTGGCAGAAAGAAAAAATAAATGCCTGCATGTGTTTAGCGTTTTACCTTATCATAAACAACAGCAATCTGGTAGTGATTGCACTGCTTTTTCGGATTTGATTATTGTGATATCCCAATTGCAACAGAGAAATACTGTAGACTGTAAAAGACTGTAATACTGTAAGGAGATATCTCTGTAGACAGATGGTATTTCATGTCACGTTCAGCCTTATAATCTTAAAATCTAAGCAAAATCACCTGTTTCGTCATCGCTTTAGACATTAAGCTAGAGAATCATTCACATACTAGCTCTAAAGTGACGTTGGTGAATTAGTAAAGGCTTCTACTGTTCTGATGTCAGCTGCAGATGTGAATGAATGGCAGAAAAAAGTAGTTCCTCTTACATAAGGGTTTTTAGACTCTCTGTGTTTAATTTTCTTTTTTATATACACGATTGTGCCATGGAGCTGTTGTATAATCACAATATCACACTCATAGCAGTGCGATATGGCTGTATATCAGCACTGGTGGGACACTAAGGAATTAACAATGCACGCCTCCCACCAGTGCTGATATACAGCCATATCGCACTGCTACGAGTGTAATAATGCTCATATATATACTCACCATATATTAATTATAATAAATAAATATAATTATATATAGTTATATGGCCAAGTTAAACTTTAAATGAAAATGTGTGTGAATTATCTTGTTTCTCTTTTGTATGCCACCTTCAATTCCTCTGTCAGTTTCTCTTTCTTTTCCTTAAGTTTGTCCACAGCTTTCTCGTCCCAGCGCCGAGCCTTGGCTTTCAGGTCACTAGCTCCTCCAGAGATCACACCTGACTTTTGGAAGAGAGTGCCATCCAAAGCCACAGTCTGTAAAGGGGAAAGACAGAATTGTATATGAAAATAAAATCTTAAGATATGAGCTTTACATACAATATTTACAACAAATTTAAACCTTATGGCGGTATGGCCCTCCAAAGGCAATTCTACGAGCGTCCTCCACATTTTCACACACTAAAGCATTTCCACAGGCATACTGAAGGGCTTTCTTTATGTGTGGGGGCTCGTAGCGGATCACGTCAATCACCAGCTTTGCCCCCCGAAGCTCTCTCAGTTTCTCATCCGTGGGTTTCACCTGGAGAAAGAGAAGCAATGAAATAATTTCTACTGGCTGCCCAAAGCGTTACAGTCTCCTGGATGGAAAACTCAAACCGCAACTCATGAAATGTTCATGTACTTTGTCTGTACCTCCAAATAGTCAAGGGGTAGAAAGGTTTCAGGTTCTCCTCTTTGCTCTTTAATGTACTGGATGCAATCTCTGCCGGTTTTCTCAGAGTCCACAATGATGGCGTCCATGTTTTTTCCCAAAACTTTGGTCACAGCAATCTGGTATTTCTTCTGGGTTGGCTGGCATAAGTCGATCAGTCTGCCATACTGTTCAGACAAAGATATAATTATGAATTATTTTGTAACTACTCTTACTAAAAGAGTTCTGCAAGGAACTGTACTGGCCCCCTTTTTGTTCTCACAGTTAAATGACATGCAAGCTGATTGAAACTTGTTTTTTATATGCTGATGATTCTGCTTTGCTGGATTCAGATAAGCATGTTGGTAGAATACAGGGGAAATTATTTGAGAAGCTCTATTAGACACTAGCTATGTTTCCATCCAAAAATGTGAATTAACTTTATGCGCAAAACTGGATTATCACATAAAAGATGTGCAAATAAAGCAGCATTTCCATCCAATGGGTCAAAGCGAACAAAATCATCACTTCCTGATTATCTGGCGGCAAAAATCAACAGTAAAAAAGCTATTTGCTGCAGTAGTAGAAGCTGCGTGAATCTTTTCTTCATTTAATAAATGACTTGTGTCTCAGAAGGCAATCCTGACACGCAGTGAACACGTGGTAGCGTTTAAAGACGTGAGACGCGGAGCACAGACGTTCTTGATTCTGGAGGTTATTAATAATATAATAACACTAATACTGAAACAGTTAAGTTTGACCAAAACAACATTTCAGAAGTTTTACAGTGCGCTCAGCCTGCTGGTATGTCCATTCACACACATTTTTATCATCACTTGATCTCTTATAACAAAATCACATGACTTTTTTATTGTGCATACTGGAATTTGTTCAGTAAAAGTGTTTCCATCGTAGTTTATGCTCATATTTTCTTATCGAATAAAAAGTTTATCCCACTCAGTTATGCACATATGTTTTTTATGCGCATTTTCAAAATGTATGCGCATCTTGGCGTTTCCATCAACCGTTTTTTATGCACTTATCCAAAATGTAAATAAAGTCTTATCTACATTATTTGTGTCTAAATGTAAACTGAATAATGTCTAAGATGTGTATCAAGTTTGATGATTGTGCAAAATTTAGTAGAACAACTATTATTCTGACCAATTTCCATACTGTTCAGACAAAAACATAATTATGAAGACTTAAAGTGCCCCTATTTTGCTTTTTCAGATAAAGCAGACTTATTATGTAGTGTGTAATGTAGCTGTTTGTGAAGCTAAAATGTCTGCAAAGTTTCAAAGATCAAAGGGCATGATAAATGAAGGTATTGTGTCTAAAAAGAGAGAAAAGATTCTGCCAGAACTGCCTGAAATGAGTTGCCAATAATTCCACTTACATTTTCAACATGTGATGTACTGTAAGTAGTAGCAATCAAAACAAACTAGGCTCTTTGACCAATCAGAGCGGAGTATGTTTTCAGGAAAGAGGGATTTTGATACAATGAATCAATGAACCAACCATTTCAAGTACTGTGTGAAAATATTCCAAGATACTATGATGATTCATAGACTGTATACTATGAATAATTTAAGTGTTTTGTATATATTTTGTTTTTCTTACCTTACATTCATGTACACATATTCTAGCATAATATGAGCACTTGAAATTGAATTTGCTTGCAGATAAAAAACAAACAGTGAAAGCTCTCTGTGGGAGATTTACTAGCTTAACTTGAATATTTAAATTGAAAACACTCACCACTGAGCCGGGGTAGAGCCTTTTAATGCTCTCCATAATTTCAGCTTTGCGTTGCTGACGGCTGTTTTCCTGCCTGTCAATGCGTGCATCTCCAAGTTGCTCCATCACCTGTAAACAGAATCATCCCAGCTGTGAAAATACAATTTAGACAAAGTCATGTACCTAAGAACATGAGTTATGTGTGTTTTATTACTTGGTTTAACTCCATGTTTATCTCATCAATCCTTCTTTTGGCCAGCTCCACTTCCTCAGTCAATTCCTCTTCCATACGCCTCTGTTCATCCAGAGACTGTCTGGAGAAAAAAATAGTAAAATAATTAAATAATGGGAATAAATAAAAGTATAAATAAAAGTTTTTCATGCCATGAAACTGAATGGAGAAACAAAAGAAATGTAAATCAGCAAGTCACAAGCAGCCGTGCTTTACAGTTAGGTATGATGCATGAAATAAATACACATATTAATAAAATAAGTATCAGGCCTTGACAATAAGGACTGCCCGATGGACCAGGGTCAGCGTGCGAAGCACTTGGGACAGTAGACCGGATGATTACTGGCCTGATAGAGCCAGTGCTGCCTTGTCACTAGTTTAATTTGGCTAATCTGAACCACTAGAAAAAATCCTTAGCTTTGAACCCTGAAGTACAGTAATATTTATTTATTACATCACAATAATTATTAATTATTAGCTATATACAGATTTATTAGCCCCCCTGAATTATTTTTTCAGCCCCGTTTATTTTTTCCCCCAATTTCTGTTTAACGGAGAGATTTTTTTCAACACATTTCTAAACATAATAGTTTTAATAACTCATTTTTAATAACTGATTTTTTTATCTTTGTCATGATGACAGTAAATAATATTTGACTAGATATTTTTTAAGACACTTCTATACAGCTTAAAGTGACATTTAAAGGCTTAACTAGGTTAGGCAGTTTAGGGTAATTAGGCAAGTTATTGTATAACGATGGTTTGTTCTGTAGACTATCGAAAAAAATTGCTTAAAGGGGCTAATAATTTTGATTTTAAAATGTTTTTAAAAAAAGTTAAAACTGTTAAAACTGTTTTTATTCTAGCCGAAATAAAACAAGACTTTCTCCAGAAGAAAAATATTATCAGACATAGTGAAAATTTCCTTGCTCTGTTAAACATCATTTGGGAAATATTTAAAAAGAAAAAAAAAGCAAATGAGTTGGGGGTGTCTAATAATTCTGACTTCAACTGTATATAGTATTATAATGTTATTTTAAATATAATGTTTTTTTCATATTTTGTGTTTCAGTGTAAATATATATATATATATATATATATATATATGTATGTGTGTATATTCAATATACACACATATATACATATATAATATGTATAATATAATATATATAATATAATATATAATATAATATATAATATAATATAATATATTCAATATACACACATATATCAAATTCATTCATTTTCTTGTCAGCTTAGTCCCTTTATTAATCTGGGGTTGCCACAGCGGAATGAACCACCAACTTATCCAGCACAATTTTACCCAGCGGATACCCTTCCAGCCGCAACCCATCCACACACTCATACACTAGTGGATGGGTTGCGGATACCCTTCCAGCCGCAACCCATCCACACACTCATACACTACGGACAATTTAGCTTACTCAATTCACCTGTACCCCATGTCTTTGGACTGTGGGGGAAACCAGAGCACCCAGAGGAACGCAGGGAGAACATGCAAACTCCACACAGAAACACCAACTGACCCAGCCCAGCCGAGGTTCGAACCTGCGACCCAGCGACGTTCTTGCTGTGAGGTGACAGCATTACCTACTGCGCCACTGCATCGCCCCATATATATATACACACATATATATATATATATATATATATATATAACATACACAATATGAAAATATTATGAAATATGAAATACTACTACAATTTAAAATAATTTTCCTTTGCCTTAGTCCCTTATTCAGGGTCGCCACAGTGGATGAACTGCCAAAATAAAATTTAAAATAAAACATTTTCACATTTTCATATATTTATTATATAAAATAAACCTCCAGAAATCAGCCAGTTTGGTCCATGTTTTTATCATTTGAAACATTTTTATCATTATCAATAATAAAAAGAATCTGTTTTACAGGATTCTTTGATTAATAGAAAGTTATCACTACTTTTTGTCTTTACTTATACTTTTTAATGTATACTCACTGAATAAAAAAAAGAAAAATATATATATATATATTGTATTAAGCTGTATTTTATGTTGTTTCTTTTCTATATATATATTTCTTTTCTATATAAATATACAGATGGCCTATTCTTATATCAAGAAAACCTTGCTGATTTTTTTTGAGACATTTCATAATTTTCACAAAAATACCTGCTGGTTGCAATATAGTCCTCCAACTTTTCAATACGCTTCTGGTTTTCTTCAATCTCTCGGATCTTCTGCTTTATTTTGGCCTGTAATTGATTCAAAAACATAACATAATAAATCAGCCAATCAAAGGCACAAAGAAAATTTATTATTAATTTATTTACTATACCTCAGTCTCAATTTTCTTCCTTTCCTCCAGATCTAGTCTATCCTGGTCAGCCTTTTGGTCCCTGTTAAACTTCTCCAGCTCCTGCGCCAAAGTAGCTGCCCGCTTACTAGCCTCCTCCTTCAGCCTGTGATACTGTTTCACCTGAGAAAACAGTATAAGTGTAAAATGCTATATTCCTCATTTTTCATGTAGGACATCAAGCAGTTGACATAGACTGACCTGGTTCTCCTCCAGCGTCAGATCTTGACCTTGACTCTGTGCCTCTTCTTCCATACGTTCCTCAAACTCCTGCCTCGACATCTCCACAGCCCCCTGCTCACGGTCCAGTTCCTCGATGTCCGCCTTACGCTTCTTGTACATCTTCTGGGCATTCTGCAAGGACTTTCGAGCCACCTCCAGCTTCTTAATTTTATGGGCTGTGTTCTCCTTGGCCTTGATATACTGTGGCCGTTTCTGGTTCAGCTCAGCATCTTTCTCTCTGGTATAG
>CAIGQZ010001345.1:14607971-14642197 GCA_903798205.1 Danio tinwini | reverse complement strand
AACTCTTAATGTAACAATGTAACTTTATTGTAACTCTTATTTAACTGAACACACTGAAACTGACAGCATTCTTTGGTAACAACTGTTACAAATGGAGTTCCGCAGGGAAATGTCTAATAGTTTTGTTCTAATTGAACATGCATGATTTGCAACCTGTTTGTGATTGTAATTACTTTTTATTTGCTGATAATTCTGCTATGCTGGATTCAGGTAAAAATGGTAGTAGGATCCAAGCAAAATTTGGTTTAGGTGAGATTCACAACCCAGGCTCATTCTGAATACGTAGTCCTATATACATTTCTGGAGAACGCCAAATATGTCCCAGGAGCGACGTTTTTTTGCAGTTTATGAATCTGCCAGAGGCCATTGTGTACGCTTTTTTGAGATCCCAAATTTCTCTCAAGAGTGCCATTCGTGTCTGCTTCTCTCGCGTAAATCCACCAGAGGTCGCATTTGACTGACTGACTGACTGAAACCCAACTGATAGCGTTTTTAAAAGCAATCCAGAAAAACAAAAGACCTCACGGCAGCCTTTGTTTTTGTCTTACCTGCTTTCTGGAACTGTTCTTTATGAGACTTGAACCCCATTTTCACGGTCAACTGTGCTCTGCATCTCAAATCCTCTGACATATTCTGCGAGTCACTGGACAAACAGGCAACAGTGGGAAAGCCGTCCACACGAAGGTAAGTGGTCAGCTCGTAAGCGCAAAAAGGAATGGCATCATACCGCCGTGCAGCGTTCGTTTTAAAGACAAAATGCAGCCATACGTATGTCTGGCTACATAATTTGCGATCTCCAAAAATGTATATAATAAATGTATATATTTTCAGAATGAGCCTATGTTGGAGATTAAGGCAAAATGTAATCTAAATTATTTTGGTCTAAAAGTACACTGAATGAGCGTCTATCAAAGTTGGTGATTGTGTATTATCTAATATAATTGACCAATTGTAATTTTATGCTCTAATTGATAACATTTTTATAAAAAATTTTAAGACATGTCATTAGTAGTTTACTACAAAACAAACATTACGTTTTACACACATAACTATTAATCGTAAATCCAATTGATCAAAGTTTCCCCCACAGTCCAAAGACATGCGCTGTAGGTGAACTGAATAAGCTAAATTGGCTGTAGTGTATGTGTGTTTCCCAGTACCGGATTGCAGCTGGATCCACTGCTTAAAACATATGCTAGATAAGTTGGCAATTCATTACAGTGAGGCGATACCTGATAAATAAAGGGACTATGCCGAAGGAAAAAAAATGAATGAATATTTGTGTGCATTCATTCATTCATTTTTTTCAGCTTAGTCCCTTTATAATCTGGGGTCACCACAGCAGAATAAACCGCCAACTTATCCAGCATATGTTTTACGCTGCAGACGTCCTTCCAGCTGCAACCCATCACTGGGAAACACCCATACACACTCATTCACATACATACACTTCAGACAATTTAGCTTACCCAATTCACCTATACGCATGTTTTTGGACTTGTGGGGGAAATGTGTGTTATTTCCAACCATTAATCACTCACTTTATCTCCTTCTCCACATTCTGCTGGTCTCTCATCATTCTTCCAAGCTCTTTCTTCTTGTCCTTGAGCTCTTCCTCCACATGATCCATCTTCTTTCTGTCTTTATCAATCTCACGGTTGCGTTGAGACAACTCTCGGTTCAGCTTCTCGATCTCCTCCTCATTGTGGTAGAGTTTAAAGAGCTGTAGCTGAACATGAGCCCTTACAACCTCATCCTTCAGTCTCTGGTATCTCTCCGCCTGAACAAAGAGCAAAACGTTTAAACAATAATGTATGGATTGTGTAATAATAACTGCCAGAAAGTAGCTGACCTCCTCTTTTTCCTGCTTAGCTTCTTTGCGCTCTGCTGCAATGTTCTTCTTACGGTGATAGCTGAACTGCGTGTCCTCTTCTGCCTTCACCATCTCTTTCTTTCTGCGGTCATATTCCTGGGCCAGTTCACCAGAACGGGAGATTTCCTCAAACAAAGCCGTCCTCTCTTTAGGATTCTTCATGGCTATAGACTCCACCGCACCCTACACAAAAAAGGCAGACAAAATCTATTACACTGATTTAACAGATGTCATGTGTTCAATAATGTTGTAAACACAGGCCGTCTTGAGCGTATATACCTGAAACACAAGAAAGTTTCTGGCCTTAATAAGTATACCCAGTTTCTCCAGTTCCTCACTGTAATCTGAGAGCCCGACCACTTTACTGTTGATTCGGTACTCCGACGAAGAACCTGAAAATACAATTAGTGAGTGTCACAAAGTAAAAATTATTCATATGACTAACAAACAGCTCAGTAAAACAATATATGATTTATTTTTGTAGTTTTGGGGGTGGTCCACTGACTAAAAGAGAGTCATTTAATCATTTTAGGTCTGACATTTACCAATGATGGCCCGTGTGAAACTGCATTCATCCCCATTGTCCTCGCAGTACACCATGCTTACAAAGGCACGGTTTGCTGCTGGTTTTCCCACTGGTGCTCCATGGATGAGATCCTTCAGAGTTTTAACACGTAAGTTACTGGTCTTCTCTGCTAATACAAAACTGATTGCGTCCATCAGGTTGGACTTCCCTAGAAAACAGTGATTTTGAAATTAGTGTTGGTGGCATACATTTTTCCACATAATATATATTTTATCTTACACTTTTGTCTGAGTGAATAAGTAAATAAGTACAAAACGCTTCGTAATTAATTGAGGGACATCAGTACTTAAATAAACAACAACTTTTATTTGAAGATTTTTTTTTTTTTACAACACATTAGTTAGCATGAATTAGCAATGAACAATACATTTTATTATTTATTAATACAATATTTGTTGACACTACTTATGGCACTGAACATACATAAATAAAAATTAACAACTTTATTTTTATTACCTAATACTGACAATCTATATTAATGATAATTTAACCGTGGCTTTGTTATGTAAAATTATAGTAACCTTTTGTTATACGATTTATTACTTGTATAAAATTACAGACTGAATACAAATAAACAGTGGTTAGTAGGGATGCTCCGATCGATCGGCCAGAGAACGGTGTTGGCTAAAAATCCATTTTAAAACTTGATCGGTACTCACTAATCTTGCCAATCTCATGAACCGATTACAAGTGTTTGTTTACAAGTTTACAAGCAAAGCACATATTAGAACGGAAATCTTTTCACATATAAGAACTTAAAGTTCTGTGTTTTCAACAAAATTGCAAGTTGATTAAAACTGAAAGATAAGGGAAATAAAACAATTTAATATTTTTTTCTTGAATATTTAATAATATAACTTATCGTAATACACTTATTGTAATAAACGTTTAAATAAGTAAGTAGTTTTTAGGCCTATTTCCCTTTAGTAAAGAAGTAATGGATTCATAGGTGTGCATTTTAACTTCTTATGCATCTATATGCCAGCTAAATATGCAATCTAAACTTCATTAGGTTATGTTGAATTCTTCTTCCATTGTTTGCAATATTTCCAAATTGCTTTGCTAGTGATTTTCTTATCATTTTTGTCTGTTTTATCTATTATTTTCTGTAAAGCTGCTTCTGACCATGATATGTCCACACTAAATGGTTATGAGACATGTTAAAGGAATTATATGCAACATCCTTCATTTATTCTCTTTGGTAAGGAGAGATCTCCACTTAGGTCTCATACTTAGAGTAAAAATGTGCTTTATGCATTATAAAGCTTGAAGCATCAGAATCAGTACTCAATATTGGCCGGTCACCATGACAAAAAAATCGGTACTTGGTACTGGCAGCAAAAATCCTGATTGGAGCATCCCTAGTGGTTATTGTAACAAAAATATGTTTGCTTTGTGTTTATCGTGTTTTTAAAATCGTGTATATAGTAATATTTATTCATTACATCAATATAATTATTATGCATGTTTTTTAACAATGCAATATTATATACATAGATATAATTATTGTTAAATTAAAATAACTGTTTTGCTTTTAATATATGTATCATAAAAAATGTCTTCTTTTTTATTTATTTTTATTTTGAGTTTTCAAAAGAAAATACATATGTAGCTTACATAATCTCTTATACAGAAAGAGACTTACAGATCTTGTATATGCTTTGTATTTTCTTCCCTTTAACAACAACAACAACAACTATAAACGGTAAAACATGGGGAGCTACAAATCCTTTGAAAGATTTTCTTTAAAGAAGAAAAGATACTTATTCAGACATAATATTACATTTAAAAGTTACAATTTGAGCATATTGGTGAAATATACTCAATCCATTTACTCCAAATTAGAAAAAAGTATTCAGTCTGTGTTTTTAATGAAAAAGAGAGTTTTTCCATGACATATATAGTGTGCACTGTATCGATCCATTCTTCAACTGTAGGTGACTGTAATTTTAAAAATTTATTTGTAATTACTTTTTTACTAGATGCCAGAAGAATAAAATATCAGTTTCTTGTCTTTATTAATCCATCCATCTAAATTTATATTACCTAAATATAAAGATTCACAAGTGAAAACAATCTCTACTTTAAAAATGGCGTCTAAATGTTTTTTAATCTCTTTCCAGTATGGGGTTAATTTCTGACAATCCCAAAAAACATGGTAGTGATTAGCTACTTTTTCCCCACACATTCTCCAGCAGCTAGTACCCTTTCCTCTATGTATTTTCTGTGATGTGTGATGAAAAACCTTAGAACATTCTTCCAACAGAATTCTCTCCACATGGCTGAGCTGGTACATTTCCATTGAGTTTTACAAATATTTCCCCAAACCTCATCTGAAATATTCAGATTTCCTTCCATTTTCCATGTATCTCTAACAAATAGTGTATTGTCTGGTACAGATTCGCAAAATCCCTTATATAATTTTGAAATGATCTTATTACACGATTGGGCCTTGCCCACTGATAAAAACACTTTTATTATTCCTGTCTCTGTTACTTTCAATATTTCTGGTTTAATATTACAATCAATATAATGTCTTACTTATAGGTATCTATAAAAGTCACTTTGATTAAACCCATATTTTTCCTTTAGAATTTCAAAAGTTTGGATTGCACCCTTGTCAAAAAAAGTGTAGTAGTTGGAGATTCCTAACTTAGTCCAAATACGAAATCTATCATCTATTTTGTTTGTGACGAAATCAGTATCGAAGGCACACCATCTTAATATTCTTGATGCATCTTGCAAACCACAAATTTTCTTTGTTTGTTGCCAGATTTTAAATAGAAGATTAATCCATGGGTTTGTTTCTTTATTAATTTTGATTCTTAGTTTACTATCTGCAATTAGGGCCGGTAATGGGGATTCCTCCATCATCCCTTTCTTTATTTC
This sequence comes from Danio tinwini, assembly GCA_903798205.1. NCBI lineage: Eukaryota > Metazoa > Chordata > Actinopteri > Cypriniformes > Danionidae > Danio > Danio tinwini. Next base: position 14,636,849 of record CAIGQZ010001345.1, on the reverse strand, counting down.
AATCCATTTTGCTGAATAAGTAGGGCTACTCCAACAGGCTAGAGGCCTTCATTGAGCAGCGTAATAATATTGTTGCAGGCATGGGAGACCTAACCCACCTTTTTCCTTGTTTAATTGCAATGTTTTAAATCTTACTCTGGGTTTTTCCATTCGCTAAATTGTTGATTTAATATTTCTACTGGAAGTGTATATAAACTGTCTTTAATGTCTTGTTCCTTCAGAAATCAGACAAAGTATTTTTTTAGCAAAGCCATGGTAAATTTTCACAAGGCATGTTCGTTATAATTTAAATTAATAGCGAAATACATTTTGAATGCACATCATTATTTAATTAATCTTTACATTTCTAAGACGTTTTGATGGGACCTGCTGTACACAATAAAATGGCAGAAATATGTTGCAAGAAAAAACAACCACTAGGTCATAAACGTGATAGACGTTGATAAAAAAAGGAAAAAAGGTAATTCATTTATACGCCACAGTAGCGACATTTATGATAATACAGCTTTGCACACTAGAGCTGATCAGCAGCGATGCAGACACTGTGCTGAATCAGAACATGAGAAAACACTTACCTGATCCATTTGGTCCAATTATCGCTGTAAATTTGTGAAACGGTCCTATTATTTGGCGTCCTTTATAGGATTTGAAATTTTCGATCTCGATTAGTTTTAAATATCCCATACTGTCTGATTGTTCTGAGAGAGGCGTGTTGGATGCGCTGCTGTAACGTTAGTCTGTGTCGATGAGCTTCTACAAACGTCGTTTAATTGGAGACAAAAACGGCCATTAGATGCTTAATATCGTGTTTCAGAGGTTAATGTAAACCTCTGAAATCATAACAATCTTGTAAGATAATTTATAACGCACTGAAGTAAATGTCCAGACGCGTCGCGAACACGCCCCCTGTCTAGAGCTAAATTCAGGCAAAATAAAAGTCCTATAGATGTGGCGCGCTCATGTCATTTTGGTAGTACACAAATCAAAATATTCGAGTGTTTTGCCTTCAAATCAGTTACTACACGTCAAATTATATTGTGGCTGAATGCTGCATATTAAATAACTATGATAATACAAAAAAAAAACTATTTTGAATGCCTTTTCTGCATCTATACCACAAAATAAGCTACATAATACTAAAATACAATAATATGCATTGCATGTTACATCGAATATTACAAAAGACTAAAACAATGAAAATGAAAATGAAAAGAGGTAACATCAATGTTAACCTCAACTGAAAGAGAAAAATACAGTTAAAATGGAGCTGTTCTTGGTACTGAAACTCATTCCAGAACACACACACAGCATCCCAAATTATCTATTTTAATGGTCACTTTATTGATTTTTTTACAATATTAATTTTTTATGTTGTATTTAATTTAAATAAAAATATTAATTGGTCTAATTTTGGATATACTATTAAACCGCATTGAATAAATATATACATAAACGTCAATATTAATGTAACTCAACGCGCATGACCGTGAACAGAGCGGGTTACCATGAGAACGCCAAACTACGCTTCAAACACAACGGAGAGAGTTGAGTTGAGCTGACGCTGCCGCTTGTCAAAGATCAATTAACATTTAACTGGAAAGTTTTAACTAATATTTAACTATTGGCTATTTTTATTTATCTAAATTACCTTAATAGCCAAATTAGGAAGAATAAACAAGTTATTTATGGACAAATTCCGTCCTCAGATCTGAACTAACGAGTTTTTAAATTACGCAGGACACAATCTGCACGAAGGTTTACTGATATAAAACTTTGCTTTTACACCATCGGAAAATGTACAAGGTTGATTTATCGGTAGACGAGTCTGTGCGTCACTCAGTGGAGCGGCGTCGGGCCGCAGAAGCTGAGCGCAAAAGCCGAATATTCAACACCAGAACCCGGGTTATTGGAGTGGACCTGCGCGCGCTCCACAAACAACAGGAGGACAAACAAGAACGAAAAGAAATGGAGAAGCAGAGAGACGTTTCTTATGGTAAGACACATGCAATGCATAACCTTTGAGGGCTGTGTCTTTTTATATCACGGCAAAACAATTAAAACGGCCTAATTTATATTAGCCATTATAATGGTCTTTGAAATGCATAAATGGTCTGTCCTTTGGTTATTAAGATCTCTTGCGTTTGTCCCTGGATGAAATGGCAATGCAACAGAAAAAGGAGGAGGATGAGTTGAGAGGTGAGTTGGCTCGGGACTTGGTACAATTTCGAGCGATACGTCAACGTGCTGAAGACAGCCTTGATGCAGACATCAATTATGGCCGAAAGGGGGCGTCATTAACCAGCGTTTCTGTCTCGGACTCTGCACTGGGACCCGCCAGCATGCAAGTGTTTTTGGTAAGCATGAGCATAACCAAGCATGTACTCTGAGTGAGTGTTGATAGGTCAATCGCCATTTTAGGTTAAAATTTTAAAGTTAAATAACTTTTCAGTTACTTTTTTTAATCACCTGCCTTTCTTATCTTTGAATTAAAAACTTGTAAAAATGCATCATAATTATATTATAAAGTGTTAAAATTAATAGCTCTGTGGTAAATACAGCATGTTACTGCATGACATTACACAAAAAAAATCACAGGGATTAACCGATTTGGAAATTTTGACTGATACCAATAAACTATGTTTAGACTATTTTGAGGGATGTAAACAATAACAATGGTCCTAACGTATTTCCTGTTTCACATTTTTAATTTCCATATCTTCTGAGAATCCAAAAAGTCTGCATATTGATAAATAATGTTATGACAGCTGTTTTAATGTTAAGTTACGAATAAGTTATGACAAATTGCATCTTAATATTGTTATGAAAGAGTTTGACAACAAGTAGGAAATATTCATGGGCCAATGACATCACCACATTAAAATGGTCTATAGGCCAATAAATGCAACTACAGAGAACAAGAAAAACAAAGAAACATCTAAAGCTTACATTTCTCAAAATAATTTACAAAAGTAATTTTTTTCACTATGAAAAACTCTTACATTGCCAATATATTGCTTTTCCCAGAGCATAAACGGTCATACTTTATATTAAGTGGCCTTAATTACTATGTACTTACATTCAAATTAATCATTTGGTACAATGCACCTAAATACATGTTTTAATATTGTAATTATATTTAAAATGTTATCTGCATGTATTTACATATGTTATTATTGTGTATTACACTGTTGACCAATCTCTTTTACCTTAACCCACTTAACCTTACCTGTATCCTACCTCAATAGTGTTGTGGAATACAATATGAACACATAAGTACATTGTACTTATTTTTTTTATGTTAGTACCAACAATATAAAGTAGTTCTGCATAATTTGGAAGGTATAGCGATCAAAACCATCATGGAACCCCCAAAGGAAATAATCCATAATTATTTATTGACAGATATTTTTTGTTTATCAGTCCAAGAACAGTAAGATAAAAATATGCATTTATCAGCCTATAAATGATTAGTTTATATGTATTTATTTTTATATTCTCCTTTAGGGAGAAGGAATTAAAGAGGATGAAAAGAAGAGATCTCAGATGGAGTTGAATGAGAGAAACCTGAGAGCTCAAAAGGAGGAGAGAGAGAAACAAGTAAAGGAAGAGAAAAACAGAGGTAAATCTATAAATTTATACCCCATTTATCACTGTAATTAAAAATGGAAATACACTATTTTATTCACTATAGCAGAGTTGCACTGAGATTCTAGCATGCATATTACTGTATTTCTGTGTTTGTGTATGCAGAGCTGCTAACCAGCAGGGTCCTGGTGGAAAAAGACCTGAGGGCAGTGCAGCTGAATGCCCTGGAGGAGGAGTGCAAAAGAGAGGCCCGTGTTGCACTTAGTCATTATAACCAAGCTCAGGTATTATCTCACCCCTAAAGTAATCTTTTGTCTTCACTAGGTTATTAAAGAGTAAGGTTAAACTATTACTTTTAATTTTCAGAATTAGCTTAAAAATTACATTCAAAATTATTGATAAAGAACATTGAAAAATCTTTCAAATCATGTTTTTGTCCTGAAACACTGGAATATACACACATTTACATATCTATACACACATACACAGTTGACGGTTACATTATTAGCCCTCCTGTTTTAATTTAAATTATTTTTCAAATATTTCCCAAGTGATGTTCTCAAATTTTTAAAACACATTTTCAAACAATAGTTTTTATAACTGATTTCTAAAAAAAATATAGTAATAATAATCTTTGCCATGATGACAGTATATAACATTTAAATATTTGCAAGATATTACTGTTTGCTTAAAGTGCAATTTAAAAGATCCAAAGGTCATTAAAAACACTGGTTTGTTCTGTAGAAAATTGTGAAAAACAATTAGAGAATGAGATAGAGACAGACTGCATTTTATTTTAAAGCCTGTACTGTTTTAAACCTAATGGATTTCCAAATTAACAACATCTTCATCTGTCATTAATTAAGTTGAAACTATTTCAGTTTTAACTGATTATCTCTTGAGGTTGTGCTTTGGTTGAGTTTTCCACAGAGGATCGTAGCTGAACAACATAGGCTCATTCTGAAAAGGAAAGCCCAATATACATTTCTGGAGATTGCGAATTATGCAGCCAGAGGCTCCATTTCATCTTTAAAATATATGCTACGGGGCAGTATATCGCTGTTCCTCTTCTCGCTTACCAGCTAACCTTTTACTACTGTATAGACAGCTTTCCCGCTGTTACCAGTTTTTCCAGTGGCTCGTTGTGTATGTCGGAGAATTTGAGACGTAGGGCAGAGTTGACCGTGACGACAGGGTTCGAGTTCGGTGAAGAACAGTTCCAGAAAGCAAGAAGCTCTTTTCACGAGAAGAGCAAGCGCCTATGGCACATTTGCGAGAGAAATTTGAGATCTCAAAAAGCGTACAAAGTGGTCTCTGGCGCATTCGTGAAAATGATGAAACACTTGTTTTATATATATTAAATGAGACACTTGTTATTTATATATATATAAAATAATGAATTTTAATGCACATATTTCCCATAAAAATTAATTTATTAACTTTTAAAGATTCATTTTATAATGTCATAACGTTATAATGTTTTTGAATGTCATACCCTCATGACATTCAAACCCACCACGACTTTTGTTCTTCAGTGCATTGAAAAGACACACTATATAATGTTCATACTGCTATACTACCATGCTACAGAAGCATATGTTGAGTGTAAAATTCCCAATTATGCAAAAAATGGATGAAATCATATAGAATCTGTGCTCTGCTTAAGTGTTACCAGGGTCAACATATACAATCATGTGTTAGAAATGAATTGAGTGAGTAATGATGACAGAATTTTCATTTGGTAAACCCACAAAGGCCCCATATATCTTTAAAATGAAAGGTCAAGGTAGCATCTGACCTTCCCTTGCAGGCAGAAGAGCGGATGGAGAGAGAGCAACAAGAGAGAATGAGGAGAGAGGGAGAGGAGCTGGCAGAGCTACGCTACATGGTGACCTCTGACCTCCTGACTGAGCGACCAGAAGCTGCAGCTAGAACAACACAATCATCAGCGGATGCTCCACGAGTCCTGCCCGACCGCTGGAAGGGCATGAGCCCACAGCAGATCAGTGATATCCACAGAAAGAGAGAAGAGCAGCGCTTTGAGAAAGAGGTTATGATCTGGCACTGACATGCGCCATTTGAGCTTGCGTTTATAGACCTTATACAAGTAATACTCTTTTATTCTTTTGTCATTTCACCAGAGATTGAGAGAGAGGGAGAGGCAGAGAGATCTGGCCTGGGATTACCATCTGACAGAGCAGAGCAGACAGCAAGAGAGAGATGAGAGAAAAGACATAGAGCTGCAGAGACAGAGAAGAATTCAGCTCGATAAATACAATCAACAGCTGGCACGAGAGCAGCTGGCACAGTGAGTCACTTTCATATTTCGCTAAATTTAAAAAAGACACAGATAGTTGGAGAATAAACATACTCAAGAGTACTTAATCAATAAAAATGTAAGTGTTTCAGGTCTGTACAAATCACAAGTGTAACATTATTATTTACTTTTAACCTAAATGGAATACTTGGCTCCTTTTATTTTTGTGTGATGTCAACTAGGCTAGGTTATCTAATAGTCAAATTATTTTAAGACTATTGTGGTTGGTAATGTATCACTCCAATAGTTAATGCTATGGCAATACTATTATCTCTTTTCAATCTAAAGTCTTGTCCTGTGTTTTTAATCTTCGGTTTAACTACCTGACAAAAGTCTTGTTGCCTATTCAAGTTTTAGGAACAAAAAATAATAACTTGGCTTCTAGTTGATCATTTGGTATCAGAAGTGAAATCTGATTATCAAAATAAAATCTGATCATGCCTTGATTTTTAATTATTTAAAAATAATTTAATTAGGACTGACTTTGCGTAGGCAAACATCTTGTCACTTAACAGAAATAATGTACAGTATAAAATATAAAGCCATGGTGCAGTGGAAAAATAATTAATATTGTGTATGACTCCCATGAGCTTGGAGGACTGCATCCATACATCTCTGCAATGACTCAAATAACTTATTAATAAAGTCATCTGGAATGCCAAAGAAAGCGTTCTTGCAGGACTCCCAGAGTTCATCAAGATTCTTGGGATTCATCTTCAATGCCTTTTCCATCTTACCCTAGACATGCTCATTAATGTTCATGTCTGGTGACTGGGCTGGCCAATCCTGGAGCACCTTGACCTTCTTTGCTTTCATGAACTTTGATGTGGAGGCTGAAGGATGAGACGGAGCGCTGTCCTGCTGAAGAATTTGCCCTCTCCTGTGGTTTGTAATGTAATGTGTAGCACAAATGTCTTGATACCTCCGGCTGTTGATGTTGCCATCCACTCTGCAGATCTCTCGCACGCCCCCATACTGAATGTAACCCCAAACCATGATTTTTCCTTTACTATACTTGACTGATTTCTGAGAGAATCTTGGGTCCATGCAGGTTCCAATAGGTCTTCTGCTGTATTTGTGATGATTGGGATGCAGTTCAGATGATTCATTGGAAAAATTGACCTTATTATTTAAAATATATGAAAAATGTACAATTATTTGTTGCTTTTACAACTGGGATCGACGACAAGACTTTTGTCAGGTAGTGTACACCAGCCGTTAAACTTTGTAGTACATTTTTTTAAAAGATTTCAAATTTTTAGGCCAGCTTTTACTTGAATATTTGTATAAATATTATTATATTAAATTATATTATATTATATTATATTATATTATATTATATAAATGCTGTTCTTTTGAATGTGATTCAAGGACTTCTGAAAAAAATCAGAAAGCAATAATATTAGGCAGCACAAGCATTTTGAACTTTGGTGATAAAAAAAAAACCTAAAAAAAATTATTTATTTACAAAATAAAAATTTACAACGATGATTAGAGTAATGGCTGCTGATTTCTAAAATTTAATTTAATTTGTATTGATTTGTAAGAATTTCTTCCAATGTGATTTTTTTATGTAAGTTTTTAACCAGCGCAGACTTGGTGAGTTTTTTTTATTTATTTTTTTTTTCAAAAAAAAACAGTGGTAGTTGCCTAAGTGCATTGCAAAATGGATTGTTTACGTTCATGTTAATTTCCCTTATACACTTCTGGGTGATTTTCTTTTAATTGTAAAGCTATTAGTTATAGTAATGAGAGTAGCTATTAGCAGACTCATTCTTGGCAGTCTAAAAATATACATTTATGGTTGATATTTTTTTTCTTTTTACAGCCAACAATTCTTGGACAAGCAACTGTATACAAACCGTCCCTCTGTTCAGTACTTCACCCAGTTCAGCACAAGCTCCCGATAAACCACCATAACCCATTCCATCCTCAACTCATCCTTCTCCTGCACAACAAATAAAGTGGTACTGAATTTCAAAACACAGATTTCAACGTCTGACATTCATAAATCAGATTTCTACAAGTAGAATTCTATAGTTATTCGCACAGTGATAGATTTGCACATAAACAAACAATTATTCCATTAATTTTATTTAAGAAGCATTTACTTACACTGCTGATTGATGATGCAGATACAATAGCCAAATCCAGTTCATATCTACTGTAGTTAACATCGCCCCCACCCTTTACCATCCCTCCAGTTCACAAACACCACAGGGGAACGTGATCAATTCAATCCCACAGCCTCATTCATCTGGTCCTTCGTTTATTTTCACATCATATGCAGTAACAAACAGAACATACAAGAGGAATAAGAGACTATTATGTCAAGCTTATTTATGCATTAAGCCTACAGTTTAAGATGCATTATGAGCTTGAATGCGTACATTTGACAAGTAACAACAGAAACGGCAACGTTTGTTCACGAGTCAAGCTTTAAACTGTGCCCTCCCACCCACTTTTAGTTGCAATAGCAGAGGGCAGTATAGTGGATATCCGAGAGTCAATTCACTTCCGAGTTCAATACACAGTCGAGACACTGACAAAATACACAAGTCGTCTAGCAGCAGTTTTGTTGAATATTGAGTTGAATATCATTTGCATCACTTTCCCCTCCTTTAAGAAAATAGATCTCTAAGAGACTTTTGTCCTGAGTGTGTCTGTACAGCTTGTGTGAGGGAAGCTAACACAGATCAGACAGTCTGGCACTTACAGCGAGCCCACAGTGTTGCTGGGAATCTCTGCAAAAGCCCACCGCAAGACAGTGTTCTTAAAGATCTGAGTCAGCGCATTTCTATTGCTCCCTGGAGGTGTGTGTGTGCAGTGTGAAAATAAGATGACTGCGTCCCTCCTCTATGCAGCAATAGATTCAAATCAGATACACACAATACTGCCGTTCTTCAGCACTTGGGAAACTATAAGCGCAATCATGTTTTGCCGGTTGCTTTAATTAGCATTTTTGTTTTATCCAATCAGCTTTTTTTTCCTCAAAATTTTTAACATTTATTTATCAAAGGACTTTTTTTTTAATATTCACTACTCATCTACCACACTTAAATCACAACTAACAAGTTACTGTAAAGTTAAAAAATGTTACAAAACTCAAAACAAATTTGAAAACCTTAAACATAATCAACGACACATCATTTCCAACTTCATAACAAACAATCTTTTGGGCTATATTTACATTCATCAGAGTTCCACCCCCCACCCTCCCCCCACTGTGCCCCTGTTTTGAGAAATACCAAATGTGCCATAGATTCTCTCAGTGCTATAATCTGCTATATTTGCTTGTCAAATGTTAAATCAAATGACCCAAAAAACAAAAAGGAACAAATGCTATTTGGTATACTGGTATGGAACAATTCCCATCCAAACAAAGCATACATTCTCTGTAATAAGACACAAGCCAATACATGATTGCATTTTACAATAACCAAACTAAACCGTGGGTGTGGCTTACTCTCTTACAACCCTATCTAACTCAATACGACCTCACAACTACGCACCTTACGTGTGTATTCTTATGGCTTTACAACCAACAGGACTGCAAGAGAGAATCAATAAATACAGTTTAATACAATGCAGAAAAAAAAAACACAGACACGTACAAAGGGAAAAATAAACATGAGGGATGGTGGCGAGTATGTTGTCGTAGGCAGGCACAGGAACCAATGGAGATGATGAAAGAGATTATAATACTGTATTTGGCTAATTGATAGATGCTCATATGCTCATATGTACAGCTTGCTATAAACGATCTTATGTCGTAGAGTCATTGCATCTCATGTATTTATACACTATGGAACTCTGTAATCGTAACTGATGGGACGTCGATATGTATCTTCAATCGAATCACAACAATATTACAACAGATCAACGTACAGGTGGCTTAAAGGTGCCTTAAGCAAATTTAATAGAACGGCACTGTGTATGGAAGGGAAAAAAAAGATGATATCTGAATGCGAGATCCTAGTTAATTATTATTTAAATTTGATCAAAATTACAAGTCCACACAAATAAATTAGACACTAGTTAAATATATATTTTTAAAATCAGTTGAGTTGTTTGGTCAGATTGAATTATTAAAAGTGTAGTTAAAGCATGTACCAGTGCTAAACATGCTAATCACTGTAATATTTAGGTCCATTCATGTCATATCAGAATTATGATAATTACCAAATTCAACTACAGTAGTAAAATGTGTTCTCAGCTCGCACAACTTGTAATTACAATAATTTTCTGGGCTGCTGCACCACTGGACCACCACAGATTCATTTAGGCACTATATTTAGGTGTTGTTAGTGTTGCCATAAAAAAGCATAATTCTGAATTTGAGCACAAAAACAGCTCCATTTAAATGTCATGTACTGACATCTCAAAATGACGGCAATTACGACATTGCTAAAATACAGTGAGTCGTTTGTACTGTGAGTCAGGGTTTTGGAAATGAGTGTGGCTGAGATGTTCCCAGATGACTAACATTGCTTACAGCACCTTTAAAACACAACACAAATGTGAATCTTGTGTAGAAAAATAAATTAATAAGTAAAAAATTAATAAAAAAATGATTCAGGCAAGTCTTCAAAGAATAAAACAAACAACTGGAAGAGACACACAAAACACGATAAGTTGATAAAATTTTGCAACCAGTATAACCAGCTCATGCTGTCTTTATGCTCGTACAACGCACTTCATCAGGATTTGAAGGCCCTCAGCTTCTTTTTTCGCCCTCACACCCTCCCTTCTTATTGACTTACAGGTGAAACCGATTCCGTGTTTGATTTGGCGTCTGCAACATGAGCTCGGTGTCATTGGATTATCAAAGAAGTCTCTTCTGGAGATGTTCTTTTTACATTTGTATAACTGTAAACGGCCTATTTTATATTGTAAAATGAGAGATAATATCTGTAAACAACGAGCATGGCAGTCTATTTGTTATACATCGGTCGAATGTTTAAAAGTGTTGTGTTGGTCCAATTACGTTTGAAGTAAGTTCCAGGAGTGCATCTGGTGGGTTTTCTTGGCATTTGTTGTGTGTGCAGGTCTCGTTATTGTGGGTTTTTGAATATTTGGTCAGTCATGAGCGGTTGCAATAAGTGGGCACATGTGTGAATCCACATTTGGTCTCAGGCTCGCCCGGCTAGTCAAGAAGGGCGGCAGAGTTGGGCAGGCCATGGTGAGAGATGGCTGTGGCAGGATTTAGAGGGGAACTTTCCTGAGTCTCGGCGTCAGGAACATCTCGGACTCCGCTGCTTTGACTGGCCAGCGACTCGTCCATGATGACCTCGGTCTGCACGCTGTTGCTGTTGGCGTAGTCGTCTAGACCATCGTCGGTACATAGCTTACTGTCCTCGCACAGAGACGGCTGACTGGCCGTACGCTTCTCCTCATTGTCACTGTGTAAGAAGAGAAAGGGGATAAAACTATTTATAAATATACAGTATATAATACACTGCAAAAAAACTTTCTTAAAGTTTTTGTCATGTTTCTAGTCTAAATATCAAAAGAAATTATAGTTTTCAGAAATAATATGTAAAAATTGAGTGTTTTTACTTAAAATACATTAAATATTAAGCCAGTGGGTTCTGCAGGTTCTGTCTGGGTCTAATAGCAAGTCAAAATGAAGTGAGTTTTCCCTTACAAATGAGCCAAATAATCTGGCAGTGGGGTACAGTAAATAATCTTGTTTTCTGTTTGAAATAAATGTAATTTTCTGACCCCACTGCCAGATTATTTGGCTCATTTGTAAAGGAAAACTCACTTCATTTTGACTCATTATTAAGCCTTCAATTTCTGCTGACTATAGCACAAAATCTGCAGATTTATATGGAATGACTTTGATAAAAAAAATTTAAAGAAATATTATAATAATAACACAAAAATAAAACAGATCCTATTAGAACCACTTGTTTGATAAACAAAGCTACTCCCATAGCAGTTATCTCATATAATGCATCCACTAAAATACAGAAAATATAACTTTACAAAATGTGTTGTACATAATTTTTCTAAACATCTGCAAATTATTCAAAAATATTACTGAAAGTAACATGAAAACTGAATAAAAACTGAATAATAAATATTTACTCTGATTTACATAAGTAAACAAATTGCTTGACTGATGGGCTCAAAAATCTACAGATATCTGCTTTTACTGCATGCACAGATTCCATGTGGACCTACTCATTATTTATGAAAATAAAACAATATTTTTTACTTGTCTAGAAAATGCTTCTTTAATTAAGAATATTTAGATATTTGGACTGGAAACAAGACAAAAACTCTAGGAAGGAAAGGCACCAATGGCAAGACCAAAAAAAGCACACTCCATGCATGCAAGGGAAAGTATTGACAAAGCCATGCATGCAAAAGAACACAACACGACAGTGAAGCATACCTCTCTAGCGATCTGCAAATCATTAGGAAGAGCATTTAGGAGAGAATGGAAGAGCGTAAGAAACAGCAAGAAACAAGAGATTTGTGTAATAATCTGTCTAACAAACTTCACCACACCTGTACTCTCCAAAAGCCTCATTATTCATTGGCCGAGCTTCAGAATCTATCTGGCCTTCTTCCTTTTCTTTAACTGTAGGAAGAACAAAATAAAGGAATATTTTATTTTATATTATTTGTTAGTACCGTCAGATGACTAAAGCTTAGAGTATACTTCAATTTTGCATATTTCAACACTGTCAAATGCACAGATTCTTTCTTCCATGTTCCAGTGTCTGCACTTTCAGTCACCAAAAACTTTCCCTTATATGCCTCATTGCAGACATTTTTTGTCATCATTACTAGTTTGTTGTTTGCATTCCCTCGGGTTATTTTTTACTGTGAAATCTGGATTGAAAAACCAAACTATATTCATAGTGTGTCAGTGATGTCATACACTGTGCGCATATCAACCAAAGAGTACTTTAGGCTTCGTCATTAATTAGATGCACTATTAAGGGTTGTTAATAGATTATAATGGTGTGCTGTTGTAGGTGTTTTTTACCTGAGTATTTTCCACCTTTGCTTCGCTTTATGAAACACAGGATGAGCAGTACCAGCAGCAACAGCACAAGGGCACTGATGAGTCCAATAAACCAGCTTTCGGTCACAAACCCATTTCTCACCTCCATGACTCCTTAAGAACCGGGAGAAAATGATGCAATTATTTTTTTTGATATTGCAGAAATAATTCCGCAAAAAATGAAAACACTGTCATGATTTATACTTTCTGATGTTGTTCCAAACACAACTCAAGACTTTTTTGTCATAACTTTTAATCATGTTATTCTTAAATTCCTAAAAAATGCTATGATTTAGAAATTTTAATTAATTAAATTATGTTTCAAAAATCTGCATATGATAAGATAATAATATTACTGAAGCACCAAATAAAATAACCGATCCTGAAATCAGCATATTAGAGTGATTTTAAAGAATTCGTATCACTAAAGATTTTGCAAACACAGGAATAAATTACATTAAAATATATATAAAAATAATAATTGTATTAAGTGCAGCCTTGGTGAGGTTATACATAAGATACATCTTTAAGATACTTTTAATAATAACTCAATTATTCAAAAAAAACTACTGACCCCAAATTTTGAATAGTAATTCCATGACTTTCATGACTTTCTTTTGAAAAAAAGAATACCTTTTGTAGTGACCACAATTGTTTAGGCTTTAAATCATGTGATATTTTGTTATACACATTACTGATATCTTTTCAGAGCTCTTAAAATATTACAAGTATTACAAAATAGAAAACATTAAAAAAAACGTTACATAAAACGCATAATGTGCACTCAATTAAGTGCTAATCGTTAAGTAGGCATCTTCTTTCATGAACAGGACAATCTGGTTGATTATAAAAAAAATTAAGAGGGCTGTTTTGTAATTACTAGCTCCTGCAGTCTGGATCTCTTGCTCCCATTTAGTGTTGTTAAAGTTGATCTTCAACAGGTACTGGGATCCGGGCTGGAGCCCATGCAGTGTGTAGAAAGACTGAGTGCTGTTCACCTTTTCCGATTTCTCCCATTTTTCTGGGCCTGGACAGAAGGCAGTACAATGCAAATCAAAACAGATTCTCTCTCTCTGTTTTTAAAAAAAACACAAGCGCTTATTAACAGAGCAGCCAATAAAGCTGCTGTTTTTCTGTTTTGTTATTCATGAACAAGTTTGTGTTCAGTCACTCAATCACGTCCTGTCTGTGTGTCACGTACCATCCTTTCTCAGGTAATGAATAAAGAATTCCACGTTCCTCTGTCTTTCTTTTGACACCCAGGTCAGGTTGACTGATGTCTCTCCAGTCGATATGCTAATGTCGGAGGGCGGAACTGTTCACACAGAAACAAAACAAGTTAGATTTTAACATTGTTCAAAACACAACTTCATCAGGCTTCAAACTGTCACGGTTGTGGGTGTGTGCGCTCTTTCTGTGATGTTTATGTTGTTGTCACATGGTTATGTTTTGCTTTACTCCACGTGCGTTGTGTTGCATGTCTGTGTTGTGGTCACGTGGGGTCATTACCTAACTGTATTGATCAGCTGCGCTTGATTTCAGCTGCACCTATATCTGAGCAGCAATCCTTTGCTGTGTTGTCAGTTTGTTATTGTTTGTTTGTGGTGTCTCTGTGTTTCTTCAGGACTCTCACTGGAGTTTTTTTGGACTATCCTAAACCATTCTACCTGGTCTCGGCAGTCTTTTGGATCTTATTTCGACTCATGTCCTGCTTCAGCCTTTGGGTCATTTGTTATTTATTTTGTGAAGTTTGTATAAAATAACAATTGAGGCCCTGTTTGCTTGTTTTAAGCATATACAATTGTTGTTTATGTAGTTTGTTTATTTTTGGATGTTTGTTATTGGCACTCTAGTACATGCTACATTAAGTTTATCAGTTAACCCTGTTTATTCAATGATTTGAAAATGGATTTTAGATGTATGTTTTGATTGGTTATGGAGTTAGATAAACTCCGAGATCAAATCCGAGTGTGCGGCAGTTTAATAAATTCCGTAAAAGAGATTTATTGCAGATTGCAATTGTTTTGAATATCTCTGTAGTAAGTACAGCTTCTAAAGAAGTCATTAAATCTTCTGTATTTATTGAATTGGTTAAACAAGGGTTGTTGTATGAAGAGAGTGAGCAAGAAACTGAGATGGAAAAGAGAGAGATGTTGAGGCGGCTGGATCAGCTGATTCTGTTACATTCAAATCTGATCTTGTGTTACAAATAAAACTTAAGGAATTAGAGTTACAAATTAAACGACAAGAACACGAAAATCATGTTTTGCAAATTCGTTAACTTGAGAAGACTCAAAAGGAAGAAAAAGAGCGTTCACTAATTGATCCACCTGTTGTAACTTCTGCATTAACTCAGTCTAGAGATGAACGTACATCAGCTGTTCTGTTTGATCCAAGTAAGCATATTAAGCTTGTCCCTCCTTTCAGGATGCAAGGATGAAAAGATGAAGTGGCCTAAAGATATGTGGGCTTTAATGCTACAATGCAGTTTAGTTGGTAAGGCACAGGAGGTTTGTTCTTCTTTACACATTGAAGAGTCTTTAAATTATGACTTGGTGAAGGCTGCAGTGTTGCGGGTTTATGAACTTGTCCGTATAGTTTTGTCCGAAGCGTATAGACAAAAGTTTCGCAATTATACTAAATCTGTAAAGCAGACATTTGTTGGTTTTGCACGCAACAAAATTTTTTTGCTGGAGAAGTGGTGCGCTGCATCTAAAACAACTACTTTTGAGCAGTTACAAGAACTAATTCTGATAGAAGATTTTAAAAGCTGTTTGCCTGACAAATTTAGTTGTATATCTTAACAAACTATTTTAGCTGCGGCAGTGTTGGCAGACGCTCACTCATAAGACTGCTTTTTCCTCAGCTTCTGGTCAAAGTTATGGTGTGCCAGTGCTCGTGAACACGAGAAGCCTTTGTACATGCACTCGAAGTTTGGTGTGCGCTCCGAGCCGCGTAAAGATCAGGGTAAGAGTACCGAACATAGAAGGGTTTGTTTTTATTGTTTAGACCCAAATCACTTGATTGCTGACTGTAAAGCATGGAAGAAGAAAAACACTGTAAAATCTAAAAGTGTAGCTAATGTTGTTCTTGAGACAATGTCTAACAGTCATAATCAAAGATTTTCAGATGTTTCTGTTTTCTCTTCCTTTGTATTCAAAGGCACTGTATCAGTTAATCCCGATTCTACGATGAAAACCATTAACATCTTGCGAGACACAGGTGCTGCTCAATCTTTTATACTTGATAACGTGTTACCTTTTTTCAAGTGAAACCTATTCAGGGACTGATGTGCTGGTTCGTGGCATAGAGTTGGGCTGTGTAAAAGTTCCTCTCCATACTGTGTGTTTGTCATCTGATTTGGTTTCAGGTCCAGTTCAGTTGGGAGTACGTTCAAAACTGCCAGTAGAGGGTGTCAGTTTGATTTTGGGGAATGACCTGTCCGGTGGTAAGGTCCATCAAATCCAGTGGTGGCTGCACGCCCTGTTTGTGAGGTAGAACTTGGTACTCGATTTCCTTCAACATTTTCTGTGCACAAGCACGAGATAGTGCTGTTGCTTTTGATTTATCTGACACATTTATGTCGGTTATAGACACTGCAACTGAGTTTAAATTATCTGTTTAACCTAGTGTGTTTAAAACAGGTGATGTTACTGGCCTGGAGACTTTATTGATGGGGAGAGAACAACTTTGTAAATCTCAAAAGTCTCTTATCTTTCACTTGTGCGCTGTGTTGAAGCTGCCGAGGGTAAAGTAGAGAGCGAACCAGATGGCGGGGTACAATACTTCTGGGACAGAGGCATTCTAATGCGTAAGTGGCTGTCACAAAACGCTAAAGAAGCTGGTTTTAGTCCAGATTATCAAACCATGTTGCCTTCTGAGTATCGAACAGCAGTTCATAAACTTGCTCATGATCACTATCTATCTGGTCATTTGGGCGTTAACAAAACATTTACACAAGTGGCTAAGTATTTTTCTTGGCCTGGTTTACGTTGTGCTGTGTCGCATTATTGTCGTGCATGTCACGTTCTTGGATTGTTGGGAAACCCAACCAAAACATCCCTCCAGCCCTTTGAGTGGCTCATTTTAGACTGTGTTGGCCCTTTACCAAAATCAAAATGTGGCTATCAGTATATTTTGACGTTAATGTGCGCTGCAACGCGCTACCCCGAAGCAATACTGTTACGAAATCTTAAAGCAAAAACTATCGTGAAAGAGCTGATAAAGTTTTGCTCCACATTTGGTTTACCTCGCATTATTCAGACAGACCAGGGAACAAATTTTAAATCGAAGTTGTTTGAACAAGTGTTGCAAGGAATTTCAGTTAATCATGTAGTGTCAAGTGCATACTATCCACAGTCGCAGGGCACTCTTGAGCGATTTCATCAAACACTCAAATCAATGATGCACGCTCATTGTGTGGAGTCCAATTCTGACTGGGCTAAAGATCTTCCCTTACTTTTGTTTGCTATCAGGGAGACCGTGCAAGAATCTTTGGGATATAGCCCTGCTAAGCTTGTATTTGCACATAGTTTGCACGGACCATTAAAATTATTAAGCAAACAATTAGTTGCTGACAATGTATCAATGGTACAGTACCCGTGTCTGAATATGTGAGTTCTATTAGAGAACGTCTTCATAATGCTTGTGAAAAAGCGAGGATTAATTTAGCTGAGGCCCAGGCTGAAATGAAAGTGCGTTATGACCGCAAAAGTGTGTCTCGTTCATTCCAGCCGGGTGATTCAGTTTTGGTGTTACTGGCTGTGCCAGGCTCGGCTTTACAGTAGAAGTTATCAGGTCCATACATGGTGACCAAGAAGTTGTCTGACACTAACTATTTAGTTTGCACTCCTGATCTGCGAAAAAAATCTCGTATGGTCCATGTCAATATGCTGAAGGCTGATATGAAAAGTGATGCTGATCTACCTGCTGTCAAACCAAGTTTAATTGTGTCCTCTGTAGCTGATGAGTTTGATCAGGATTTTTCTGTACCCTGCGGTCATTTGATGAATTCTGATATATTAAATGACTTGGATTCTCATTTGAGTTATTTATGTTCAGACCAGAAAAGCGATATTGTTGAGTTACTTGAAAAGCATTGCTCTCTCTTTAGTGACATTCCTTCCCAAACCACTGTGCTTACTTATGATATAGATGTTGGTGATGCACGACCGATAAAACAACATCCTTATCGTCTTAATCCAAAAAAACGTGACCTGATGAAAGCTGAGGTTGAGTATTTGCTGCAAAATCATTTTGCGAATCCCAGTTTGAGTGTGTGGAGTTCACCTTGTTTATTGGTCCCCAAGACTGACTTGTCGGTTCGTTTCTGCACTGACTATCGGAAAGTCAATGCAGTCACAAAGCCCGATTCATTCCCACTGCCACGTATGGAAGACTGCATAGATCGAGTCGGTCCTGCCAGGTTTGTGACAAAATTAGATCGTTATGGCTTTTGGGATGCGCAACGCACCGTCAACGTTTCAGCGATTAATGCGCATTGTATTAAGTGGTGTTAAGAGATGCGAAGCTTATCTTGACGATATTGTGATCTATTCTTCTAGCTGGGAGGAGCATATGGTTTCTCTACGCAAAGTTTTCTTACGTCTGGTTAATGCTTCTCTAACGTTAAATCTAGCCAAATGTGAATCCGCCAAGGCCACAGTAAGGTACTTAGGAAAAAAGGTAGGTCAGGGACATGTGTGTCCAGTTAATGCAAAAATTACGTCTATTGTGGAATTCCCAGTGCCAGGCAATAAGTTGAGTTGCATAGATTTTTGGGTATGTCAGGATATTACAGAGGATTCTGCCGTAACTTTGCTCTTTTGAGCACCGAAATAGTTTTTGTGTGGTCTGCTGCTTGTGATTAGGCTTTTCGAGCAGCAAACGATTTGCTGTGTAACGCTCGTATTCTTTCAGCACCGGACTTTGAGCGTCCCTTTAAATTAGATGTGGATGCTTCTGCTACTGGGGCCGGAGCTGTTCTAGTTCAGGAAAGTGAGATGGGTATTAATCATCCAGTGTACTATTTCTCAAAAAAATTTACACCTTGTCAGCGCAGATCTAGTACAATTGAAAAGGAGGCTTTAGCACTGCTTTTAGTGTTGCAACATTTTGAGATTTATTTGGGTGGAAGTTCGTTCCCAATTTGTGTGTACACTGATCATAATCCTCTTGTTTTTTTTAATAGGATGCGCAATTCAAACCAGCGATTAATGCGATGGTCATTGGAAGTCCAGGTATTTAATTTGTATATACGGCATAAGAAAGTTTAGCAAAATGTGGTTGCGGATGCGCTGTCCAGAGTTTATGGTGCTGAAGTTGAGGTTTGAGTTAGGTGGGTAGATACAAACTGCTTTGCATCTTTTTGGTGGGGAGGTGTTACGAGTAGTTGTTGTAGTGTGTGTGTGTGTGTGGTGTTTTCTCTCTTTCTCTCGCTCTCTCTTTGAATTATTCGCAGGTGCAGCAGATTAGCCTACATCAGATCATGATTGGCGCTTGGATTGGCGGCGGCTGTATTTAAACCCTCAGAGAGCATGGATTCAGCGGCTCCCTGCTTTCTCTCGATTCCTCGTTGGTTAATTCTTTGTGGAGATATAGTTGCTTAAGTGATCCAAAATGAGTGTTTGTTACTGATGTCTCTTATATGGCGATTTGTGAGATGCCGATGTGAAGTTGTACATTCTAACCGGAGAAACCCGGTTTTCTGTCTCCCTGTCGGGCTTGGAGCATGGTAGGGAGGTTTGGTGCCTTTTGTTTATTATTTTCGTTTTCTCCTGTGTTGTTAGTATAGGGAGGTAAGTTTTCTGCATTTTATTTTATTATTTATTTTCTAGGGAAGTTTGTTCTAATTTAGTTAGTTTTGTTTATTGTCATTTATTTTGGCTGAACCCCTCCCAATGTTATTTTTGCTCCTTATTTTCTGTAAAATAAATCCAATTTTCTTGTTAATTCTCAGTGGTTGTGTTTTTGGTTCATATTTTAAGGAGAGAGAGCACGGGGGCACCAGGGATTACATTTTTAATCCCTGTTAATTTGTTACATTTTGGTTAAACCTCTTTTTGATTAAGGATTTTTAATTTATTTCGTAACAGACTGTTTTGCACCTTTTGATCTATGACCTTTGGTCATAATAAAGACACCTGCATTTTGGATTCATCTTTGTTTGTGTTTGTTTAGTTTTAGTGTGACAGAAACCCTTTGCGAATCATTTGTTTTGAACCAGATTTTTAACCCTTATTTTTTTGTCATTTTTGCCTTAATTATGACAGGACGGTAGGACGTTGATGGAATTGGGAAAGGGACAAGTTTGGAACTCGGGAGCATTGTGGGACTATACACTACCTTACAAAAGTCTTGTCATCAATCCTAGTTGTAAAAGCAACAAATAATAACTTGACTTCTAATTGATAATTTGGAAAAGTGGCGGAAGGTAGATTTTCCTGATGAATCATCTGAACTGCATCCCAATCATCACGAATACTGCAGAAGATCTAGTGGAACCCACACGGACCCAAGATTCTCACAGAAATCAGTCAAGTTTGGTTTTGGCATTACATTCAATATTGGGGCGTGCGAGAGATCTGCAGAGTGGATGGCAACATCAACAGCCTGAGGTATCAAGACATTTGTGCTGCCCATTACATTACAAACCACAGGAGAGGGCAAATTCCTCAGCAGGATAGCGCTTCTCATACTTCAGCCTCCACATCAAAGTTCCTGAAAGCAAAGAAGGTCAAGGTGCTCCAGGATCGGCCAGCCCAGTCACCAAACATGAACATTATTGAGCATGTCTAGGGTAAGATGAAGGAGGAGGCATTGAATATGAATCCAAAGAATCTTGATGAACGCTGGGAGTCCTGCAAGAACGCTTTCTTTGCCATTCCAGATGACTTTATCATCATACACAATATTAATTCTTTTTCCACTGCACCATGACTTTATATTCTATACTGTACATTATTTCTGAATGTGACAAGACTTTTGTCTAAGCAAAGTCAGTCCTTACTGTCCTAATTAAATAATTAAAAATCAAGGCATGATCAGATTTTATTTAGGCAAAATAAGCGTAATCTAGAGGCCTTTGCCTTTTATATAAGCCACTACTGATACCAAATGATCAACTAGAAGTCAAGTTATTATTAGTAGTTCCAAAAACGTGGATAGACGACAATACTTTTGTCAGGTAGGGTATGTCTTTGTAAAAACTTTGTAAATACAATAAAGGATACTAGATACTAAACCAAACACAGTGCTTAAATAAACATAGTGAGACTAAAACAAGTGGCAGGTGAACATAATGTGTAACCATGACAACACGCGACAACCAGGGGAATAAAGAAAACAGGAAAAGCGACACAAAAGAAGAAGTCCATAGAACAAATACAAGTCTAAAACAAATCTGAGAGATGATTAAAATGCTGGACCTGCATCCAGTGTGGTGGCTCCATCCTTGATGATGGGCAGTCCTTCTCCGGTAGCCGTGTATCCTCGCAGATAGAAGCGATAACGGCTATGAGGGTCCAGTTTTAATTTGTAGTGGGAAGCAGCGGGGTCACTAATCTTGACCACCTGCATAAGGCTGTCATCATTATCAACTGCAGAAAAATAAAGAAAAGATGAATAAAAAACTACTTTTTGTTTTGTTATGCTGCCTCTAAGATGTTATGAGTAGTTTGGTATGTTAAAAAAGTTTATTCGTTGTGTTGCTATGCAGTTGCTAGGTTGTTCTGTGTGGATTCAAGTTCATTGTTTTAAGTGGTTTTACTGTGTTGCTGTGCAGTGTCTAAGATGTTATAGGCAGTTACTAAGCCATTGCTAGGGTTTTCTGAGTGCTATAATGTGTAGGTATGCAGTTGCTCAGTTTCTTTAATAGTTTTATAGATATTTTTGCTATGGTAAATGCTGGGTGATGTCTAGGGTAGTTGCTAAGTAGGTTACTGGCCAAAAAGCGTCTACATTTTGATAAAACCCAGAACACCTCTTCACTATTTGCTTATATCCTGGTGTAACTTCTGAAACTTAACGTTCGCTGCTTCGAATACTCCTGAGAAGAATGAATGAACGCACATTGTTGATACTGTAATATATATCCAATCAGGTCTCCGTTTGGCCGGTTGGGTGGAGTCCAGTGCACTGTCATTTCTGTTTCCGATGGGCTATCCAACACCAAAGATGATGGAGGACCAGGTACTAAAAAACACAAATGATAGCATTGGAATCCTTGCCCTTTCTTCATTTATTTCTTTTTTTTTTGTCTTGTGTGCTTACCTCCTTCTGGAGTGGAGAAAGAGATGGATTCAGACGGGGGTCCCTCTCCTTTATAGTTGAAGACGCTTACAGCAAGTTTGTAATGGGAGTACGGTTGCAGATCTCCCAAAACCTTCTTCTCCTCATTACTGTCTGTCGTCACAACAGAGGTGGTTTTTGGCTCCCGTCTGAGGTGTTGGCCTTTTGGGCCCGAGTACGTCAGATAAACCTGCAGAATGGATGACATAAAATTTGTCAAAGATGTTTTACATCTCACATTTTTGACAGAGGTTATTACAACAGTATGTCACCTTGTACCCCTGCAGACGACCCCTCACGGTTTCTCTGTTCACGGCCGCCCATGTCACTTTAATAGCAGTGCTGTTGATCAGAAGCAATCCCACATCCAGAGGGGCCTCAAGAGGGTCTGACAGAAATAAGTACATCCATAATTTTTTATGCTGAGTTCACACAAGACGCACAGCACCATGTCACTCACTCTGGTTTACTTGCAGAATGTTTTTCCCTCGTGGAATTTTTTTTGTTTTTGCACATTAGATGCGACTGAGGCAAATTCCGCACATTCAAAGCAAATGTGTCGCACATTATGTGTCATTCACACCACATAGCAATCATTTGCCTCTATTTGTGCATTCGCATTGACTTTTTATACAATTTACATTAGAATTAACACCAAACTAAAATCACTGCTTAATTGGGGTGAAATGAGAGTGAAATGATATAAACAAAAAGGCTCACGAGCAGCAAATACTGTATACCAATCATAACAAACTTACAGTCCTCTCCAGAGTATCCAATAATGGATTTGGGCTCCGGGCCTTCTCCCATCTCATTAACCGCTTGCACTTTAATGTCAAATGCTGAGAAGTTGCCCACATCTGTGACAACGAAGGGTGGAGAGGTGATGTCTTTGGTGTGCCAGGATGGACCGCTGCCCAAAACTTTCCTCCACATCACTTTATAATGGAAATCTGGGCCGTTGAAGCTACGCCTGTCCATCTCCTGCAAGAGCACAGAATCAGTCATGAGCTAAAATGTATATTTCTGTTAACAATGAAAACGTGATTCAAACAAATATAGTTACTTACATATTACTGTTTTTTGTTTATTTACAACCACCTGAACAAACCGATTCATTCAAAAAATCATATTTTTCAAAACTACATATAAGAACATTAGATGACCACTCAGTATGAACTGATTCATTATAATAAATCAGACTTTCCACAGTTACAACAATCAATTGAGATGACCATTTAGGATAAAGAGATTAACTAGAATAAATCAGACCTTCCAAGACAACTGTTTAAGCATTGTTTAACATGAACCGATTCACTAGAATGAATTAGATTGTTCAATGTTAATACACTACCTGACAAAAGTGTTGTCACCTAAGTTAATCTAAGTTTTTGGAACTACTAGTAATAACTTGACTTCTAGTTGGTATCATTTGGTATCAGAAATGGCTTATATGAAAGGGAAAGGCCTATAGATTATGCTTATTTACCAAAATAAAATCTGATCATGTTTTGATTTTTAATTATCTATCAGGACTGAAGGATTTGGATTTTTACCTTCCAGTTCGTCTAAGCATGGATCAACTTTTATCCTTTTTCTCATCATCCTGTTTCTCATAATTTTTATTAAATATGATTATTCAAATGAGTATTTTACTTTAAATGATTTCAACTAATGAATAAGTTAAATACACTGCTTTATGTAAGAATGTTCAGTGCATTTGCCTGTCTCTTTGAAATTATTTTCAGGAGTCACCAAACTAGGTTAGAGGTCATGGAGACCTTGAGTGGAAATGAACGGTTGAGGACTGGAAACAACTTCTATTGTTTCTATTGTTATTTCTATGAGTTAATACTATCTAAAATGTCTAAAGAGATTTTGCTATTTTTACGGTTAATTCTTTTAAAGTGATTCTACTTTTTTATTCAAGATAGACTTGGTGTAGTGAGAATTTAACTGTCTGAATGTAGATTATACCGGTTTTTAACCAGTTTTGATAAAGACGGCTGAGAGTACACTCAGCCTTGGGTAAGAAACAGATTGTACTTTAAGTGTGTGTGTGTGTGTGTTCTATTTGATTGTAGATCCTTTTCACAGGTCTGGAGTCAGCTCTAAACAGTCTAGTGGATGTCTGACGTTTATGCTTAAGATATTGTTCAGAATTGTACGCACGCACCCACGTGGAAATTTTCTAAGTCTATCTGTTTCTAAGAATATAAAGTCATGGTGCAGTGG
Source organism: Danio tinwini (assembly GCA_903798205.1). Taxonomy (NCBI): domain Eukaryota; kingdom Metazoa; phylum Chordata; class Actinopteri; order Cypriniformes; family Danionidae; genus Danio; species Danio tinwini. Next base: position 14,612,403 of record CAIGQZ010001345.1, on the reverse strand, counting down.
AAAAAGAATTAATATTGTGTATGACTCCCATGAGCTTGGAGGACTGCATCATCTGGAATGGCAAAGAAAGCGTTCTTGCAGGACTCACAGAGTTCATCAAGATTATTTGGATTCATCTTTAATGCCTCCTCCTTCCTCTTACCACAGACACGCTTAATGATGTTCATGTCTGGTGATGGGGCTGGCCAATCCTGGAGCACCTTGATCATCTTTGCTTTCTGAAACTTTGATGTGGAGGCTGAACTATGAGAAGGAGCGCTGTCCTGCTGAACAATTTACCCTCTTCTGTGGTTTGTAATGTAATGGGCAGCGCAAATGTCTCGATACCTCAGGCTATTGATGCTGCCATCCACTCTGCAGATCTCTCGCACGCCCCCCATACTGGATGTAATGCCAAAACCATAATTTTTTCTTCACTAAACTTGACTGATTTCTGTGAGAATCTTGGGTTCATGCAGGTTCCAATAGATCTTCTGCAGAATTAGTGATGATTGGGATGCAGTTCAACTGATGATTGATCGGAAAAATCTACCTTCTGCCACTTTTCCAAATGGTCAACTAGAAGTCAAGTTATTCTTTGTTGCTCTGGGATTGACAACAAGACTTTTGTCTGGTAGAGTATATATATGAGGGGGTGGGGGTTCGGTTTTGGATGAAGTGTCAAGTAAATGAATTAGACTTTTCTATGTTACATGAGATGACCTTCACATGTACTTCATGTGCAAAGTCTATGTAACTTTTTAGTTAATTTTAGTCTGACAAACTCAGCTCCTATCCTCTAGTCCAAGTTCTGCTCATGTTCACATAATATTATATGTTCAATGTAAACAAAAAAAAACATGTAGGCTTAGGAAAACAGGAGGGTGAATACATAATGACAGAATCACTTCTGGTTTCTCTAAATGCTGAATAGCGCACACACCTTCCATGTGACAACAAGGGTGCCTGGCTCGTCAGAATCACTGCGCACTCCTTCAGGGTTGCTGTCTGGAGCTGTAGAGGACAAATCATAATTTAGTTCAAAGACGTTCTAACATGGCAATAAAACTGTCACTTCATGTCAGCCACACACTGAGAGAAGATACAAACACAAATCCAAAGTGTCATACAGCAATTGAAGAGACAAAACAAATGCATCACAACGTAGCAGTACAAGCCCTTTCTTTTTTCTTGTTTCCCTTTCTTGCTTTTTTTTAGTGTTACTTACGAGCAGCTGGTGTGGAATAGGCTTCTGTATCTTCGCTGGGGTCACTCTTGCCAATTTCATTGATGGCAATGACTCGGAAACGGTAAGAAATGAAGGGCTTTAGGGGAAGAATAGCTCGCTGACTGCTGCCAGACACGCGGCTGAGCTCTTCCCATTCCTTTCTGTCAGATCCCGTCTCCTCAAACTCAATCAAATACTCTAGACGCAAAAACATGAAGGAACACACACAAAACGTCACTCATTTTTTATAGTCTGGACACCAAAAAGTATTTGGGCACTTAATGTATACTTAATGTGTTATTTCAACCCAAATATGGGTTAATTTGAACAAACACAACTGGTTACATTTGGGCTTGCTACCTAAATTTAGGTTAAAGCAAGATTCCATATGAATAGTAATGATTCAGAAAAAAAAACTATTTATTTATTTACTTATTTAACTGTGGTTCATGATCTGATAGAACGCTAATAATAATTTTAATGCAAAAGAAAATGTAGCACTAAAAATATTTAAAAATATTAATAACATTTTTATGGCAATGTATGAGCAGCTTGAAATGAAAATGAAAAATTACCAAAACATTCCCAACTTTGATACATTTTAATATGTACATTTTGTGTTACATATTGTGATGGTTTATGTACTTGCATTCAGATTCAGAGAAATAAGCAGTTTTAACTAATGATACAGACCTTATTTTGTTTTGCCATGCTAATGATGTCACGCAGCCTAGATTTCTGTTTTTTATATAGAAGACAGTGGAACATGCTTTAATAGGCTTTGTGTTTTATTAGACTGACAGAGCAGCATTGTAACAGAACCTAAAATTTATTTAGTATGATAAACAGCACTGCTTTTTCCCATGTGATCACGGAAGCGGTATATTGTGGCATAAAAAAAGCTTTGCTGCTTTTGTGCAAAAGGTATATGCATTGCTAGTGTTTTTTCCCTTCAGATAAACTTCTGATGAATAGTTAATGTTACTTTTCAACTTTATACTGTTTCTTTATAATCCGTTAAATAGACCTAAGCATTCATTTAGTTGTTCAAATGTAGAACGAGATCAACCTTTAATGTGGCGATTTTGTAATGGCATATGGTTCAACGGAAGCACTCTAACATGGTTACTAACAAAAGTTCTCCTGCGTATATCCTATTGCTTTAGTGGTCTTCTTTCACTTCAACAGCTTTCAGCCTTATCTTGCTTATACTACCATGATAATAAGTTTTGAAACTTTAGCTCATCCATGAACATGAATTCTGCAGGAGTCCCATACTGCAGGAGTCTGTAATGAAGACGACAACCGCCATGATTACAGACTTTTGTTTGTTGAGAATACGCACCGTCTAACTGAGAAAATGACATACACTGTAAAAATGGCTGTGATTTCAACAACAAAAAACTAGAAAAATGCTTCAGTAAAAATCCGTAACCGTAACAGTATGTTTCCTTAATATATAGGGCGAATACCCGTAAATTGACTATCCCAGAATTCCCTGCATGGCACATCACTTTTTATGCTTTTTGTTGACATTACTATGAATCTTTACAGTTGTTTCTCCACCGGTTATGCACGTTAGAGATTTATGTTACATCTAATGTTGATAAACAATGTTAATTTCATGACTTTAATTTTATGCATGTTACCATACTGGTGATTAGTAACTGTGTGAATGACACTGAGCATCCTCTTTACACTGATACACTTTTGTGCTTGTACGCAAAGTTGTTTGTGATGAGCATTGATTCATTATGTATGATCTTTCACATCACCACCTGCATATATGGCTGTGTTAACCTGTCTATCTGTGTAACAAAAGATGTTTAGATGTTGCTATTTCAAAATACAGACATATTACCTCTATAAATTAATGAAATATGGGAGTTTGCTGTAAAAATGAAAAGTTACGTTTATGGTTTGTGCCATATTTTTATGGTTAAATACTGGCAACCACAGCTGCTAATTGTTTTTACCATAAATTGTACAGATTTTTTTTACAGTGTACTGTACCTTTAAGTGTCCAACAAATTTGTTAATTAAATTAAAGTTTAAAAATGTAGTTTTTTTGGCAACCAAACTGTAAATTCACACTTTGCAAAAATATTTGATGCTTGTTCAAACTACTTATTTTAAATAAGCTAAAACAACACCATTCTTGAGTTTTTTTTTTTTTTTTGGGGGGGGGGGGAATCTTAATTGTTTTCTTTTCAATCAACTTAAAATTGTAAAAACCATTGAGTTAACTTAATCGATTTGCGTTGGGATGACATGAAGGGATTGTGTGGAACCCAGCATTTTTTACAGTGAACCATCACACATACAACATGTGACATTTAGAGAGAAAAAAAATCAATAGGCAGTTCAAATAATGAACATGCATCAAATATTGACTGCAAACACTTAAACTGTTGCATAAACACACAAAGGACATATACTGCACCTAGTACAGGGCTGTTGTGATCATCTCCTGGTATCCAGCTAAGAGTGACTCTGCGTTCTTTAGGTTCAGTCATCTGTATTTGGCTCGGAGGTTCTGGTCGGTCTGGTTGACAAAGAGGACAAGAGGTGAGAGCTAGTAAAAACAAGTCATGTGTGATTTTAAAGGTTATTTCTTCCATCTCCCTACAGCAACACATGTCCTTTTGTCCTTTCTGTAGGTCACATTATAATACCACAAAGCAACACAGAGAAAGCTACAGTATATAGAGATACATACAGAGATGCTATATTATAGAAAACAGGCAGATTGTATCAGTTACCTACCGACGATAGTGATGGAGCCACTAGCTTTGGCCATATCCAGTGTGGTAATGACTTCACATGTATAAATGCCTTCATCTTCTTCTTCCACCTCAGGTATTATGAGGGTGGATTCATCTATCATGTACCTAAGAGACATTCATTTGCGGTTAATAATGTTCATGAGATCACATTATACAGCTCATATTAAGCCTAGTTGAAATGTTCTGCGCACTTGTCTGAATCCGAGGACTCTGTGAGCTTCTGCATGTTCTTCCTCCACTGGACTTGAGGGAGGTCCTGTCTGGAGTCCACCTGGTACTCACATGTGAGGGTTGCTGGTTTCCCACGCTGGATTCGCAGAGTCAGAGGAGGCTTCACAATCACTGTTTTATCTAGGGGAAAACATTTCTATTCATAAAACATATCTAGATATTGCGTGAATGTGTGTGTGTGTGTGTGTGTGTGTGTGTGTGTGTGTGT
>CAIGQZ010001345.1:14532538-14544758 GCA_903798205.1 Danio tinwini | reverse complement strand
CTACAACAACTACTAAACAACTACAACAACAACAACTATTGCTACAACTACAATAACAACTACAACTACTACTACTACTACAACAACTACTACTACTATATCTACAACAACTACTACAATAACAACTACAACTACTACTACTACAACTACTACAACAATTACAACTACAAAAACAACTACAACTACTACTACAACTACCACTACAACAACAACTACAACAACAACAACTATTGCTACAACTACAACAACAACTATAATAACAACTACAACACCTACTACTACAACAACAACTACTACTACATGTACTACTATATCTACAACAACTACAACAATTACAACTACAAAAACAACTACAACTACTACTACTACTACTACTACAACTACAGCAACAATTACAACTACAGCAACTACTACTACAACTACTACAACAACTACTACAACTAATACAACAACAACAGCTACTACTACAACTACTACTACTACTACTACTACTACTACAACTACAACAACTGCTGCTACAACTACAACAACAACTACAACAACTACTACTACAACAACCACTACAACAACTACAACTACTACTACAACAACTACAACAAAAACAACTACAACTACTACTACTACAACTACTATACTACTACTACAACAACAATTACAAAAACTACAACAACAACTACTACAACTTGCAGTTCAAAGCACAAATACATCTAAATGTTCGTCATGTAAGTGTGAGCCCGTTTACCAATGTTGAGAAAATGTTTTTTTTTTTTTTTTATAGGAATTTGTGTGATTGGTAATAGGTTAGCGTAGCATACTCACATTGGCCGCTGTTTGTCAGAAACAATAGGAAACTGCTTGGTATAAAATTAACTTGAAAGTCAAAGTCAAGACTCAAAAACTCATAAATGTGACACACCTTTGCATAACCTCATAAGTTCATCCGTTTGTGACAGCTTTCTTTTAATGGCGCTTGACTTGTGTTGAGTGTTTCAACAAAACCCTGATGTGAGTGACTTAATCAACCGATCATTACTCTCTAACTGTACAACAGGTTATAATTGAGTGAAAGAAACAATGTTTTACGGCAAACAAAAGATACTGATCCAGGAACACATCCGTCTTTGGTAAATCACATTGTGTGTGGCAGCATCTATATTACAGGATTGCTGCTTATTTGTCTGTCAGCAAAAGTGGGCAGTTTAATCAAAGCTCACACTTCAGCAGAACATCACAACTACAAAACCAAGACTACAATTAAATGTCTGATTCATTCAAATGCCCTGTCAAAAAGAGGACAGATATAACGTGTGATTCGCATCTCTTGATTATCAACCATCTGAGCTAGAGCTGGCTCTGGAGGAGGAATGTGTTATGTTTTTTCGTGGTCCCGACTTGCCCCACCATCCTCAGGTCTTAATGTGCTTCTGGGTGGTTGGCGGGTGCAGTGTGAAATAAGACAACACAGTAGGTGAGATTAAATTAGCGGAGTGCATGGGGATCACACTTACCAGAGCACTGATCCTGCAGTAATGAATATATCATGCCTGACATAACGCTTTTGACTCCGCTAGAACAAACACTAAAAGCCCCAGGCTTGTCACACAAACCTACAAACACTCTCACAGTTACGCCACTGGAGGACTGAAAAAGCACTGGAAATCTGAGCTGGAGTCAAAAAAAAAAAGAGAGAGCAATATGAAACTAGACTTAAAACTAGATTAATGGCAGGTTTACATGACAATGGTGTTCTGAAAGATGGAAAAGTTTGCATTTATGAAGTACATGCGATCCCCGTTAACACAAATCCACAATAATTACTATAAATGGCTGTATGCATGCTAGACCAGTCAGTGGCAATGTTACTTTGTAAAATAATTAGTAGAGCTAACTAGAGCCAGACTTCTAGAAATCCAGATCCATACTTGAGCCATCCAGAATCAGATCCAAATCAAACAGGAACACAAAAACACAAACTCTATTGAGCAAAGGCATGATTGTCCAAAACATCAAAAGTGATGTGATCTGTAGAAAATCTTATCTGAAAGCCAGAGGGCACTCTCTTGAGGAAGCTCCAAATACATCACGAAATAACCCAGGAAATCCCCATAGTGTTTAACTGCTTTCATTGTCATTTGGTGTGACTAATAATCACAAGACTATGTAATCATCAGATAACATGTTATTAAACGTGTTTTCACATGCATCACATGCATATCTGGCATAATCGCAGAGTAATTATCTTGATGTCTCTGTCATCCAACATAAACAACTTTGATTTTGAGCTTTGCGTAGCTTATCATTATACTACGACTAGTAAATGCTGGTCCATCTGAAAGCACGTGCTGGATGTTTACTGGAATATGTCTTGCAGACAAAATGCTGATAAAATTCACATTCAGTTACATTAATCGTGCAACACTACCCTAATCTGCATTAGACCCAGAACAAAACATAACATAGTGAGACCCAGATCCAATCTAGATCCTTTTGCAGACTGAAACAAGACCTAAATTGTGGCCCAGATTCAGACAAGGACCAACTAGACTCAGAGCAACAATCTAACACAAGCATCTAGACTTATATCCAAAACAGAGCAGACTGGGACCCAGGTCCAGATTACACCCATCTAGACGCAAATCAAGAGTAGACCGATCTAGACTCTGATCCAGATCAATGCAGAATCTATTAAGACCCAGATTCAGACTAGACTCATATTCAGATCAACACAGAATCCACGGAGACCCACATCCAGTAGAAGATTCCAGACTTAAATCCTGGTCAAAACAGGGCCTTACTTGGACCCAGAGACAGACTACACCCATCTGGACATAGATCCAGAGAAGACCGATCTCGACTCGGATCTAGATCAGCAGATTGTCCTTTCGTCCATATGACACTGAGCAATTTGAGTAACAATTAACAAAGTGAAAAACCTCAAAACAATGGCCATCGCATAGCTATCTGCAGTGGGGGAAATAAGTATTTAACACGTCACAATTTTTTTCAGAAAACATATATCTAAAGGTGCTTTAGACGAATCTCATATGGAGAATGAAGTCACTTGCATTGCTCAGGTGTGGGTTTTTCACAAACTTCAATCTTAACTAAAATCTTAATTGTTCTGTGGGTCTAGTCTATCAAATCTGATCTTAATTTTGTATTTTCCATTGGATTCAAGTCAGGTGATTGTCTGGGCCATTCTACAGCTTGATTTTCTTTCTCTAAAAGCATTTAAGAGTTTCCTTAGCTGTGTTTTGGATCACTGTCTTGCTGAAATGTCCGCCCTGGTTTCATGTTCATCATCCTGATAATGTTCATGTTGGACTGAAGCTGCTAATATTAATTCACACTGACAATGGCAGAGAGTTGCTGAATAACTTTGAGATTTTAGATGCTGTCTGGGCTTTTACTGCCTTTCTACACCTCCCTTTCTTCATGTGTTCAATTATCTTTCCCTGTGTCATTTCATTTTATTACACATAACTTAATTTGTAAACTAATTAGATTTGTTTTCTATTTATATTTGTATTTTTGTATATTTGTGTATTTGTAAGTCAGCACCATTAAAAATATGTTTCTGATAAAAATGATGACTTGTTCAATGCATATTTCCCCTACTGTATATATGTAAAACACCACTTTTTGAAAACGATGTCATAGTACCATGTGACCAGAAGAAGGAACACAAGTTACAACAATGGCGAATTACTGAGCTGTGTTTGTTCTGCAGGCTCTGCTAAGTTTATTAGCACTATTACAACAAAACCCAGTAAAGCTGTATCAACTAGACAGCCAGCAGAGAGGTATTAACAGTTATACACATCAGATATTTTTTTAAATCCACCATGGTGTCCTGTATATGTTTATACTCAGCACACTGAAGAAGAAAATAGACACAATTTTTTGCCATTCATTTTCCTTCGGCTTAGTCTCTATTTCAGAGTTTGCCACAGTGGAATAAACTATTCTGGCATATGTTTTACACAGCAAATGCCCTTGCAGCCGCAACCCAGTATTGGGAAACACCCATACACACTTATACATTATGGCCAATTTAGTTTATTCAATTCACCTATAGCGCATGTCTTTGGACTGTGGGGGAAACCGGAGCACTCGGAGAAAACCCAGCCCAACATGGGGAGAACATGCAAACTCCACACAGAAACGCCAAATGGTCGAGCCAGGACTTCAACCAGTAACCTTCTTGCTGTGAGGTGACAGTGCTAACCATTAAGCCACCGTGCTGCCCAGTGGATTATACAAATTTCTGAAAATTTTCTATAACTATTAAACACCCATTCTTGTCTCAGGACAATTTAGATAAACTTCTTTGATCCACTTCAAATGTTGACTACTGTATACCTATCTAGACCCACATCTTGTGCAAGTGAGAAGATCCAGACATTATATGATCAAGAGATTCCAAAACCAAAAGCACTCTTTTTTTCTCCACTCCATTTCCACTATCTAAACAAAAATCTCCAAAAAAGAAAACTTATGATTAGACAGGAGCAGCAGATTTTGAAGATCCTCACAGTCATTAATCTAACAGACTGTCAGCCCACGGCCACAATATGGACACCCGTTCCAGTCCAGGTCATCTCAAAACAACAATCTTCCGAACAGCAGAGTTTAACTAAAATGATGCATACTTTAATTATGCAAAAATGATTCGCTGCAGGCGTCATGTGAAGGTTGATGCACTGTTTAGTCAAAATTCAAATGATTTTGAAGAACAGTGAAATTGCTATTACGGGAAACTCATGACTGCTATGAACTCTGTGTCAATAGACTACAGTCTCCTCATAGCACTTGACAAAACAACAGAGAGAACTCTGACAAAGCAGAGATTCACGCCGAGTTCACTCACTCATGCTCAATAGTGTGTCTTTTATCAGTAGGATATATTAGGAGGAGTGAGGCAAATGTTGGTCAGACAAAGAGACGGCTTTATTTCACTGGTTGTGGGAGTACGCCGCACTTGTTTTAGCACAGCTGCATATTCTCTTTACAATTTTTCACTTTGTGGCTTTATGTTGACAGTTGCATCACATCCTACGCATTTAAATAACACGGCTTGTTAACAGGGTTTTGAGCAACTTCTGCTGTCAAAATCAAGCAGTTAAGCTTAGTATTTTCTCTGTATAAACAAAAGAAAAGCTTTGCTGGAGAGGAGATTTCAATTTTTGGGTTGCTATTGTGGAATCATTTTTAATTTATTGTCAAGCTTTTTGGTGATTAAATCCAAAGAATTGACTGATTTAACGTGACCTCTGTCAGCATAAGTTAATTTCATCAGCATATTTAAGTCCGGCTGTTTGAGATGGCTGCATTACAGCCTCTATTGCATGATTGGCTTCATTTTGCGAAGCTTTGTGTATGTGCGGTTTTAAAAAAAATTGCAATTCATTCTCAAGAACCCATTACTTTGATTGCAGTCTGGAGAAGTATTTTGCCTGGCACTGCATGAATAAAGATACAGCCTTGAAGAAGAGGGAAGAAGAAAATCCCTTGAGTGTCAAAAAGAACAATAAAGAGCATTGTTCAAAGCTTGACATCACTGTCTTCCTTAACTAACGCTTTTACATGAAAATTGACTTTTTATATAGGGTTACAAATGAAATTCAAGCTCTCAGTTTCTCATGTTCTCCTGATCTCATGTACTTAGTGCAGACTGAGGAAAAATCTTCATCTTTACAACATTTAAAGGTTGCCTACTGGAATTGATATACAGCTAGCACCAAAAAAAAAAGTCTAATAAAAATGTATGCAAAACGTAATTTAAATAATAGAGTAAAAAAATAGTAAAGATTTGGAAAAAAATACTGGTAATTTTTCTGGTAGGAAATAAGCCATTAGCTTTATAAACAATTCAGTTAACCCTAAAACACAAAACAATGCTATGGAAAAAAAACGAAATAATGGTAAAGCGATTTTTAAAAAAAGCATGAAAAATGTATTTATATAAATCCAGCACTTTGCAGATATAGTGCTATAAACAAAGAGAGTAAAAATGTGAAATATTGGCTTGCATTACATTTTTATTCACTCACTCATGAAGGCAAATTAACATTTCGAACAAATCTAAGTCCAAAACATTTAAACCGTCACTTGTTGCCATCTACAGGCATAATAATGTAATTGATACAATCTTTATTTGAAGAGTTTAGTTACTTCCAAAAAGTAATTTAATTTACTTTGAACACTACTGTATACATATTATATTAAAACATTTCAGCAAGTATTTTGATAATAATTCAAAATTTTCCAATATAAATCAAATTATGTGCCTTATTAATGCCAAATTATCTTGACATATTAAATAAATTGTTAAAGCATAGTTCACTCAAAATTTGAATTTTACTTATTAACTAACCCTCAAGTGGTTCCCTACCTTTATAAGTTTCTTTCTTCTGTTGAACACGAAAGAATATATTTAGAAGAAAGCTGAAATTCCAGCCTGATCTCAAGAAAACTTAAAGATTTTACGTTTTGTCAGTTTAGTGGCTAATACATACGAATGCTTACGAGTTCAGTCATATGACAAAAGAAGGTGTGATACCCAACCCCCCGCCTAAACCCAACCGCCATTGGGGATAAGCAAATCGTACTAAATTAAACTAATGAGATCGCACGAATTCATACGAATTAGCCATTAAATCAAAAAGTTACGAATGGCCATGAGATTGTGTTGGGAATTCTGAAACCACTAACTTCCACAGTAGGAAAAACAAATACTATAGAAGTCAATGGTTACATCAGGGATGTCAAACTCTGCACAGTTTAGTTTCAACTCTAATAAAACTAACTGAGTCCTTCAGGCTTGTTTAAAACCGTTTGAAACCTACAGGCAAGTGTGTTAAAGCAGGGTTGGAACTAAACTGTGCAGGGCTGCGAGAGTTTGACACTCCTGGGTTATGCCTCATTCACACGAGCAGAGAATTTGTAGCTGCCTGTCGACCTGCTGCAAAGCGCAGGTCTGTGTAGGTATATACAGCACGAATACAACCGGCCTCTGACCAAGCTAAGAGGATCACATGAGCTCGACTGGTCAACGGTCGCTGTCGCTTGCGTAAACGGAGGTCGCCGGAAGTCGCTTACTCTCCTTTAAAATTAACAGTTGCTTGTTGCTTTGCTGCTGCTGCAAGTCGCTCAGTGTGAATGAGGTTTTACGGGTTTTCAGCTTTCTTTGAAATATCTTCTTTTGCAATTAACAGAAGAAATAAATTATTAAAGGTAACGGGTAAGTAAATGATGAAGAATTTTCTTTTTTTGTTGAACTATGCCTTTAATCCTCCACCATCCTCCCTTTACCATCCTCCTCCTCTTCACATCTCATGTATAAACTGTAATAAATTACAGACACCTTTTTACCTATTAGTACCCATTTTGCTCTAACAGGCCGGTTAAGTCATTGTGTGCTCTTTAAATCAGCCTAATGCATCATGCCCCCCTCTTTGTCGTCCTCCAGGCTCGTCTGACCGTCTCTGTCCTGCTGCTGTCATCCCCCTCCAGTCCAACCGCAGCTTCGCCAAATGGGTTTAACTAATGCCTGTCTGTCTGTCTGTCTGTCTCTATGCAGGCTGACCTCGTCATTGGAGCTGCAGCAGTAGGTTATAAAGCGTTCGCCACTGCACGGGTACTTAAAACAGGTGTTAGAGGGGGGACTCTGTGCGGGTGCAGGATGTGCCAGCGACACCGAGGGCCCGAGGCGATAACAGGTGGCTGTGGAGACTCTGCTGTTTCTCCCCAGAGCTCATCCACAACAGATGCTCTGCTTCTGAGAGCTGCCTTTCTACAGTATTTCTTGCATGCTGCCTTGATGGCGTTTCGGATGTGAAAAGCGTCAAGTTAGCTTTTTATAGCGCACAGATTGATTTAAAACAGCTTCATGAGAAGAAACAGGGAAATAAGAATCAGTGATGCAAACTTCATCAAATGAGAGAGTCCAAGTCTGTTGTAAAGCAGTTCTAGAGAAGATGAGACTTATTGATCAATGCTGATTTCAGTTTACTACCTGTGTGTATAGTTCAGCTATGGAGTTAGCTCAGTTAAGATATCAAGTAGCTCGACCGAAGACAATAGATATTATTAATTATTATTCAGCTTAAAGGGATAGTTCAACCAAAATTGAAAATTCTGTCTTCATTTACTCACACTTTACTTGTTCCTTTATGATTTTCTTTTATCTGTTGAAAACTAAAGATGTTTTGAGAAATGCTGAAAACCTATAACCATTTAATAACCTGTAAGCATTTCGTAGGAAGTTGCTACAGGTTTTCAGTTTTCTTCAAAATATTGTGTTTAACAAATGAAAGAAGCTCATAAAAGTTTAAAATCACTTGAGGTTAAGTAAATAGTGAGTATTTTTTATATTTTTTGGGGGGCTGATCCATCTCTTTAAGTCAGTTTAAAATGGCAAAATCAGCCAATAACAAAATAAATTAGATTGGCCTATAAAGAAGCTCTACTAATTAAAATACCTTTATTTTCACTGAACGTAGCAATACGACAAAACATTGCATCTCTTGAGAATATTCAACTACATCCATAAATTAATGACAATAGTGTTGTTTTACAGCTAGAGGTGTTAGTTCATCCCCAAAAAGAAAATTGGTATTAATTACTCACCCTCATGTCGTTCCACACCTGAAACATTTGATTGTCTTCGGAAAAACAAGGCAGACGGCTAAGTTCCCAACTTGTTCATTGTCCAGCAAAATACAAAAAAAATTTTATAAAATCCTCAAAATAGACCATACGCCTTCAGTGGATTCAATATTTGCAAGCTATGAGAATATTTTTGTGCACATAAAACAAAAACAACAACTTTATTCAACAGTTTCTTCTCCTCAATGTTGCATGTGTTCGTGCCTGCTGACATATCACGCCCTTCAAACTGAGAAATTCATATGCGAGTATCTGGGGTATATGTCATGGCACAGTGCACGTGAATGCATGCCCTATACTGACACTGAGAAGAAACTGTTGAATAAAGTCCTTTTTTTGTTTTATGTGCTTACAAGGATTCTCGTAGCTTTCCAAAGACGAACAAAGGTCTCAGGTGTTTCATCCTTTTCATTTTGGATGAATGATCATTATTGCAAAATTCATCAATTATGAAAGAGATAGCATGGTGGCTCAGTGGGTAGCACTGTTGCCTCACAGTAAGATGGAAACTGGTTCGAGTTTTGGCTAGGCCAGTTGGCATTTCTGTGTGTAGTTTGCATGTTCTACCTGTATTGGAGTGGGTTTCCTCCGGGTGCTCCAGTTTCCCCCACAGTCCAAAGACATGTGCTATAGGTGAATTGGGAACAAAATTGGCCGTAATGTATGAGTGTGTGTGTGAATAAATGTGTATGGGTGTGTCCAGGGCCTAATTTGTGACGGAACAAGCCTGATCCGAATCCGGTACCTCATTTTACCGATCCCCTCCTCACACACAACCCCGCCCCAACCCTCTTCACTTTCATTCACAACACTCCCAACCCCCTGACACATCTCTGTCCTTTGGTTACAAGCCAGATCCGTTACCCCGGGTCCTGTTCCAGGACCTTGTAATTTACAAATTAAGCATTGGGTGTTTTCCAATACTGGGTTGCTTCTGGAAGGCATCCACTGTGTAAAACATATGCTGGAATAGTTAGTGTTTCATTCCGCTGTGGTGACCTCTGATAGGTCAGAGACTAAGCTGAAGGGAAATGAATGAATGAATGAATGAATGAATGAATGAATGAATGAATGAACCAATTATGAAATTCAATTGTTTCAGCTACAGCACCTTTAAAAGAAGACACTGTAGTCATTTTTACTGCTTAAGTCAGATTCAGTTCAAGAACTGTGTAAACTTCCTAAATGTTAAAATTCTGCTCTAAGCAGTTCTTTGCACAATAATAGAATTTGATGGTTAACTTATATAAGTTTAATTGATATTGAAAAACTGAAAAAAACAAAAAACAAAACATTATCTTGAGTAAATTGAAATCAGTGTTTTAAAATTCATCAATCGGCACTTTAGAAGACAACTGGAAAATTTGTAAAACATTTGATTCATATAACAGTGTCGTTAACTAATGTCATAGTGTCAAATGAGTTCAATCTATAGCGAAGACAACAGCAGAATTTCTGCTAAGAAATGTATAAGTTCTGCAATACAGCTACAAGCAGCTCTTCAGAAGACAGCAGTGTCAAAGTATAGTATAATATAAAATGAATTTATTATAAAACAAAGTTGAATTAGCTTTACAAGACAACAGTGTTGTTATGCAGCTGAAGTCTGATAGAAAAAAATCAACAATTGTGAAACATTGATTTGAATGTGTTGAAGTCTTCAATTCAAATGAATCCAATCAGTAATGAAAAAAGTCAATTACAAAAGTAATTTATTCATGTTATTCAGTTTGATCAATAATGAAAAAAGTCAATCATGAAAATTCCAAATGGCTATAAAGAAGGGTCACCATCCAGCTCAATTTCTGTGCTATTGGATAGTATCAATACCACAAAAGCAATAAAATGATTGAAAAGTTCATTTTAAACTCCAATCAAGTAAGCCAAAGACGACAGTGTCAAAAAACCCATCAGTTGAAAGAAAATGAGATAAAATCCTTTTATTCCCACATTCCACATCAACCCACTTCTGCTTAAAGTTGGGGATATGACACTTTGTCTTTATTCGCATAGCCCTTTATACAACACAACTGTTTCAAAGCAATCAATGAAGCAAACTTAATCAAATATGATGCATTCAAAAAATTCTGCTCTATTATCCTGAAGACAATAGGGTGACTATTCAGCTCAAGTCAGCTCGGTGTTGATTCAGTTCTGTCAAATAACTGTGTAAAGTTCAATTATGAAATGAGCTCAGTTCAGCTATAAGCAGCTCTACATTTGACAATAGTGTCATTATTGCCAGTAGGCTTGTAGTCTGTCCAGAAGGTCAAAACAGAGGCCATCTAACAAGACTGATGGCTTTTTTTCTTATTCCTTCTTTTAACAGACTCCTCCTCGCTCCTGTTCCTTCACTATTGACCTTGTACTCATTTTCTCTCTCTCTCTCTCTCTCTCTCTCTCTGTTGATCTCCTTCGACAGCATAAGTGCACATATATTATAGGCTTGTGCGATGGCTTGGCCTGTCAAACGTGACCCCACCCCTCTTTCCTTTCTTTCATCCCTCCTAAATCTCTCCAGCCCGTCCATCCATCTGTGCGCACAGCTCAATTAAAGCCTCCGCCTCTGAGGAGAGAAGATTTTGCAGAGGCAGATCATATTTTCCCTGTGTTTGTATGGCAGAGTAAAAGCGGGATCAGCTAGAGCTTGATGAATGTGGAGTGGAGACGGAATATCACTGCACACTCTAACGGCCTGAGCACCTGAGCACAGTCTACAGACACCCTGTCGATAATCAATTCCCAATGATTTATCCTGGAAAGATACACAAGTCATTGTGTGTGAGCGACAGGACGCTGGTGTAAATTCTGCTGCAAGGAGATGAACTGAGGATAACCCGCTATTAGCAGATCTACACAACGAAATGGTGTTCTTTGAAGTACTTTTACTTTGAAGGTTTCGAACATGGAGATCATTTTATACGATCAAAAGAAACTAGCAAATATTGTGAAATAAAAAAATAAATAAGTACAATAAAATAAAATAAAATAAAAAATAATTAAATTCAATTAAATAAAAAAAATAAAAAATAAAATATGGTATCAATATAGTATTTTTTGTAAGGGCAAATAAAAATATTAAACAAATTAATCAAAATTTATAGGGCATTTTTTGAAGTACCTTAAATTTTTTTCCACTAACAATTTTTAAAAAAGATATTTAACCTCGAAAAACAAGTTTAATGGCAAAAAAAAAAACATTTAAACTGACAAACAAACATCTTTTACAAATATAGAAATCATTGTTAAACATGTACAGTACTTATTTTATAAGGGTAAATGAAAAAGTGTACAAGGTACAAGTGTACAAAGTTATATTTTCACATTATTTGAAACCTTGAAGAACCTGTTAATACAATGGTATTAACCATCACTGTAACATGGTACATGCACAGTTTTTGAGTAAGAAAATATTAATAAACTGTAATATCATGGTATTGGTATATTTTTTAAGGAACCGAAAAAAAATATTAAATGGTGTTCTTTAAAGTATCAATGTGCTTCCATGGAACAATTTCCCAACACTATTGTGACATTGTGCATATATATA
>CAIGQZ010001345.1:14515673-14530494 GCA_903798205.1 Danio tinwini | reverse complement strand
AATAATAATAATAATAATAATAATAATAATAATAATAATAATAATAACAACAATGTACTTCACAGTACTTTGGTTGCAAGAGTAAAATATAATAGTAAAATATATAAAATACATTAGTATTTTTGATAAAAAAATATTGTTCCGTAAACTACCAATACTATTTAAATTTACCTAAATTTACAATAAAAATGCTGTCACTTTGAGAAGTTTAAACAAATAAATATATGATAATAATAATAATAATAATAATAAAATTGTTAATAATAATAAACTAACAATTGATTTAAAAAATCCAGAAGAGTTAAGAAATCAATATTTGGTGATTATCAGTTTTGACTAAGAAAAAATTGTGACTAATCAGATGTAATTTTCTGGGGGAAAAAGGCTGTAAATGTCAATTTTATTTGATTCAAAATTTTATCAGACATTTATTAAACAAAATACACAAATATTAACATTTTACTCAAAGCTATACATAATAACTGCAGAACACCCATCCAGCTGGGAATTTTCAAGTGGTTTTTTCATTTTTTCCAATAGCTGTATATAATTTTAATGAGCACAATAATCGTAGAAATATAACACAACAAGAACACGAACATAATCACTGCACCAGTGTACATTCATTTTAGCAAGAATCAATAACAATTCAGTGCAATCGAATGACAACAACCTCATGCCATAAACTTTGCTAACAGAGCTAATAATCAGCAACCTGAGTGAGACCCACCCTGAATCAAACATGCTGGCCTGCTGCCAGGTGAGTGTGCCTGCATTTAACACACACTAAATAAATGCAGGCCACACCCAGTCCTCCTCACGCTCTCATATACTTGCCACTGGCGTCTGCCCAATCAAAGCATCATTATTTGTTTTGTAACGAACACCCCAACAGACATCACTGCGGACCACCAGTACTCTTAACATCACAATACTCCTCTCACGGGTGATTAACACAATTACACAGCCTGAGTAAAGCATGGGGGAGGGAGGAACAATCATATAGATCAATACATCAATTATTAACACGTCACAGTGATAGTAACACCTTCAAATAATAATATAACAGCAGAAGCGCCTAATGAAGCAACTTCCAGGTATTCATGCTAATGAAGTAAATACAACAAATGTTTGCATTATGAATAGGTCAATATGAAGACCGGTTCAGCATATGCAACACTAATACGCAGTCGTGCATTAAAGATGAAAACACAAGAGCCTGTTGCTGATCTCGCATGGGATGAGTGCGAATCCACCAGAGGACTGTTTCTGTTTGCGAGACGGGAAAACTCCACAAAAACAAATTGAAGAAATAAATAAGCATAAATATTCAAAAACGCATTCATATTTTTAATTAACGCACTAAAGTTAACAGAAAAATATTAATATTTTTTTTTTATTATTATTTTAAAAAGCCTAATGTAACATTATAATTAAAAACAAACATTTATTATTAACCCAATGCAGCTATTAACACCAGAACACCCTAGTATTCAAGACCACACACACACCAGCATCACTGCACCTTAAATCTCTAAGGTGTGATCATCTAACCGCAAGGAAAAAAATAAATCTGCAAAAATCACGCCAATTCTGTTTGACATTGGTCAGACGAAAAACACTATTGACAAGCTTCTCTTCTTACCTTTGCAGTTCAGAAAGAGCTTCAGGTTGTGTGTGGCGTTTTCAGTGTCCCTGAAGGTTGTGTGTCTCCAGCTCAGTGTCAGATTGATTGTGGCCTCTCTTCACTGCTGATGCTGCAGTGTGAAGAAAACACACCCTCTCCTGCTCCCTCGCTGCCTCTGCTCGCCTCTGATTGGCTGCCGTCAGAAGCCAGTGACATCACCCTTTTTTCTTCCAGCTCCCTGCCTCTTTTCCTTCACTCTCTCCTCTCTGCTCCCTTCATTCTATGCTCTGACCGTTGCTTTATTGTCTTTATTCCCATTTCCACTGCATGGTGCCAGGCGAAACGTGTCAGTAATTTGAGTGGTGATTGGCAGGATCTGTCGGAGCAGAAGGAGAGATTCAGACTGATGACTGATGTTAAATAGCAAAGAGCTCTTCTGCAGAATCCATTAACAGGCTTTCTTGCTGTTGGATTGGTGGGCGTGAGTAATAAGGAGGTGAAATATATGTTATGCTAATTAGTGCATTGTTATGCAGTATTTGTATGGCGGCACTAGAAGAGCTTTCTGTATTTTTCTTCTCTTTCTTCTTGAGTGACAGATAAAATACTGGGCACCCAGGAATGTGAGGTTAATAATCTGTTTTTATGCATAATGCTCAATGCATGCAGTAAAAGGAAAAGAAAAATCTCTATATCTACTTGCATGATTCATTCATTCATTTTCTTTTTGGCTTAGTCCCTTTATTCATCAGGGGTCGCCACAGCGGAATGAACCACCAACTTATCCAGTGTATGTTTTACGCAGCGGATGCCCTTGCAGCCGCAACCCATCACTGGGAAACATCCACACTCATTCACTATGGACAATTTAGCTAATTCAATTCACCTATACCGCATGTCTTTGGACTTGTGGGGGAAACCGGAGCACCCAGAGGAAACCCACGCAAACACGGCGAGAACATGCAAACTCCACACAGAAATGCAAACTGACCCAGGCGGGGCTCGAACTAGCAACCTTCTTGCTGTGAGGCGATTGTGCTACCCACTGCGCCACTGTGCTGTCCTACACGCCTAATATTAATATTAATTTTAAAGTCAAAAATATTTTTAACAATAAACAAATGTATTTATTTATTTTGCCAGTGTTTAATATCAATATGTTATTCTAATTTTTATTTATGGCTTAAATTATTATTTTTAATTAGTAACATTTTACTAACATTTTTTTTAAATTAGTAACATTTGTTTTTTTATTACTTTATGCACCTACAGTATAAAGTTTTTATTTTTTTTTATTTTATTCCCATCTATATAGATTTTTTTTTGTTTTAAGTAAAATTAAAATACTTTCCTTGACAAAGTGGGAAATAAAATACGGTTCAAAATATAGTAAGTACACCCCCTTTTGAACATTTATTAGTTTTATTAAACAGTTAGATCCAATAAAGAGTTGGGTCACCAAACATTTAAGAATAAAAGACAATACATTTATATTCAAACAGTTAAGTGCAACAACAACAAAATTTAACTAAACTTATTATATGTTATGTCATCTTTTTTTTCTGTTTAAAAATTGTGTTTATTAAATCCCCCAACATACTAATTTGAGTGTACTAAATTTTGGACCATGATCTTATGTTATTTTGTAAAATTAGCTTTAGGTTGGGCTTTGGTACTGACTAATATAATGTATAAACGCAAATATTTATTATAGTAAAACATCCTATAGTAAATATGAATTTAAAAGAGATATTTGTGTTGATTTTATGTTGAGCACTATATGTAATTGAAGTCAGAATTATTAATGATGTAGACTATCGAAAAAATATAGCTTGAAGGGGCCAATAATTTTGACCTTAAAATGTTTTTAAAAAAATTTTAAACTGTTTTTATTCTAGTTGAAATAAAACAAATAAGACTTTCTCCAGAAGAAAAAATATTGTCAGACATACTGTGAAAATTTCCTTGCAAGTATACCCCCTTTTAAAAATGTAGATTTATTTCTCAGTGAATATAGCCAATCATTTTTGTTGCATTTAAACAGTTAACAGTTTAACAGTTATGATTATTAAAATAAGAGTTTGGTCACCTACCATCTTTAGGACAAGAAAGATAATGCGTTTAAATTCAAACCGGTTATTAAAACAACAAAAAAATTTACAAAATTGTATTTATTTATTATGTTTCTCTTTACATATACTGTTTAAAAATTATTATATATTTTTCCCCAACATATTAATTTGTGTGTACTAATTTTTGGACCATGATCTTATGTTATTTTGTTAAATTAGCTTTAGGTTTGGGCTTTGACTAATCTAATGTATATATATTTATTAAAGCTTACTATAGAAAATATGAATTTAAAAGGGATATTTGTGAGAGGTGTGCTCATTTATGCAGAGCACTGTATAAAAAGTTTATGTAAAATAACAAATTATTATTTTTCTTCAATTTAAGTCAACTATAATAAGTTTTGTATATTTTCACAAAAGATAAAAATCAGATATGTAGTGTAAATAAAAAGGTAAAGATCTGAGAGGAGTGAAATAAACTGCGTAAACCTTTCATTTGCAGAACTCCATTTAAAAACATCTTATTTGTGAATTAAGACACTTCTGAGAAAGCAAAAGCAAATCTGTTCAGCCACTCTTGAAGCTGATATACTGTGACTAAAGTCACAGTCTTTACTCAAACTAGCACACGGTTGAATGACAAATGAATCACGCACAATTTGACTCCCGCGGAAAGGCGACTCGCTGAAAATAAGCATCTCCCATCTCTTTATCAACACAATCGCCCTCCTCAGCATGCAAGAACACTGTAGCTGTGCCGCTGCACGTATATAGTAAAGGTCAGTGCTTAGAAGAAGAAATCTACAAAAAGTCAATCTCTTTGTTATGTGACATTATCTGGCTTTGTGTGCAGTGCCACACTTACAGGAAGAGCCATTGCTTCAGGTGTCTCATGATACACACATGCTGAAAAAAACACCAGCCGCTGCCCTTTAACCGGAAACTAATGCCCAGCCTTCTGTTAAAGGACCTCGATTTGTGACAGGTCCATGAGCACATCCTGAAGCAGGCAGGACAAATGAAGCTTGAAGGTTCATCTCGAAATCCTCGTACAGGGAGTTGCCAGTTTGCATTATTGCCATCAAAATGCAATAACAAAAGCTCATGCAAAACAGCCGCTTTGAATAAGTATAATTTGCAAGGGCTACAAAATAGGCTGTCAACCTCCAAAAACCAAATGACAGCGTAGTGATCAAAGCCTTATTTTATGGGAATGTTTGAATCACACAGCTGGGTTTTTTCCCCCGAAAATTGCAGTACTCGGATACAGATGCAGTGAAAGTGGCTGAAAAATGAATTGGAAATTAAAATGTGGGAAGCTGTTATTTGATCCTTTTTTATATTGTGTTGCCCTTACCATTTAGTCATCGTTCAGGGGTTTGCTTGTTTGTTTATTTATTTTGCACTTTATTCATCTACATATATACATAGTAGTTTTCTGGAAACAAGTCTAATGATTTAGGTGTGAATGCTGAAATATAAACAAGCAATCAAGCCATAAAATAAAAATAGCCAAGAAAAAAGTATAACAAAGGGGTGGTGATACTTATTTTAGTTCATTTACATTTTCATAATGTTTTATTTGGGGCAGCATGGTGGCACAGTGGGTAGCACTGTTGCTTCACAGCAAGAAGGTTGCTGGTTCGAACCTCGGCTGGGGCAGTTGGCATTTCTGTGTGGAGTTTGCATGTTCTTTGGGTTTTCCGGTTTCCCTCACAAGTCCAAAGACATGAGCTAAAGGTGAATTGGGTAAGCTAAATTGTCGGTAGTGTATGTGTGTGAATGGAAGATATGGGTGTTTTTAATTGATGGGTTGCAGCTGGAAGGGCATCTGCTGCGTAAAACGTATGCTGGATAAGTTGGTGGGTCATTCTGCTGTGGTGACCCCAGATTAATAAAGGGACTAAGCCGAAAGGAAAATGAATGAACGAATAATGTTTTAGTTGTTGTATGTAACAGTAAAACATGACTGTTCACTTTCAGAAGTTGTAGTTTCTTTTCCCTAAAATAATATTAAACATTTGTTGGTTATAACATTCTTAAAAAAATCACATCTCACATTAAATATAACATTTTCTGGCATGCTAGAGCAAATCAAAATTTTCTTCAATATCCCACAGCTCTAATATAATGTTTGTGTATGTGTGCGTGTATATAATTTACAGACCACTTCTTTGGATTTATGAGTATTGAGTAATTGTCATTTCCTGGAATATAAAAGAAAGAAAAGAAAAAATGCTATCAGATGTTATATTATTTAAAGAAAAAGCATTTTACTCAAACCTACAACTGGATCAAACACAAACTCAACGGGAAATGTTTAAAGAACACCAAACACTGTGATTTCTGAAGGGTCATGTAACACTAAAGACTGGAGTAATTATACTGAAACTTCAGCTATAGCCATGCCATTATAAGAATAAAACTGTTTTAAAACCTTACCACACAACAATCTTCAAGTAAAATTGCATTGCATCATTACACCAAAAAAAGTAGTCCCTGACAGAGACAGTAAAGTGCATCAGAATGTTGCTAATCTTAAACATGAATGATAATGACAAATATAGGCATCTGCTGTGTCATGACACACATTTCTTTGACAAAGGAAATTGTGTGGATTTAAAATTAAAGGTGAATGAACAAACAATGCCAGAAGCGGCATAATAGAAAATAGATAAACTCACCAGTCACTTTATTAAACACAGATGTTAAACTGTTTGTTAGGGGAATAATCTAATAGGCCAATCACATGGCAGAAACTTTGCATTCAAGGATGCAGACGTATTCAAGATGATCTACTGGAGTTCAAACCGATCATCAGAAAGATGACAGAAAAATTATTCAATGTGGCACAAATGTTGTTTCCAAACAGGCTGGTCTGAGTATTTCAGAAACTGATGATATTTTAAGGTTTTTACACAATCTCTAAAGTATGGAATGAACAGAGAATGGACTGAAATTAGGGGGAAAAATGTAGTTTTAAGGGTGAAATGCTTTTGTGCTAGGGGTCAGAGAAGAAGAGCCAGCCTGGCCTGGTTAAAGAAAGAATACAGTAAATCAAATAATCCTTTGTTACAACCAAGAACTGCAAGAAGAGCATCTCTGAATGCACAACACGTCCAACCTTGAAGCAGATGAGTTGCAGCAGCAGAAGTGACACTGTCAGATAACAACAGCAGACCTAGGCAAATATTCACAAAGGTTTAACGCAATAAGACAATCAAAAAATGTAACTGGATTACCTGGTCTTTTGAGTCTTCATTTCTGCCTGAACATTCGGACCAGAAATTGATGCAAGCAACACGATAGCACCTTGCCTTGTAGCAATGGTTCAGGCTGTTGGTGGTTGTGTAACTGTAATTGAGCATCATTTAAACACCACAACCTACCCGAGTGTTGTTGCTGACCATGTCCATCCCTTTATGATCGTCTTGTGATTGTTACTTCAAGCAGGATAACTCACCATGTCAAAAAGCACATATCTCCTTAAACTGGTTTCTTACTCATATTGCCTCTAGATTATTTGGTATGTGCTGGAACGGGAGATTCATATCACGGATGGAGAGCAAACAAACCTGCAGCAACTGCATAAAACACACAACATGTAAACACAGTGAGAGTGATTCATCCAAAAACATAACAGTAACTCTTTACGATAAGGTTGCATTAGTTCATGTATTTACTAACATGAACAAACAACTAACTATATATTTATTACAGTATTGAGTCATTTTTTTATATAATGCAGTATTGAACTATAATTACTAAATGCTGTGCAACTAATGTTCATTCTTAGTTCATGTTAGTCAATACATAAACTAAACATCATTGTAAAGTGTGACCAACATAACATAGCGTAATCTTCATATAATGCAGATATAATGATATACATTAGAATATTTATAAACATACATAATACATAAATATTAATCTATTCACCAAGTCAAATTTAAGACATTTTAAGACCTTTAAAGACCCTTAAAAATGCAATTTCAGACTTATACAGCTCAAAAAGCTAAGGATTTTTTTTTCCTAATAGCATGGTTGGGCCAGTGTGCCTCATAAAACAATAATTTTGTTATTTCTTAGCCACATGTTTTGAATAATGTGTGAAAATGAGCAAACTCTACTTCTATACATGCATTATTACTACATATATTTTGTTCTATCTTAAGTTTGTTTTGAACAAAATGTACAAGTTTTAAAAACTATAATAAACCAAATAAGTCAGGCCAAAATACATGGGGACATTAAGCAAATGTAATTAAGGATGATAATTACGCCAGTAAGCAGTGTTTGGGGTAACGTGCAGTGGTGGAAAGAGTACTAAAAAAATCACCTCAAGTAAAAGTACCATTACTTGCCTAAAAATGTAGAGCGAGTAGAGTAAAAGTATCTGTTGTAAATATTACCCAAAGTATGAGTAAAAAGTAGCCCTTTCAAAAGTACTTTGAATATGAGTATTGAGTAGTGAGTATTACACTGTTAAAAGCTGATGCGTTTGCATGTAATTTGTACATGTGTGTGTAAACGTAACATGCAACAAGGAGTTATTGGCCAGCAAGCACACAAGACGTTTATATTAGGTTAGATTTAGGTTGTGATGTCAGGTGACCAAAGTTCAATGTCTAGCCAGCGTCTAAGGACGATCTTACTTTGATGGCCAATAACGATGTCGATATTTGGTTGATTTTAAGTTGTGTTGGAAAGTGATCAAAATTGTCGAAGCCAACATCTTAAACCAACATCCTATTGAAAATACTGTCAAATACTGACATTTATTCATCAGGTATGGCAACCAAAATCCAACGTCTGATAGACGTCATAGTGGTAATGTCCACACAATGTCAAGCTGTAACATCATTAGATGTTGATATTTGGTTGGTTTTAGGTTGGACGTTGGACATTGACATCGGCCTGACGTTGGTTTCTGACGTCAACCTGATTTTCATTTCCAAACAAAATGCAAAGTCCCCATGACATAAGGATACAACGTCTATCAGACGTCATGCTGGCATCTTGTGCCAGGTGGCTGAAGGCCATTTCGGTCATCATACAGTAAACATCCGTCATCTTCTCATCAGCGACATGCATCTAAACAGTCTCTGGGTCAATGCGTGTAAAGATTTTGGACATGTTCTTGGACATTTTTAATGCTTCCAATTAGTTTGCTGTGCCACACATTAATCGTGGCTTAGCAACCGTAGCTACGCGCAGGAGCTCAAGCCTTCGAGCGAGGGAAACAAGTCAAAGCGTTGTGCTGACTGCAGGTTGAAGGAAAGTAGTGGAGTAAAAGTACAGATACAGCACTAAAAATGTACTCAAGGGAGAATAGAAGTACACATTTTTAAAACTACTTAATTAATTACAATTCCTGAGAAAAACTACTCAATTACAGTAATTTGAGTATTTGTAATTAGTTATTTACACCACTAACGTATAATAATACTTTTCCAAAGTAACGAGTAATATAACGCATTACTTTTAAAAATAAGCAATATTATTTGAGCTACTTTTGAAAAATGTAACGCGAGTTACTTTTTTCCCTGCTTAATTGGCTTTTACAAAATATATTGCGGAACAAAAATTACCTTAATCAGGTTGAATCACACGCTCAAGGAGAGAACGTGCTGCGCAGGTCATCAGGTCTTTTTTTCACAGCAGATGAGTCTATAATAACTATTCTATGGGTTTGTTTCGAGGTGGGCAGAGGGGGTATCCGGTATGTTAGTACTTACTGAAAACGCAAACCGTTTCACAACTCCGTTCAACAATTTAATGAACTGGCTCGACCGGTTCACTAAAACATCAGGTTAAAACAAACGATTCATTTTTTGCGAATCGCCCATTATCAGTACAGTCAGAAACAGAAACAATGGCAGGCCGGAGACTTACATTTTTGCAATGGATTCTTGTTTTTTTTTTAAACTCATCGAAGAAAAGAAGTGGATTGTCATTAAGTGTAGATTATGTGCAAGTAAAACTCTTGACAACTGCTAGAAACATGACATCGAAAAAAAAAACGTGAAGCACTGCACCCGCAACCCACCTCCAGCTAACAAATAATTGACATCAGTTCACGGTCTCCAAGTAAAACCAGGTCTCCAGGTTAATTCTACTAAACTAAATAAAAATAGTTATTGCTTTTATTGTTGAGGAGATTTATTTTGATTTGGGGATTTTTTTATCGTCTTACTGTTAATCTTTGTTATTAAAT
Organism: Danio tinwini; assembly: GCA_903798205.1. Taxonomy (NCBI): domain Eukaryota; kingdom Metazoa; phylum Chordata; class Actinopteri; order Cypriniformes; family Danionidae; genus Danio; species Danio tinwini. The sequence continues at coordinate 14,520,578 of CAIGQZ010001345.1, read as the reverse complement.
GTTAAAGGTTTAAAATCTGTTTTTGCCTTAATAAATTATTTTATGTTTATACCCTTAGGCTTTATTGCAATCTTTATCTCAATGGACAGTGAATTTATTTAACTAATAACACAAAACATACAAAAGCAAGCACAAAAGCTAGCAAACACAACACATCCTTTCATCAATCTGTATATACCGCATGTATAGCTCTGGGCTCAAAAAGTTTTCAAAATATAATTTATCCTACTTTATTTTTTAAAAGGAAAATGACGGTGTATATTATATAGGTGGCTGTTAAATACAGAGCTTCTCTATAAAAAAGGTGAAAAACCACCTGCAAGTTCTGAAAGAGATCAAACCTCAGCTAGGTATGGAAAAGTTACACAAAACTCAAGTAATATAACGCATTACTTTCCATAAAAAGTAACTAAGTTATGCTTTCAAAAGTAACTTTCCCCAACACTGTTGGTAAATAGATATTTCTTTGATTGTGATTCTTTGATTACATATTTCCTGATTGTGTAGCTTTACATAGACAAAGGAATATTTAAAAAATATTTAAAACCTACAAAATATTTCAGCAAATAAGACATTTTAAGGCTCAATAAATGTTTGGGGGAGTTTTGTCAGCAAGACATTTTAAGACCCTGTGTATGTATATGTATATAAAAGCAAATGAACGCAAAACTCTTCATCCTACTGCACATTCAACCGCTAACTTTTAACTAATGGTAATATAACATTTAACTAATTTGGAATTTTAGTCTGTCAATAATTGATGAGTTGGAGAGAAGCCACAAGCTGAGCTCTGCCTGCATCATTATCCTTCAATTACTTGGTGATTAACATCAGGTCAAACCATCCGAATGACCTTACGTCCACTAAATGAATTCAATTAATCAATTAGCAGCTGCAAAATAACCCAGCTACACCAGCGACCCCAAGAGTGGTCCCATGTTGGAACATGCATTTACACAACCTCTCTGGCTCAGAAATGTCACCGCTACCATCTGCGGGACGTTTCCGAACCGCTAAAATGAACAGATCGCTTCATTAATTCAGTATTTGGTGTTTTACCACATTCGTTTCACTCGACTTCTAAGGATCTAAAGTGGGACAAGCTATGACGTTAAACAGTCTCTCTCTCTCTCGGGTTATCATGCACCGGCACAAGAAACAGGCTCTGGAAATGAGTGAGAGAGATGAAGATAAAGGGAAGCGGAGAGCAGAGATGAAGACAGGAAGGAGGAAGCCAGAGCTTGATGATTTATAATGGCACTGCTAGAATGCAGAGTCTGTTCATAAGTTAATTTGACTATGAGGTCATGCGAGCCGCAGTGCTGTCTGCGCTTTTAGAAAGAGCTTTTCTCAGCCTGTGATTTGAGCAGAGACTCCCAATCCATTTCCAGACTGATGAAAAGCAAGTCAAGCAGAAGAACAAAAGGTGGCAAAACATTTAAAAGGGCGACAGTGCGGATTCTCCAATGGGATAGATTGTAACGTCCACTTGAAAAGTGACAATTACAAAAAATGTGAGAGGTGATTTCAAGGGATAGTTGACCCAAAAATGTAAATTCTGTCATCATTTATTCATTCTCCTCTTGTTCAAAATCTGTTTGAATTTCATTCTTCGGTTGAACACTAAATATTACATATTTAGGGGTTCACACTCTAAGCCAAATGTCAAATTCCTTGACTTTCACTGACTAAAAAAGCTGAATGTCTATGACTTACAACATATTAAGCAGTCCATACAGAATTTTGTGCTTCTGAGATTTACGCTCAAAGCAAATGGTTCAAAAGGAGTTTCCAATGTTCTTAATTGCCTCAGATTTCCAGCAGATATTGGTCAGCTAGGACTCTGTTCAAATTCCTTATGCACCATCTGCATTGTTTTATATCAAATAAAATTATGTGCAAGTTCTCATCTGTTGTTTGTATGCTGAAAAAAAGGAAAGAAATTGCTGCTTGATCAAACAACTACTTTAAAATTAGATGAATATACACAATTCTGGAGTTTTTTGGGGAAGACAACTTATACTACCTGACAAAAGTATTGTCGCCTATCCAAGTTTTAAGAACAACAAATAATAACTTGATTTCTAGTTGATCATTTGGTATAAGTAACTTATATGCAAGGCAAAGGCCTCTAGATTACACTTATTTTACCAAAATAAAATCTGATCATGCCTTGACTTTTAATTATTTCATTAGGACAGTAAGTTCTGACTTTGCTTAGACAAAAGTCTTGTCACATTCAGACAATGTACAGTATAGAATATATAGTCAGGGTGCAGTAAAAAAAGAATATTGTGTATGACTCCCATGAGCTTGGACAACTGCATCCATACATCTCTGCAATGACTCAAATAACTTATTAATAAAGTCATCTGGAATGGCAAAGAAAGCATTCTTGCAGGACTCACAGAGTTCATCAAGATTCTTTAGATTCATCGTCAATGCCTTTTCCATCTTACCCCAGACATGCTCAATAATGTTTATGTCTGGTGACTTGCTGGCCAATCCTGCAGCACTGTGACCTTCTTTGCTTTCAGGAACTTTGATGTGGAGGCTGAAGTATGAGTAGTTCCTGCTGAGGAACTTACTCTCTTCTGTGGTCTGTAATATAATGGGCAGCACAAATGTCTTGATACCTCAGGCAGCTGATGTTGCTAACCACTCTACAGATCTCTCGCACGCCCTCATGTAACCCCAAACCATGATTTTTTTTCCCTTCTTCCAACAGACTGATTTCTGTAAGAATCTTGGGTCCATGCGGGTTCCAATAGGTCTCCTGCAGTATTTGTGATGATTGGGATGCAGTTCAACCGATGATTCATCAGAAAAATCTACCTTCTGCCACTTTTCCAAATGGTCAACTAGAAGTCAAGTTATTCTTTGTTGTTCTTACAACTGGGATCGACAACAAGACTTTTGTCAGGTAGTGTAATTATTTTAGGTTCAATCTACTTAAATGTCAAAACTTAAGGTAACTTAATCGATTTGTGTTAGAACCAAATGAAGGAATTGTGTGGAAGCCAGCATTTTTTACAGTATAGACAGCACAGCGTTGCGCTTCTCCAAAGGTATGTGTGACTCGAATTAGATTATTGCAATGCACATTCAGCCAAAGCCTATTTGAACAAGGCCTAAAAATTAAAACAGAACTAAGAAAAGTATATTTTCAAAGCAAAACACAAATGCCACACAAATTGTCACAAATTAAGATAAGTTGCATTAAAATCAGTGCTTTTATGCTGCAATAATTAGATATTTCACCTGCAAACTCCAGGAGGGATTGCTTGAACATGGAGGCTAACTATAATAAAAGCCATAAATGTGAAGAAATAAAAAGATATGCTATAGAAAAAAGTAAAAGTGGAAAGTAAAATGATAAATTCCCTGATATTTCATGACTTAAAATATATAAAATTCCCTGACTTTAATATTTTGAAACTCCACGACCCGTGAGAACCCTGTATATTGAGAAAGGTTGGTCATCAACCTGTAATCAATGACATCCATAGTAGAAAAAAAATCTATTTATGTCAATGGATACAGGTCTACAAACATTCTTCAACATATCATATTTTGTGTTCAACAAATAGAAAAAAAAAAAAACTCAAAACTAGCTTGGAACAATTAAAGGCTGAGAAGATGGCAAAGTTGTCATTTTTGGGTGAACTATCCGTTTACTCACATCAACATTTAATTTCAAAGGGCACCTTTTATCATTGAGGAACATGCTCAAAAGTATCAGCACATTTATTTAAATCTTAGCAGCTCCTAATTGTTTTCCATAAACAAAGTCACTGATAATGTTATTACATAAGCATAATAGCCCAAACCTAATTGCAACATCCTCTGCAAACAATATGATTTGCTAGATCTTATAATGAAGCTTTTCACAGCTTAATATAATAGCATTAAATGGTACAGAGAGGACAGGAAATGATCACCAGCAGTACTCAAGGTTAGAATATACATTCTCATTTAGGAGCGTGAAGTTAATTGCCTTTTCAGTCGGCCTAAAAAATGAAGAAACCCATTTATTTTCCTCTATATCATTTCTCCAGGAGAGTCAATATTGAAGCTGATTTACGCACACTCTGTACTAAACTAAAAGTGCTCTGGCTTCCTCTCAAAAAACATACTTCATTAATGAACTGGCCCTTATGTCTTTCACTAGGCGTTTCTCCAGAATCTCAATCAGTATTTATGATAGACTTTGAAACTGAAAAACATTGCTAAAACTGTGCGTCTGTTTAGAATACCTGCACAGAAGGCTTTCTATGCTTCATCTGAGTTATTGATCACAACTATTGACTGCTTTTATTGATGAGGCAAACCAAGGCACTTACAGTACATGCAGAAAAGGCAGAGTTTAATTAAACGTCATGTGATCGTAAATTATTCATTTTGTCCTAAAAGAAAATGATACATTACATTAATATAAAATGATCAAATTTTTAGGTAATACCTTGCAATAAGGTTTCATTCATTTGTTGACAAAAACTAAAAGTAAAAAGTATATCTAAAGGATTTTTTTTTTATTAAATTATGATTGACACTCAAAACACATTAAAAATCTTTAATTTTAATAGAGAGGTGCATCAAATTTTCAAAAATAAAAAATTAAATAAGTCATTGACTTAGTATGTCAATATTTAATAATAATAACAATAATAATAGTAGTTTTTCAGCTTTATTACTATGTTTAAAAAAGGGTTTATAAAAACAATTTCTAATTTCATGTTCAAATAACTTTGAGCCCAGGCAAAGAAAAGTTATTAGTGTCCAAAAAAAAAAGTTTAACATTATTTAGCCTATTCGCTGTTTTCTTTACACACTTGAGACAAAAATGTTGTTCATATCGATCTATCTATCTATCTATCTATCTATCTATCTATCTATCTATCTATC
>CAIGQZ010001345.1:14402702-14506398 GCA_903798205.1 Danio tinwini | reverse complement strand
ATATATATATATATATATATATATATATATATATATATATATATAAATTAGGCGAATGGCAATTATCCTCGCTGGTACCTGACACTCTTGCCCAGGATGTGCTTGTAGAAGCTGCGTGTGAAGTAACACTCTAATAGTCTGTTGTCGTAGACTGCTTTGGCCACCACACGTCCCACAAACTTGAAGTAGCTAAGATGGTTGGGGTTGCAGTGGGAGGAGGGGTTGATGGTATAGGTGACCCGATCACCAGGGGAGGTGCGGAACAGGGCATACATGGGGTTGAACATTTCTCTGGAGATGATCATGTACCACTCTCTTAACAGCCCGCCTGCATCCTGACCCTCCTCTCCTTCAAATACTATGTACCTGTAGAGAAAGAGCATCAAATTGAAAAAGGGAACAAACGACTGCCCTGCTGTTGCCGTTATCTGTGAAATAATGGCATGTCTATGCGAAAATGTCAAAGCGAGCAAGCATGAGATTTACAGTCTGTTCTTCATGTCTTCTGGGCTCTTGCGGTGCAGCTCTCTGTAAGAATCTTCAAAGACGTGATCTCTCCTCACATGGACGGCCATATCCTCTTTCCTCAAGCCTTCATCCAGACGCTCCAGCTCCTGACGGAAATACCTAAGAAATACACTTATTAGATAAAACTCAACACAGAAAAATGCTAAAAGGAAGGAAAAATATGGACAGTTGTGGGTTAAAAGGCCGGAAGAGAAAATACAAAATCTCTAAATAAAACAATGATAATAATAATAATTTTAAAAATGTGGGAAACTTTTACTGCTCTCAAAAAACATTATAAAACAGGGCTTGAAATTAACCTTTTTGCTTGGTAGCACCGGTGCTCCTAACTGAGCTAACAATAATAAGTTTGCTGCTCTCACGGGTGGTGTCTGATATTGCACAGATATTGATATTGATATATCTTAGTGAATGTCAGCTCTTTTGCCATGTTAAACATGGTGCCAGTTGCACAACTGACAGCATCGTGACGATTAAATGAAGGATTAAATAACGTTAGGAAAAACTTGTGGTTAAAATGTGTAGATGTGGCAAACGCTGTTAACTGAAAACTCTGTCCCACCGGCTTTATGGTAAATGGCTTTAGTCATTTTCTTAGCGGACTTTAACCCACAGGAAGTCTTTTATCCACTCTTCGAAAAGTGTATGAGTCGATTAACATTCACCACATGATCACTAATAAGATGTGCCATTATTTGTAACTTTAGGTGGTTTTTAAAACAAAATCTGTCAGTGTAATTTTCATTCTCTCGTATCCAGACCTTTACATTTTCACGGCTGTAGCTCCCTGTCATCTGAACTGAGTGATTGACATCTGATATCAACCAATCTATTCACGTTCTGTTCTAAAGCAGTGGACCAATAAGTAGAGCTTGAAGACGGGGCAAGCATTGCGAGATTTGTTTACTGCATCAAGTTGACATGTTTAAACCATTCCCGAGCGCTGCGTTTGGCGCTTTTTAGTGCAAAGATGCATTCTGTGTGAACGTCTCCTAAATATGTGCATGCGGTAAACATTTTGCAGTGAAAACTGGTCACACAGCAAAAATTTTTTGAGGTTGCATAAGATAAAAATTGTAAATAAAATACAAATCATGAAAATATATATGAATTATTATACATTTTCTTTTATTTCCATAAAGTCAGTTGTTTAGATGTGCTTTTGGCACATTTTCCACAAAGTCTCAGTACCAAATGAAATAAATAAAAATAAATCAATATAATGTTTAATTTATTCATTTATCATTGGTATTACAGCAAAATTCTAAGTAATAAAAAAAAACTATAGTATTTTTTTATTACTTAACAAATATATTTATATATAATGATTATGGCACTAATAAGGAATCTTTAAATTTGTTTCTTAATATTTAGTAGTAATATTAACAATATTAGTTTTTTTTTATTTTGCAACTGTATTCATTTCATAATTTAGCATTATTTTTATATCATTTTGCATGTTTTGGGGGCGAAATATAACTAAAGTAAAATATATTATAAAGTAAAATGTTCTTAATTGGCATTATAGCAATCCCAAATCCAAGCTACATAATGGTGGAAACACAGCGGACGCATAATTTTTTATATAATTTTGTGTGGTTTTGGGGTCAAATATAACTAAAGTAAAATATATTATAAAATAAATTGTTCTTAATTGAGATAGCAATCCCAAAGCAAAGCTACGTCATGGTGAGAAAAAAAAAGCATACTTGCGCTTGACGTCAAAGTCTAAGATGCGGATGTAGTCAACCAAAACAGCAAAAGGCCCATCTGCCAGGTGAGTGGTGGATTGACGCAGGATCTGATTCAGCACTGTGCGGTGGGTCTCTGTTAAAGTCGGAGAGGGAGTTCATATGGAGGACAATCCACATCAGTATTCATCACAAACTGTCTGAACCTCCATGAGGGACCGGTGACAGCTTGTGCTTAATTGACTCACCTGCGAAACGGAGGAACTTCTGTGTATCTGGAGGCAGGTTGGAGGAGATGTGCATAGAGGAAGGCTCTCTGGAAAAGAAGGGGTCCAGAGAGGAGGGGGTTGCAGGAGTTAGAGGGGCAGGTGACAGGGGTGGAGGCTCATCCTTGATGTGTGACAGCTGGCTCTCCCGAGTGTCCCGAACTGGAGGTTTGCTTTCCCGCTCAGTTGCGTGCACCAAGAAAAAGGCCTCCACTGCAGGCTGCAGCACTACAGGAATACAGAGAGATTTGTAAAATATGAAGTAGCTCGCTCCTTTGATTTCAAAACATCCCTTATAAATAATACAAAAAAAAAACCTAGAACTGCGTGTTGGTCATGAGACTCTTCAAGCTCTTTTAGACATTCTCCTAGCATGTCCCACAGCTCATCCAACAGCAGCTGCTCACTCAACAGCGGCAGGTCAGGCAAACGCTCCTCCTGCTCCTGCTGACTGCTGCTCTCCTCACCTGCTTGGGCACAAAACCACATATAAACAAGTTATTTCAGACACTAATTTTCATCAGGATGCATCAACACAGCACAAAGCATATAAACCATGAATAATTGTAACAAGATATGTTGAACAACTTGGCCAAGAAGACAAAAAGAGGACAACAAAAAAAGACAAAGATGATGACAAAAAAAGTTGACAAAATAGAAGAGAAAAGTAAACGAAACACAAAAAGACGAAAAAAACACAAAAAAACACAAAAAGACAATGAAGACAAAAAAGAGAAAAGTAGACAAAAAAGTTGAAAAAAGACAATAACGAAAAAGACAAAGATGAAGAAAGAAAACAATGAAAAAGTAAACAAAAAGGTGAAGAAACAAGATGAAGACAAAAAAAATAGACTAAAAAAAGAAGACGATGAAAAAAGCAGACAAAAAGGTGAAAGAACACGAAAGATGAAGAAAAAGATGAAGACAAAGAAACACAGAAAAAGACAGAAAAAAAGATTATGAAAAGTAGACAAAAAGAACACAAAAAGATGACAAAGACAACAATGATAAAGTACACAAAAAAAGACGAAAAAGCTGACAAAAAAAAGATGAAGACAGACAACAAAAAAGAAAGATGACAAAGAAAAAGATGAAGATAAAGACAACGATGATAAAGTAGACAAAAAAAACACGAAAAAGAACAAGACAGAAAAAGACTAAGAGAGATGGAGGAAAGAGATGAAGACAAGATGAAGTCAAAGATGACAAAAAAACAACGACAATAAAGTAGACAAAAAAGAAGAAAAATAACAAAAAAGACGGAGAAAAAAATGAAGAAAAAAAGACAACGATGAGGATGAAGAATGAGGCACATTTGAAATATTAGATTGGATTAATAAATTAATGTATTCAACAAAAAAAGCATTCACCAAATGTCATTTATTTGTGCTGTGTCATATGATTCTTAAGAAATCATTTTAATATGCTGATTTGGATTTCAAGACATTTTTGGAGGAAACCACAATCAAATAAATCACAAGGACAGCATTTATTTCAAATGTGTGCAATTAATCTAAAATGTAATTACGCATACCTTTTTATTCAATTTAATACATTTTCAATTTAGCAGTTAGCAGTGCATAATACTATATTTCTTTAACAAAAAACTTCCATTTCTCACAAAACACATTGATTATAAATAATAACTCACAGCTTGAAATACCATACAGAAACTATAGATTACAGCAGTTCACATATGAATAATGCATGTAACAATATGAAGTTGAATGATTCATATGGGCTAATCCAAGCCGGTGAAGTTCCTATTGTTAGCTTGTCCCATAATCCCAGATACTCACCTAATGTTGGCTGGTCCTGTTCCAGAGGAGAGGGCTGATCCACATCCATGGGCGAATCGTCTCTCTGAGCTGCTGGCGGCTCGGCAACAGAGTGCACCTCCGACTGAACCAGGGGAACCAAGGAACAGGATGAGATTCAGTACAATTCCCCCCGACAGAAGAAGAGAGACAAACAGAGTGTACAATGTAGGGAAAAAGATGAAATGAGTGTAATCACCGACTACAACAAGAAGCAGTGCTAGAGAGAGACTATCATGCATCAAAACATACAGAAACTGGCAGGAAAGAGGGGGCTGAGATGGAGCTTAAAGCACAGAAGCATTGACATCCAGCCAAAAATCAAACCACACTTAAACAGACAAAGCCAAAGACGAGAGAGGATCACAAAGCTGGATGCAACAATCACATATCTCAAACACTGCACTATGCAGGCTGTGTGTTTAAAGCAGCACAATGCAGTGAGAAGAGAAATGGAACACAGAGCTGCGCTTTAGAAAAAGTCACTGCCAGGTCTAATGGCAGAATGATTTGGTTTGTCGCTGAAAAAAACAACTGTGGGTTCGGTGTTTTGTCTCTTTGAAAATGATATCCAAGTGGCTGATGAAAAAAATTCAGAGATGGTATTTTGTAGGATTTATTCTTTTCATCTGAACTGCAAGCAAAATATATCTGTATAATTTGGATTAAGGATGCACTAAAATATTAATTCTGGGCAGAACCCAAAACGTCTGGAAGTACCGAAAAATGCTTTACAATAATTATCTCTTATTTTATGAATTTTTTCTTAATTTATAAATTTTTCATGTCATTTTGTGAAACCTTAAATTTAACTCAACTTATGTTATAGTGATAAAAAAAACACAAGCTAATAAAATATAGACATTTTACTGACAGTAAACAAGTCGAGGGGTGTCATTTTACCAGCGCTGCCATGACAGCACAATAGAAGGACCAAATTTACTACATAGAAATGTCCTGTTATGTGAGCAGACTTAGTTTTTCTGATGAATGTGTGTGGTTCATGCATAGATAAGAAAATTTAAATAACAAAAAAAAAAATCGATGCATCCCTAATCATGATATTAGATGTATAATCAGGGCTTGGCGACATAAGAAATATTTTTAAGGTATTAGAAATAATTTTGTTGGTGATATAAAATTAAGTTAATGGGTCTTCCGATTTATGTTTATGTATTCTACACATTAGCCAATCAAAACAAGCACAGTGTGCCAAAATTTTGATTTGTATTGAATAAAATGCATGCATGGGGTGGGCCAGGGTCCAATCCCAATTTTAATAATTTTTTTGACACCTACCCCTTGAAACAGAGTTTGGAGGGCAAGGGCTTCAAATCAATGCCTAAAAAATGGGACACCCCTACAACACCCGCACATGTCATCATATATCATTGCGAGCTCTTCATATGAGATTAACGACGCCAACTGCTGTAGTTATTCCAGTTGCATTATTTTTTGGCATTTACCCTTAGGAAATCACCAAAGTATGTTGTGGGACTACTATACAGGAGTTGTTATGGATAATAGAAAGCGAATTTTAGCATTTTTTTATCTTTTTTTTTTTTTTTTTAAGCGTGAGCATAAAATACAAACACAGTTATGAATGTATTAAAAACTTATGCTTGTTTGTTGTAAAATTATTAATAACAAACACATACTTAAATAACTTAAATGATCTCCAGACTGCCATATTGCCATTGTAGCTGGTGTATTCTGGGAAATTTTCCTAACCCTTGGTTTCTAGTGTGATCCTGAAAAATTTCTGTTTTAATGGCTATCTAGCCCTTCCCCTTAGCCCTATGCCTTCAAGCAAAAAAGAACCGGGACACTGCTACCCCTTCACATGAACGTGCAAAACCAGGGGTAAAGGGGCAAGTGGTAGAATTAGGATTGGGCCCAGATGTCCCTTTTCCTAGAACAGTCTTGTATCTCTTAAAATTGACAGTCTAAATGGAAAATCAAATCAGTAACGCGTCATATTTTAGTAAATTTGGACACACTAAAAGTCAGTGTTGTCCCTGGCTGTGAGATATCACAATTAAGACATACACAGGAAATAATGAACAACATGGGTGTGTGTGACGGTGAGTACAGTCAGTAGCAGTCTGCCTGCTGTCAGTGCGGCCCATGCTAACCGTGGCTGCGCTGGCCGTGCCAGCGGGGGGGTTGTTGGTTGCAGAGGTACTGGGGGCAGACGATCCAGCCACAGCCACAGCAGCGGATGCAGCAGCAGCAGCGGAAGAGGATGCAGATGAAGAGGGTGGGGGGGCCTGCTGTAGACGCCGTGCCCTCTGCCCCTCTCTCACCATCTGTATGATGGCGTCCGCTTCAGCCTCCAGCTGACGGACCGCAGCCTGAATACTGCTGGCCGAGCCCAGACTGGTTGAACCTGGAGAGCATGGAAATAAATGGAGAATGACTGACCTGTGAACATAATAGAAGCTCTCTGTATTGCTCAAAAAGACGAGACTCAATTGAAAGCTTCAACGTGAAGCGTGGAAATGTTCTTAAAGGATTAGAGGATGCCTCTTGTGTAATAAAAGAAAGTGACATACTCAGTCTTCCTCCTGTCTGCTTAGCTTTCTTGTTAGCACGCCGCGTGTCTTCTCTAAGCTGGATGATGACCTGCAGTACCCTCAAGAAAAACTTCTGCGTCGAGGTCTTGGAAGTGAGCGAGCTCATGCAGGGCAACTGAAGCTCCCGGCCACCTAACGTGCGCTTCTGAGCAGCAACAATCACCACACTCTCTGACCCGTCAAACCTGCAAACCATTCAGACACAAGGGAAAAGACAAGTAGCGTTATTATTATCAACCTTTATTTGCAGATGAAAAGTAGGTTCTGCAACAGTTTTTATTCAATTAAGCAGAAGGCAACAGTATTTGATTCTGTAACTTTTTTGTAACTAGGACTGACTCAGGAATGATTTTTAAAAATTATTATTTCATGTAGCGAAAGGATTTTCCTGTTATGGTTATATCTACAATAATCCTGCTTGCTGAGCATGAGATACATTTTTAAAAACACTTAAATCAAGCTTTTATACTGTAGTGTATGTAGAAACATTCTTCTCACCTGCTGGTCATCTTGCCCTTGAGGCGTGTGGTCATAGATGGATCGTCATGAGAAGCTTCAGGAGACTGAGCATCAGCCCGTGCTCTTCTCTGCTGTTCTAGGTTATATTCCCTCAACTCCGCTAGTAAAGTGCCTTAAATGAACAGATCCAAAAACAGAGCGATTAAGCTTTGTATTTGTATCCCAATCAAGTATTTCAAAACTTTAATGATGGAGAGGACACACTGATGGTTCTCATAAAACAATTATTTACATTTGTATGATCAGCTACAGTCAGGGTTTCCACCTTAACCAAAATGTCAAATTCCCTGGCTGTGCCCTGATTCTCATGTACTAAACTGCTGAATCTTCAGGACCTATTTACCTTATTTTTCACAAGAGCAGCCAGTCAAAGTCATAGCAACTCAAATGTTTCAGGACTTCTGGTCTTATTCACTTCCATTAATTTTTTGCTGCTTAATATTGTCAATTTTTATTAGAATAAATTTGATAAAACAAAAATTACAAACCATAACAAAATGTGAAAATGCAATAAAAAAAACACAGTATAGAAAAAATACATAAAAATAAAAAAAAAAAGTAAAATGTAAAATAAACAAATCCATATATTCCATGACTTGGAATAAAATACACACAAACACACACAAAAAAAGTTCCCTGACTTTTAATGTTGAAATTTCATGATACTCTAGAAAGTCCATGACCAGTGGGAATCCTGTACAGTAATATTTAAGATTTATGATCCAAACTGTTCTAAAATAAAAAAATTATATAAAAAAAAAAGCCAGTTTACCTAAAAATAAATAATCGGTCATCGTTTTGTTTAAACTCCACTTTGTTTTAAATAGGTTATTATAAAAATATTGGAAACCAGTAGCCATTGATAGTATTTTAAGTATTAGTATTTCCTTACCATTTAAGTCAATAGCCCCTTTCACACATACAGTTTGTTTACCTCCAAGCTCTGCTTTAATTGCTTGACGTGTGTGCACGTGAAGTGCTTTGGTGCCAGCACACACACATTATGTACATCTCGACAGACAGTGTTCCTTTATATGTTTTCATCGAAGTTGTTCACAATACTTATCCATGTCCAGAATTTGTAATGTAGTCTAATGTGTATTGTTCACGCTTCTGCCATTGGATACCTCTGGGACAAAAGCAGTTGCATGAATGCTAAAGCTTTAAATAAAAGTGAGACCATAAACAAAGGCCTGACCGCTATGTTTGCGAATACAAGCATTGTATTTTAGCGTCGTTTAAAGGTCATTTCTGGTTAATGATGTCAGATTTTACCAATATTTTGGAATGGATATGTGAATAATCTTTTCCGGAAAAATTCCGCAATGTCCTTGCCTGTCTGAACAGCGCTTTAATGAATTTACCAGTAAAGTGGTATCACTGTAAGAAAGAGGCTGAAGACTACCGGTTTCAAACACTCTTAACTATCTTATTTTATTTCCAACAGAAAAAAAAATATTTTGCAGATCCTTTTAATGAATGTCCATACAAAAATGGTAAAAGAATAGTACCAAAAAAGATTCATACTGACCGATTTGTTTGCAGAGAGTGTATCCAAGGTGACGTGCTCCACTGAGCAGAAGTCTAAGCACAGTGTCTCGGGTCGGTGCGTCCCCTCTGGACAGCTGCAGCAGGATGTTGGCTGCGTCTTCCAGACCTTCCTCAGAACATGAGTGGGATGTCAGCACCTGGACACGAACCACAGGGGGTAAACTAATCAGACTGCTGAGCGGGGTCAAAGAGCCTAAGGTCAGGAGCAGTAGTCATAAGACAACATATGTGTGTGCACCATCATTAAATACCTCCACAGAGAGCTGCAGCTGCTTCTCCGTAAGTCCAGTAGAGGCCAGTTTCGATTCAATGTCCGTGATGCTTACTGCTGGCTTCAGCTTTCCTGTTAAAAATAATTGGATAAACTGATTTGCATACTGCACCATCAGAGGCCTAGTTGATTGGTTATACTTATACAAAATAACCTTTTACAAAATAACCTAAATTCAGAAATGTGTATAGAATTTGCTGCTGTTTAGGGCTGTTAGGATTTTTTAGATAAATTAAAAAATATGTTAGGATTTTTTAGATAAATGCTATTCTTCGCTTTGTGCAAAATTGTATTTTAATTGAAAAAAAGTGTTGCAATAATCCCAACATGACACAGCAGGGGAAAAACATTTGTATCATATTGTTTTAATTGTATTACTTATTTATAAATTATCACATTTTATTTGTCTTTCAAAATTTTTTATGAAGGTATTATGTCAGTATTTTGCACCTGGACATTTTAGCTTTGATTTTATGACTACAATTATTAACATTAGGGCTGTGTATGATAAAATTATGAATATTATAAAAATGTATGTATTTATGAATAATATAAAAAAGTCTAATGTTTCATATAATGCACTCTTGTTTATTTCGTGACGTCACTTTTTCAAAATTTAAACAAGTGTAATATTACATTTCACTTCCGAAACGCAAACAGAAACATGAATAAAAGCTTCATGAGAAAGTTGCAACATTGAGTTCAATTATTTAGCATTATTTTAGATTTTATTTATCTTTATGTTGGACAAGTAATGCGTTTTTGAACAGTGTTTTATATATTATCAATATTTTTATTTCTAAATTTTTTAAATCGAACATTTGAAGCTCTAAATATGATTGTATATTAATGAGTACATTTCTGGGTATACTTTAAAACGTGAATCATACCAAATCATAGAGTTTTCCATGATATATACAGTTAAAGTCAGAATTATTAGCCCTCCTGAATTAATAGCCCTATTTTTTCGGGCGTCACGGTGGTGCAGTGAGTAGCACGATCGCCTCATAGCAAGAAGGTAGTCGGTTAGAGCCTCGTCTGGGTCAGTTTGCATTTCTGTGTGGAGTTTGCATGTTCTCCCCGTGATCACGTGGGTTTCGTCTGGGTGCTCCGGTTTCCCACACAAGTCCAAAGACATGTGGTATAGGTGAATTGCGTAAGCTTAAATAGTGTTTGTGTGTGAATGATTGTGTATGGATGTTTCCCAGTGATGGGTTGCAGCTGGAAGGGCATCCGCTGCGTAAAACATATCCTGGATAAGTTGGCGGTTCATTCCGCTGTGGCGACCCTAGATTAATAAAGGGACTAAGCCAAAAATAAAAGGAATGAATGTACATTTTTTCCCCCAATTTCTATTTAACGGAAAGATATCTAGTTTTGATAACTAATTTCTTTTATCTTTGCCATCATGACAGTACATAATATTTTACATAATATTTTTACAAGATACTAGTATTCAGCTTTAAGTGCAATTTAAAGGCTTAACACAGTTAGTTAGGCAAGTCATTGTAAAACGATGGTAAGTTCTGTAGACAATCGAAAAACAATATTACTTAAATGGGCTAATAATAATTACATTAAAAATAAAAACTATTGTCGGCGCAATAGCCTAGGGGTTAGCGCGCCGACATATGGTGCAGTAGCACGTCAGGACGTCCCGAGTTCGAATTCCGGCTGAGGACATTTCCCTACCCTATCCACCCCCCTCTCTCTAACTTCGCTTCCTGTCTCAATACTGTCCTATCTAATAAAGGCAAAAAGGCCAAAAATAAATCTTAAAAAAAAAAATGAATAAATAAAAACTACTAATTGATTGGATTTCAAAAAAAGGTACAATTTCGTGATATTATCAGAATATGAGATTACTTCTGTCATGATATGAAATTTAAGTCATATTGCCTAGCTCTAAAGGACACCACCACAATTCACATTATAACCTAAAATGTATATTAACATCAACTATGTTTTCAAATGCTTCGACAGACTTACCAGCAATAATGCCAGAGGTGGTAGTGCTGCCTGCCACCACAGATATCGTAGCAGCTGGCTGAGATGGCGTTGTACCCACTGAAACTTGCGTAGTGCCCGAAGCTGCCACCGCTGAGATGGTCCCTGACCCCGCTGCGGTTTGAGCAGCAGGTGCAGACGCCGTGGCAGTCGGGGTCTGAGGCACTGGGTGGCTGGCTGGAACCTCCGTGGCCTTGTTGTCAGGCAGAGCGATGGAGATCAGAGACAGCAGACGTAGTAGTTTCTCCGTGAGGAGGGAACTGCGGCGGATCACGGGGTGGGACAGCATATTCATAAGCTGTCCCAGCGGAGATGCCTCAAGGCTGAACAGCGCACCCTCTGTCTCACCAGCACCTCCTAGAGGCACAGTCTTCATGGAGGCCTTGCCTTTACGGCTCACATTCATGTTGTCCAGCTTGACCAGGAGATCCCAGAAGTCGGTGGAGATGCCAAGGGACTGTGGTGTACCAGAGCAGGCGCTCAGGGAATTGTGGATAGAAGTGAGACTACTTGGGGTAGCAGAGGAGTTACTCTGGCTGGTGCCACCTGACCGACAGCTTGCACTCATAGTCGGTGTTGAGCTGGCACAAAGGCGAGTGTCCAACTCAGATGAGGAAGAAGAGGATAGGGGATCTTTACAGCGTTGTTGAGTGAAGTGACTTGGAAATACCTACAGGAAGTAACAGAGAGTGGAATTAATTGCTTTTCTGTTACTGAGAGCTTGTAATTAAAGTATTTTAATGACTCAAAAAATGAGAAGAATGTGACATTTATGCATGCTTCCCTTTCCTGCTTTGACACATGAAGCAATTGCTTAACCAATAATCTTAGAAGATAATGCTGGAAGAGCCATTTCACTGTTATGCCAACGTACCATGCACATTATAGTTTTACATACACAGACTATGAAATATATATTATAAAATAAACTTCATAAACAGATAATTGCATTTTTTATGGATTTTCTCTATGTGATGGTGAATTGCAGAGCTTGTGCAAATGCACATCATAGCATGTATTATTCACACAAAGCATCTAGAAAAAGTCTTTGTGTATTCAAAGCTTGTTTCTAATTGAAAAACACATTATGCTCCACATTATGAACAAAATGCATATTTTTCCTTGCTATTACTGGCATCTTGTTTTAGTTATTTTAAATGCACTGTAAAAATGCAGGGTTCCACACAATTCCTTTATGTTGTCTCAACATAAATCAATTAACTTAATTGTTTTTACAAATTTAAGTGTTTTTTTTATTATTGTCCCCAAAACAAACTTAAGAACCGTGTTGTCATTTACATAACTCATTTAAATAAGTAGTTTGAACAAGCAGCAAAAAACATTTTTGAGTGTGCTCATGAACTTATTTAAATCAACATACAAGGTGTTTACCCATCATTACTCTTGACATTAACATAATATATGTAAAAATTAGACAACTGTTACAGCAGAACCCACGAGCCCCTATTCACTACAATGGAAAAAAATAAAAGCTGTGAAGTCCATCTCTGCTCTGCTTTGCTTTTCTTTCACTGTGTGTCTGGCCCTTTGACCTGCTTGGTCAGGTAAAGCCCTCTACTCACTATGCTGTTACAGTGACTCTTGTGGATTTCCACGCACGCACGCACGCACGCACATACACACACACAAAAGCATGTTACTTTGCAGTGCGAGTTTTCTCCACCGCGTCTATCATGGATCAGCTGTGATATCTGCACATTGCAGACTTTAACAGTGGCCATTTATCCCTCACTTTGTGAACAACGCCAGAGCCGCACTATCCGTTAGATCCAAACGCAGCCCTTTCTGTTGAGTGCGGGAATACAATGACCAATAACAGTGTTCAAGAACTCACTTGACAATGCTCAAAAAAAAGCAGGATAATATTTACTTTTATTTATTTGCTATAAATGCTTGTTGTTCTGTTCCTGTACTTGAGTTTTGATACATTCAAAAGGAGTGTTTTCTTTGAACAGGTCAAATTAAAAGTACAGTTCATATATATGACTGCTTGAATTAAAGGACAAGATTGTATTCCAAATAATACATAAATATAAATGTATTCATAAATTATACATTTTTAATACAAGAATTCTTGTGCTGTGAAGTAAAATCAAAAAATTGTGTATGGAAACTGGATAGCATTGTCAGTGCACCGTGAATGTCATGAAATCTATATGAAAATTGTAACAATCTAAATGTTTTATATATCTATATAATATTTGAAATATAATTTATTTAATTGAATTTAAAATACTGTAGTTATTTTCAACTGACAACTTTATTGGAAAAATGGTTTTAAATAAACAGCAGCATAGTGTAGTGTACTCTGTGATTATGCTTGGTCTTTCTTTGGTGCTGTTAAAACCACCACATCACACCTGCAGCTCTTTTATAAAATTATAGTAAAAATTAAATAAATTAATAAATAAATTAATAAATAAATAAAAATCACCTTTTTTTTGCAATTTTGATCAGATAAATCACACTTAGATTTATTCTCCAAATTGTGCAGCCTTACAGCAAATATACCCTTTATATAAAAGTGCTCTAGTTTACCTTAGCCAATTGGATGAGGGTGTCCAGTACATGCCGACAGACCACCGGTGCAGCCTGTGGATGGATGTGAACAGTTGATCCACCTCCCCCTGTACACGTCATTCCTGTTCCTGACACTCCACCTCCGAGCCCTGCCGCGCTCATACTCCCTCCTGCTGAATGCCTCTCTGCGTGTTTCCTGCCTGATGCCCGCTGGATCTGAAAGATGTTGGTTCTGCATCCCAGAGCTGCATCCATTGATACAGACAGCCACGAGAGCTGACTGGAACTCCGTGACTCCACCCTGTTCAGCAGCTCCAGAGAAGAAGATGAGGAGGATGATGACGAAGAGGCGATAGCCGACTGGGAGGAAGAACAACCCTTCCCTCCAGTGGATGAGCCCTGACCTAGTGAGCGTTTGCCACGGGACTCCTCCAGGCGAGCAGTCTCCAGACACAGCTCGCTCTCACTGCTGCGCTGCAGGATGGACAGGAGGCTGCGGATGACCCAGCCACGCGTCTGAGAGTGATAGCACAAGTTACGCAGCACTCGGTGGAGGCGGCTGGTGTTGAGCTTGGGTTCATCCACAAAAAGCAGCACAAGAAGGCAGGACAAGGCCTCGTGGTCCAACAATAGACGCCCCCGCAGGCGCAGGAGAGAGTCAACGTTTGAACTAGAGGGTCTAGAATTACAAATAAACAGAAGAATTGTTTTGATTACAATATGGCAGCTGTAAGGGTGTGTATGTCAGCTCCGTCAACTTCCTGAATTTTGAAATAAATCCTAGGATGTCAGTCAGGAAGAAAATTCTAAAAAAGACTAATTAACATATTTATATTTTATTTAATTTACAGATTTTATTTCTAAATCAATAATCATTATGAGAGGAAGGCTTCATGGTTTGGGATGTGTATTAAATTCAGTTTGAAGCCATAAAATCTTTAAATCTAGAGTACATGTATTCTAATAAATATAATTTAGCATCAAGCCTCGTCAAAGTTCACACTCACCTGCAGTGTTGGGTAAGTTGCTTTAAAAAAAGTAATCAATTACAAATTACTGATTACTACTGGAAAATTTTTATCTGATTACATTACTAATTACTTAGTTACTTTTAAACCATAAAATATATCTATAAAATACAAAATGAGCTGCAGCTTTCAGTAATTTAATATTCATTGAAAAACATTACAATGGGTTGATCACAGCAGCTTGACATATTCTAAAGACTTAAAGAGTTCGCCCAATACTTTAAATTTTCTCATCATTCACTTGTTCCAAACCAGTTTGTCTTTTTTTTTTAACACAAAAAGGAAAACTAGATACCTGTAATCACTGACATCCATAGTATGAAAAAGCACTGCATTGTTGGGATGTTCTGTGTTTGTCTGAGTTAATTAGTCTACAGAAACATGTATATTTCAAAGTATAAAGCTAATCGGTCAGTTCTTGTCTCGGTTTACAACTGGTGCACCTGGAAAATGAGAGTGCGCGCATTTTGGAATCGCATATTGCGACAAGAACTGACCTATCACAATATGCGCCCCCAATACGCACGTGGGCAAAAGATGCAATATGTGAACAGCCCCATAAGCTGCTAAGCTTCTCTTCACATTCTGCTGGTCAAGTTAAAGGCATTCGAAAAGTTCTTTAGACTGCATTTAACAGCGATGTAAATTTTTTTACGCTTAATGAAATCAAAGTTATGTCAGTATTTCCACTTGAAGCAAGCAAGCACTCTCGACAGAAACCATTTAATGTAAAATAGATTACAGTAATGCGTTACTGAGGAACACGTCACATCCAACTCTGCTCACCTGCTATGATTGGCACTCCCTCCCATTTGAAACGTCCCTCCTCTTTGCACAGCCAGCCGGGTATACTGCACCCCGCGGTTGCCACCGAGGCGGCTGGTGAAGGCGGGAGAGCGTAAGATGGCAGACAGTGCTGAAGAGGAGCTGTGACCAAACAAGCGCTCGTGCATCAGTTGTCTCTGTCTGGCCTCTTGTTCCCTTCGCAGTGCTGCAGCCTCTGCCGCAATATCCGGGGGCATGACCGCCAGCACGCTGTCCTCCATGTCCTCTAGAACGGAGCGTCGCAGCTCAGAGGGCAGGGTCTGGATGAATGTAACTGGGTCCAGAGGTTGATCACCCTGTGTAGGTTGCTGGGATAACTCCCGACGCTGCTGCTCTGCCCGCTGCTGGGCCAGGACCTGATAACAAATCATCACACATCACATATCCAGAAGATTTTTTTCTGTTCAGTCAAGTATAGAAATGTGCACTCTTACCTCTTCCTGAATTGCAGGTGGGAGAGCCGCTAAGAATTCAGGGCTGACCTCGGTCACCCCTGGCCCTCCTCCGAGCACAGCGCTAGCAGAGGTTGTCAGGGTGGAGGTGACAGGAGGTCGAGAAGGAGGTCTAATTCCCAGTTGGTTCTGGAGCACCTCCCGACGAATGTCTTCAGGCAGTGCTGCCAAGAAAGAGGGGTCCACGCCTTCCGGTAGACTGATGCCTGCAAGGAAGTGATTCAAACATGTGTAAAGACCAGAACACACCAAGCCGATGCCAAAAAAGCTGGTCCCAACTGGATCGAAAAGCTTCATGTGAACACAGCAAACGGTTGAAACCCAACTGAAAATAGAATGCATGTTTGTGAGAGGATTTATCTTACTATACCCAAAGGTGGCAGTATCTGTATTGCTATTCAACAAAGGGGATTCAGAACTAATGCTGCACACATACAAACTGTAAACAAAGCAGCATTTATGTACCATTTTTACAGTACTTCTGGCTCAGCATAGGGGGATTTACTTGTGCTAATATGTCTAATATTTGATCATGCATATCGGTTGGAAATATATATTAAAAAAAAAAAAAGTTATGAAATGACAGCCAGCTACCACGTGTTACCTCTTGACTTAAGTCGTTTGCTTTTTGTTGCCAATGGGTTAGTGCGTCCTGGCCTTTATCTTTAATTGAGGCATGGTTCAATTTCTAGCATAACTGAGCTGAAATACCAACCTGCTAGAGGATCATCCTCTTCATTGCTGGTGGAAGGGAGGGGTTCCTCCTGGATGGCCTGCGACTGGCTATCGGCACTGTCACTTCGAGGCATGGTCTCACCAGGAGACGAAACAGAAGTTGATCTGGGGGAAGGAAAAAAAAAAAAAAAAAAAAAGAAAACCATATTATTATATTCATTGTAAACTATTCTTTAAGAGAAAATAAATGTTAGTGGCTAATGCAAAGTGTACTAGTTTAACATCCACTGAAATTAACATTTATAAAGATGCTTTCACTATTATTTGTATTAAATTCAAAGTAACAATATAAATAAAAAGTAGTACATTTAACCTTTAACTGCAAATTATAGTAGTAAGCTCCTAACTAGACACAGGCCTGACAGACCAATTAACAGACTTAAAGGGTAACGAAACACCAAAACACATTTTTTTGAGATGTTGATAGTCATATATATATGTCCCATGTTGTTAAAAACACGTTGTTTTGAGCAAATTCGTTCTTACGTCACAGCCATGAGAGGCTTGTGTAAATTCCAATGTGGAGACTGGATGACTGTACTGGGAGGTACAACGTGACGTCTTTGAGTTTTCAGCATTAACTCATGAGAAAGACTTGGTTCAAGCCAATCAGCGTGCTCTATTGTGAATGAGGTGCAACTTCATTAATATGCTTGATAGCTTAGAAGTTTGTTTTTTACCTGTTGCAATGTTTAGACGGTAGAGAGTTACCATGTTGTGTTGCCAACCGTAATTTAAACAAGTGGAAAAAGAATTGTTTGGAGACATGGGTTGTCAGTGTTGCACTTATAAATGTGCAGCAACAAAGGTTTTGTTTGAAATTCCTCGCTATGAAAGCGCAGTTGGACTCACATGTGTGGATTACAGTGGTCTGCTAACATGACAAAAATAAGTTTGTAAGGAACATTTTTTACTCAAGAGCTTTTTGCATCTGGAAATGGTGAAATCCGGATTTGCTATTTGTCTCCTTTAAAAAAAAGATGTGGTTCCAGTTGGTGTTGATTGTCCTGTCTCTATGGATTTGGTAAGTGAGCGATCAGTGTTCTTTGTTTATGTTAACTCAGATGGCAAAGTTAGTTAGTATCATCAGCAGCACTCCAACTGTTAAAAACACACCTTAGTCAAAATGATTTAGTTACTAACTTTACAGTAATACCACTAAAGTATTATGGACTGAAAAATCTGGTGTAAATGCTGCTCTCTGAATGTAAACACCTTAATCAAACTATTACAATCGTGTATGATTTTCGTCATATTTTGTGACGGGATAGTCTATACACACACGGCTGTTTGACACTATTATCTGCATCTACAGAGTCTCTGCATCCAAGTTACTGAGAAATGCAAAGTTTTTTTTCTTTCTACCATACATCTACACGTGCGGTATCAAAAATTACTTTAAAACAGCACTCTTCTAGCAGTTCCTCGCATGCAACGTCACAGAGGCATCCATGAAATGTTCCTGAACGGAAGTGAAAGTGCCAAACTGAAGTTAAAGTCGACAAACTATAAATTGAAATCCGAAATTACACTAAACACTGGAGATAATGTGATGAGCGTGGTGACGCAATGATGTTAATCGATCTGTGTGCTATAGCATGTAAAACGGAATCATGAAAGGAACAACCAAAAAGCAACTCGCATAAACACCTTATTGTCTTATTCAAATTAAGGCAAATAATTTGATGACTGATGTCTATGTAAACGTAGTCACTGTCTCCCCCCTGTGTCTGTGGTGCCTCTGTGAAAATCAGCGCGTGCACATACTAAAACTCTCCTTCATGCAAATTCTTCCCTCTTTCACCACTCCCACCTAAATAAAGCTGGACTCACCCACTTTCCTGACCTTTTCCAAACTAGAGGTGTGAAAACACCCTGCTGAGACAGGAGGGGTTTCATGGCCCTTTAAGCATTTTGTCAGCTCCAGAATAATAAACCTAGTAAACTGTTATGTACATTTGCAAGTATTTTAATGTACATTTTTTATCTATGTTTGTTTCAAGGCAGCAAATTTAACACATCTTATGTGCACTGCCAAATATTATCCCAGCATTATACCAGTCACTCTATTCTAGACTTCAAATACTGAATTGAGTATGGAAGAACTTGCTAAGATGGAATTAGATTTTCATGCTGACTTTATTTGTAACCACTACAACTCCCATTAAAAAGATATTCAGAGAGCATCTATACATTTACAAATATTGTGTATCATGTGTAGGTTAGAATAATCAACTAACAATGCTGTAAGGAATCGTGATAGTGCTTGGTAATGTGATATTTTAGCTAGTGTAGTATCATAAGAGGTTTATGGCATTGTGACACTTCTACCCTCAAGTACTGTATTTCAACTACTCACCCAGTTTCTGCATCTGTCTGCCTGTCTGTGAGGCCGCTGTCACCACTTCCTGACAGCTCCTGAGACATGTGATTGGATGGAACTGAGCTGGCAGCCGGCTCTTCCTGCGTTCCTGAAGCAGGACTGCTCGTATCCATGGGTGAACCCTCAAGTTGAGACACTCCCACTGGCACAGGCTCTGAACTTTCAGCTATATCTGGACTGAGTGAAGCTAATGGAGAGACAGAACCATAAAAACTCAACTCATATTTAAAGATGGCAGAAAATTCAACAAGCAAATGCAAAAACGGGAAGTACATGCAGTAGTTGCATGTAGAATGCAGTAGGATCATACAACAATTTTGATAAGTTCAGCCTTTTCCAAATGTTTTTTTTTTTTCGTTTGGAATAAAGAGCAGAATTCACAGTGAGGTGAATGTCTCTCCACTTAACAGCAGTGTGTGAAATCTAATTTTACAGGATTCAGAGTTAATCTACCTTCCCTGACTGCATCCAATGCTCCTCCTCCTCTCTCACCAATAGTGGGTGCAGGTGACATCTCCATCTGAGATGTTTCTGCCTCACAATTTGGCCTATCAGGTGCTGAGAGCTGGGGAAGCCCCGCCCCTGCCAAGGCTCCGTGAGAGTCAGGATTGGAGTCGGTCAGCAGCAGCTCTGTGATTGGCTGGTGCACCTGCTGACTGATGGCTGTTTCCAGAGACACGAGGGCTTGTTCATGGGGGGCAGGGGTGGTTGGGGTGACTTCTCCTGATGGGGGCGCTGTGAGGAAACCCTCAGAGGTGCGAGGAGGGTCCAGACAGGAGGACACCCCACCCTGCGCCTGTTCTCCTACTGACAACATAACAGAATTAAATTGTGTAAGTGTTGAGTTAGATTTAATAAACATGGTCAAATTACAGAATGGCAAAACGTAGTTAAAAGGCAGGACGGTGGGATTGAGGGTCTGCAGTATGGAAGGCAGTAAATTGTATAGTTATCTCCTTCGAGGGCCATACTATACTGATCCCCAACAACAACACAACTTACTACCTCACCACAACACAGCCAACTCCAGACGACAACAACATATTACAGCTGCAAGCGAATAAACAAACATCATATTGTTCATATTGACAGTAATGGGATAAAAGCAAGCCATGTAGATGTAAACCTATAAATAATTGAGCAGTTGCCTAGAAACAATTGATTAAGCAATTGATTGTTGCCTAGAAACAGTTGCCGCAGTGATGAAGGCAGGTTTTGAAGATCATCCAGTTGTCAAAGCGGTAACCGTGGGAAAGACAGTAGACTGTATAGTTATCTCCCAGATCTGGTGTGATCCTAAAACTATACAAACTACTACCTCATCCCACAGTCCACAGCAGAGCTCCTTCCAGAACTCTGGATCTTCATGAAATATGCAAATAAGATTCACATTTGACACAAAAATAACTGAGATTTTAACATTATAATCATTAAAAACTGAAAACATTTCTAACAAACATGCACTGCATTCTCACCTGCAGCATTCTCTGCAGCTCCATTGACTGCTCCAATCCCAGAGCCCTGTGAGGAAATGCAAACAATTAATGCACACAGTGAAATTTAAATGGAAATGGAGTAGATCTGTTTTCCTGCTGACACACATGGCCCTTCCACAAATTAATACTGTCTGATTTCAAAATAGTTGCCTGAGGTATGAGCAAACAATATTACAATGGTAACATCTTTAAAACAAAGAAAATATTTTTTGTTTTTTGAGAGGGCAAGAGAGACAAGATTAAGATCCCCTAGCTAGGACTCAAACCTAAGCCACCCTAAGCATAACCACACTAATGCCGAATTCAGACTGCATCATTTTAGCCCCGATTTTGACGTGCTGACAGGTTGAGAAATCGTAGACAATTGTCTGAAATCACAGGCAAATTGGTGCTCATTCATGTGAGCAACAATCACACAATATGAACTCAAGACGTGATGTGAGAGAATCTCTGATGAGTCGCCGACACCTATGAGACATTTGGCATGCATATCTGGACCTATCGGCGATTCAAATCATGCCATATGAAATGTGTTCTGATATAGTCGGCGAGCACCTACAGCAAATGAAAGAGCAGCATCCACCAGTGTGGTTATCTGCAGACCAGCAAGAGGTTGAGGAGACGTTAAAAGTGCCGTTTAAAGTTTCCGTTTATTTGGACCCAAAAAATGGAGGAAAAAGTGGTGGAAATTTATTATCTGTTTGACATGTCATCTGAGAAATATCACAACTGGGTCGAAAAGAAAACAGTTAAGGAGAAATTGCCAATTTCCTTTAAAGCCATGTGAGCAAAATAAGTACATTTCCTACCCCAGTAAAGGCTTCTTTCTCATTATGTAGTTAATAAGAAAAGATAAACTATGAAACCTCGCGTTGTTTCCATGTCAGTCTCACGTCTCAGTTGTGAGATGTAGTTTGCAGACTGGGACAAAGTTATCGGCAATTCTTCCTATTTCAAAGTCATGCAGTGTGAAACACCCTGTCGCCGATCCATCTTGCAGTGTAAACAGCACCGATGGAACACTACCCCAGATAGTCATGCAGTGTGAAAACATCCGTGACATGAACACTTTGAAAATCATGCAGTCTGAATTCGGCATAACACACACTAACTATTATTAAGACCACACAAAAACTCAGACCAAAATAAAGATTTTTGAAGAAAAAAAAAAAACAATTTTTTTTTCATACTTTACACATTTTCCTTCAATATTATTTCACATTTTCCATTTTTTTACCTGCAGACTCTGTTCCCTGGTCTCCTCCCCTGCTGCAGAACTCTCATTTTGCTTTGCAGTCTCCTCTTCCTCTGCCAACTGCCGCCTCCTCTTCTCCCTGCGTTCCTCCAGCTCCTCATCACGCAAACTCTCCAGGTGCTGCAGTATGGGCACCTTCACCACTGAGAGACCAGGCACAAGACTTCCAATTAGACATGCAATCAGAACTCCTCCTGCAGTGCATGCTAAACAACAGATGCCATCATATATTTGTTCTGAGATGATCTCACCTGCCACACAGTCATGCATGCTCTCAGCATCCAGCACTTTACACTCATCTGTCCATCTGGTTAAGGCAGTCGGGATACTTGAAAGGGTGCCTGCAGAACAGAAGGGTTTAGCGGGAGCATCTATAACTGCAAACAAAGAAGCGTGTCTGCGGGAGACTCACCAGCTTGTCCTCCGGTGCTGCTCTGCTCATGGAAGAAGTCATCCAACAGCTCATCATCTGAACGGGCAATAATGTGCACATCCTCATTACCCACCATTAAACGGGCACGACCTCGAGACTGCAGAGGGAGAGAGCTGGACAGCTGCAAGATATCAGCTGCAGCGCTGGGGCCCAATAACCTGAAACACAAACAGAGAAGGTCCTGAGAAGTGCTTTGAAATTTTTTTTATTCGATATTTGATGCAATCTCAACTGAAACCTGAAGATGAGATTAGTGCATATAGGAGGCCTCCCCTTTAAAAAAGGCAAATAGGTAGTGGTGTAACGAATCACAAATCTCATGGTTCGGATCACATGTTTTTTTTTGTTACAGATCGGACCATTTTTCGGATCAGCCAAAAAGGGGAGACGACAAATGTAATTTACTTTCCATTTTTTTTACAAAAACAGTACTGCAAGACACTTTTGATTTTAAATAGAAGCTGTAATTTTTATTAAAAATAAAATGAAGAAAATCAGCTGAATAAAATTAAAATGGTAAAATATTCAGTACTGTAAAAAATTTGCTGTTACTGCTACTGTTGCTAATAACACTAAATATATAAATCTAACATTATAATTTGTACAACCCATATTTATTTTTAGTCTCATTTTCAATAAATGATTTAGATATTCACTCTTCATGTTTCATTACAAGATGTGTCATTTTTGAAGAATTATTCAGTGGCATATTTGTGACAGTCAGTTGTCGCCACATATAACTAAATTAAGACTAAAGACTGAATCTCTTTGTTGATTTTTGCGTTTATCGAACAGATATGAATGCAGCGATTGGAAGGATTAATAAACACATGCAAATCACCATCATTTATAACTTATTGTCTTCTTCCGTCATAATTTTATTTTACAGGAAAGCCTAAATGCTTTTATACATGTGATTTGAATGACGCAACAGGCAATCTCTCTGTGATCGTTACAAAATAAGAATTAATCTACCAGTAAAAAAAAAAAAAATGTATTGACCCGCGGGACACGTGTGTTCTGAACCATGGGTTGTGATCTGTACGAATTACAGATCAACAGGGATCTGTTACACCCCTACATATCTCTTAGTTTCGATCACAGCTCTTCCATTGAACGTGGTTAAGACCAAGCAAATTAAATGAAAAGCAAATGAGAAGCGTCTTGAAGGGGGGAGGACATGTTAGATACTAGAGAGCATTTGATTGGTCAGAAGATTTGATGGGAAACTGAAGTATGATGTGATGAATTTTTGATCCAATAAAGGGGTAGTGACAAACTGCAAGCTTTGGGTGTTTATATCTTCTAAATGCAAATGTTGTTATTGTTTAAGAGCATACTTGATTATAGATATCCTTCGAACTAACATAAACCTTTATTTGAATTTGACAAACTTTAAAGTTAATGTCCTAAAATTTGAAGTGTATCATTTCATATCTGAAACTTGCACAAGTTCAGTGATGGACTCACCTCTGCAGAATGAGTGGAGGGTTGGGCTGACGGTTGCCAGGATAATGTACATGGATCGTGTGGCCGGTGTTGGCCGTGAGCTGGCGAAGAGAACGTTGGCTACGTCCCATTCCCTGAGCCAATCTGCTACTGGTGCCAGATCCCCCAAGAGTCAGCGAGCCGTGGTCAGCGTGACGCACCATCAGAGGGTGGGAGCTGGGGATATTTCCTGGTGAGGGAGGGATGTCAGCTGAAGAGTACAAAGACAGAAAACAAAAACACATTTTGACACATTCAAATAAATAAAAATAAAAAAGTAGAACACATTTTAAGTAGCGAAAAGATGTTTATTAGTTCATTTACCTGAAGTGGAGAACATGTTATCAAACTCAATAATGAGGTCATCATCTCGGTCGAATCGCTCAAAACGAATATGAGGGGCAGCATTGATATCTGGAAAATCTTCATCCAGTTCCATCTCAGAGCCTTCATCGTCATCATCCTCATCTCCCTCTTCATCATCCTAAGTACAATTAGCAGGGTAGATGAGTAGAGAACGTGACACACTGAAACGTGTGTGTGTGTGTGTGTGTGTGTGTGTGTGTGTGTGTGTGTGTGTGAGTGTGTATGGTTGTGGTCACTCTCTCTCTACTGTAATTTATGGTTTGATCTTTAAGAGGATATTACCTGATCCTCCTCCTCTTCTTCCTCCTCCTCTTCCTCCTCATCCTGACTGTCCTCATCCTCGTTGCTACCACTGGAGTCTTCCTCCTGCGTGTGCTCCTCATCTTCTGGCTCGAGGATATTCATGGAGTCTAAATCAGAAAAGAGAAAAAATAAATGACCAAATGATCTTGCAGAATAAATAATTATATTTTAACAATTTTAAAGTTGCAACTTTAACAAGTTAAAAATTTTAAACAATGTAAAATCAGCTAACAGGAATTGTATTGGGCTTGTAATGTTGTAAAAGCCCCAATCTTGTAATTGACAAAAAAAACATATAAACTATTAAGAACATGCCATCTCTTCAAAAATACATAATAAAGCTAAAAGAAGAGAGAGTTTAGAGTCTACTGCCACATTAACTACAATAGCCCCTTCACGGCAGAAACTTAATTTAGAAATAAAACTTCTAAATAATCCTATAAAACTCCTAAAGTTTAAGTTTTTAAAAATGAAGTGACAAACAATAATACATATTGCAAAATAAAAAAAAACTTTAAGATCTACTTTTGATTATAATTCTTTAGTTTTTATAAAGGACTGACATGTAAAAATAATTCCTTCAAAGTATTTCCAGATAATTAGTGCTTTGAGGTGAAATTTCGCACTCCTTTACAGCCAGAAGAAACATTTGATTATTACCATCACTACAATTCATAGGGTGGGCCTAAAGAGTAGGCTGGTTAATTTATAGATCATTGTCATTATATGCCCTATGAGTGAATGCATGTAAGATTTACTTCCTACCCTCTCTGTTGGCTTGGAGAGTGGAGGCCTGACTCATATTGGAAGGAGCTTCATCCATCAGCACATCCTCTTGAGACTCATCCTCTCCAGAACGACCCACTAATTAACAGTAAAACTAGATCAAAAACACATTTCCATCTCTGTTATCACTTCCACATTTAGCCAGAAATCAAATAAATCATTTACCGATGATGGTATTATTAACAGTTTGGGCATCTCTCTCTAAAAGTTCATCGATCAAATCCACCAACTCGTTCTCCACCTACAAACATACATGAATAACAAACATTGTTCATCTGGAGGAGGATTTTCATATTTATGAACTGAAAGTTGAACAAACTGCTGTTGTTTCGAACCTGCATTGCCTGAGTGCTCAGCACCTCAGGCTGTCCAGCAATGACCACAGTGTCTCCCTCAGCTTCTCCATCCATCAGGTCGGAGTCTGTGGCTTGACCACGGTCACGATTCTCAACTGGCTCTGCCTCACCCACTTCCCATGTAGGCAAGATGACATATTACATTCACACACAACTCAGCAAGGTCGCTGCATGTATATTCTGTTACGAGAAGATCAATGATGAGTGTTACCTTGATCCTGAGTGTTGCTGTTACTGTCCCTAACTGTGCCAACAGTGTCATGTTCTGTCTTGTTCTTGCTGGATCCTCCTTTACCACCAAAGAGGCTGCTGGGCTGATTGACAATTCGTGACAATGTTTCCAGAGGCTTCAAAGCAGCATTTACTGTGTTTGCCATATTGGGACTGCAAAAAAAAAAAAAACAAGAACGGCAATGAGGTAAAAAAACTTAAATAACTCAAAAAGATTTGTTTGTCAAATCAATCAAGGTTGAAATAGAAAAAAAAACATAAAAATGAAATCGATAGCATTCATTGAGATTTTCAAAATACATCATTATTCCCTCTTGAAAAGATTCTGAGCTTAGTTTTTAGCAGCAGATGTCGCTCTAAGTTGGCTTAAGGCTGATTCATACTTCTGCGTCAAGCGCAGGCTCCGGCGCAGCCTGCACGTGATCACATAGCCCTCGTTGTGGCTGACGCCGATGCGCACCTCTCACAAAATGTAACTAACGGCGCGTAGTGCAAGCTCTGTGATTGGTCGGCTTGGTAGTAGTGCACAGCGGGGGCGGTGCTGAGACCCACGAGCCCGATGGAGCGACTGTTTACAAGTGTTGAGTCGCATGAAGGAGCTCCAGATGGAGATTTTTGTTTTGTGTTTACCTTATGATTAAAGTTGTTGCAGGTCCGCCAATTCCTGCCTCTGAATGAGTGAGCTTTAGCTACTTGTAGCGTTCAGAAAAAACAAAACACCCACGAAGAAACTCGACACAGAGGAACATAAAAACCTACTGCTAGCTAGCGTAGGAAGTGTTATTGCAGAGTAACACAAACAGTGTTGGGAAACCAGAGCACCTAAAGGAATCCCACGTGAACACAGGGAGAACATGCAAACGCCATACAAATATGCCAACTGACCAAGCTGTGACTTGTCCCAGCGACCTTTTTGCTGATAGTGCGAACCACTGAGCCACCATGTCATCCTACTATTTCATTTCAACACAATAATATTTATAATTAATTATTATTATTATTAAGCATTACCTGGATAGATCAAGGCTGTGAGGCACACGGGCCAGGTCGTTGACAAGGCCTTTCTTCAAGAAGAGCCGGATGATATTGTTCATGCCGTTGTGCTGGGTCTTAGCTGTGGCTGTGCTGTAGAAGCTGGAGGTGGAAGGACACGACTCCATAATGGTGCTGATGATGCACATCACTGCTTGCAAACTGCCAAAAAGGGAAGAGTCAAGGTTTAATGAAATTGAATTCAATTGAGGGAAAGAAAAAAAAAACACACAAATATTTGTTGAAAGTCAACTTCGTATAGTGACTAAGCAGTTCTCACCGGGCGTGTTTCTCCGTGCCCTCTGCCATGCCCAATGCCCGACTCAGAGCTGCTTTGACCTCATTGACCAGGGCAGCCTGGGCATCAGTGCCCGTGCCAGCTGCAGCGAGGCTGGCCAAGAAAAGACGTGCAAGGGCAGGGGTGTCCTTATCCTCAGAGTTCTGGGTGTGTGGGAGCAAGTGGTCCAAAACAAACGCCAGCACACTGCAATCCTGCACACAAATCACAAATATTTTGTTAAAAAACAACAATAAAAAATAATAATCATTTACAATTGCACTGAAACACTTTAATATGACTCACTTCCTTAATGAGCTCTGACTGGCCAGCTGTGTAGTTATAAGAGGTGATGAGAGTGGCGATGCCGACATAGGAGCGAACCAGCTCGGCCAACAGCCTCAAGATGGTAGAGGTAGGCATCAAGGGTTTGCTAGCTTTAGCCTTAGCAGCTCTGCTCTCCTCTGAGGAAGCTCCCTTCTCTCCTTCCTGCTCCTTTTTCTCTTCACGCATTTCCTCGGGTGTGGAGGCTAGAGAAACAGCAATAACAAGAAACAAAATCACAAGGGCAAGTCAAGGATCCAGCAAATTGAGAAAAATGTGTTTACTGTAGAAAGAACGGTTTTGAGCTGTGTGTGTGTTTGTGTGCGTGTGTGTGTGTGTGTGTGTGTGTGTGTGTGTCTTAGTTCACACCTTCTCCCTGTGGAGTTCCAGACTGGGAAGATTCAGCTACAGCACCATCTGCAGCAAACACCTGAGTCTGAAAGAGTATAATTAACACCCACTATTAATGTAAATCCCACATTTCTGAGCCCATTATAGTACAAATGCACTTGGGATGCTTGCGCTTTTCATAACATAGCTAAATCAGAACTAGGTTTGTACATTGTGTGAATTAAATGCGGGTAGTTCTTGCCCATGCAAAAATCAGCATTGGAGCATGCCTGACAACTTGCTAGGAATGTTGATCAGCTGATACATACTGCCAAGGCCAAGATATGGGCCAATAACTGCCATTTTTAGTTACTGAAACAGGCAACGCTTTTTTATATTTTTCTTCTGACCAATAAGTGAGCATCTTATTGCATGCTTGGTCAAGAAAGAACATATTCAGGGTTTCTCCAGGTTTCACCAAGTTAAATTTAAGACATTAAGACATTTTTAAGACAATTATAAATGAAATTTTAGACTTTTACAGCACATGATTAATCATTATTAATCATTAATCATTAAAATAAGAATTTTAAAATATCCCAGTTGGAAAAGATTTTCATTTGCCCTATCAAAAATTTATTAGAATTTAATACATTTAATTATACAATAATAATAATTTAAAAATAAAAAATTTAGGTCAGGTCAGTATCTTCAGCAGTAAATAAATGGAGAACTTTTAAGCAAATGTTACTGTTAGGAAAGTTATTAAATGCTATTTTTGAATAAAAAGTTAAAAGTTGTATTGAGATTGGGATTGTTGGTGAATGTGTGGCTGCTAATGGTCAGATTGGGTAGTTATACATGAACAAAGAAAAATTAAAACCTGTTAAAAAATATTTAAGACCTAAATGGCTGTTTCTCAATATGCATTCTTCAGCGATGTTGTGTCCTCGTGTTTTCGTGTAACGTCATCATCAACTGCCAAAGTTCAGTTCCAAAACTCAAGACCGCAATAATGGGGGACGCATGAAAGTTTCTGATTGTGTTCTTGAAATTGAGGACACACCGATACAGACTTGAGCACCGAACTCGCTCTAGAAGTCTCAGAAGTCATTGCGACTGGAGGTGGGAAACAGCATTTTATATAGATTATTAAATTTCAGAGCTATAACTTAGTTATCTCAGGAGTTTCCCTAAATGAAACGGTGA
This sequence comes from Danio tinwini, assembly GCA_903798205.1. Lineage (NCBI taxonomy): Eukaryota > Metazoa > Chordata > Actinopteri > Cypriniformes > Danionidae > Danio > Danio tinwini. The sequence continues at coordinate 14,477,322 of CAIGQZ010001345.1, read as the reverse complement.
AAGAAAACATTACATTAAAATCTTTATAAAGGCATAAACACATTAAGGGTGTTTATTTGCTGGAATTCGTATTAGAATCTGCTTTATTTGTGTTGTACAAAGTATATCTGTAAAGTCTTTATGCATAGTATATATTTTGAAAAGGGGAAAAACAAATCACTGTATAAATGCTGTAATGTTTAAATAATTTTCAGTTAAAAATGCGTAAAGATCACGTGACCATCAGGAAGAATACAGCATCTGGTAACCTGGCTTCACAAGAACACAAGTTTGTTCTCTGTGTTTTTGGAATTGAGAAACAGCCATTATTTCAGTGGATTTAAGACTTTTAAAGGTCTAAAATTTAACTAAATACTTAAATACATTTTAAAACCCCACGGATACCCTAACATTTGTTATAAATACGCCACAAAGTTTGATGTATTAAGTATCACTGACATTTGGATAGAATAAACTGCAAAAGTGATACCAATTATGTCATTCTATTACAATTGATGCAACAAAGTCTGACAGACCTCACACACAAAAGAAAAACAACATATAAAAGCATGTACGCCCTTACATTGATGGGGAAGGCAGACTGGGAGTCAAAATCACTGCCTTGTCTGGTGAGCCTATACTGCTGGTAGACATCATCACCGACATCCTGCAGGATCTGACACAGGTCTTGATTTCCTGGCACAGCATTTGCCCGCTCCTCTCCTCTCTCTGCTGTACAAAAACAAACCCAAACAGACCCCGAGCATGCATTAAGTGAAAAGAACACTGATGAGACGTGACAGCTTGAAAGATTAAGACAACGAACTAAACACAAGCATGCACATGTTTTTCTGTCCAATCATATTTCTTACCCTCTTCTGGTGCGTGATATGCTGCCAGGGCATTCAGCATGTCATAGATGACCTCTTTTATAGTCTCTGGTATGGAGGGCAATGGGGACAGCTTTAGGGGGGTGGTCTTCACCAGCTGCACAGCATTTGGACCCTTAATTCTGAAGTTCTCAAACTCGTCATCTGAGGCTGATTAATAAAAAGAGACTGTGATTAAGAATAATAATATATTTGATGATAAGATTTGAAGAAATGATTTCTGGAAGATTTTTCAACATACCAGTGCCAGCACCTCTTGGAGCTGGGAGAGCAATTCGGATGCAACTCTTGGCAGTTTCCGTAAAGCACTCTGGATTGCGACAGGCTGCTGGGCCAAGGACTCGCAGGATGTAGTTAATTTCCCTGGAGCCCAGACTACCTGACACCACACCTGAAGTAGTGCTTCCTGCACCACTGGTGACTGCAGAACGTACCACCTGAGAAAAGAGAATGGGCAGGTTAGAGAGAGTTTATTGCCATATCAGCTTCAACAGCTATTTCATGGCAAAAAACGACATAATTTACAAAGAGTTTATAAATAACTATAGACGCATGATATATCGGCCAATAAATGCTATTTTTAATGTGATCGTTATCTGCCTAATGTCAAAATTAGGCCGATATCTTTAAGCCGATAGATTACGTAATTGTACAGAACTGCCTGCCTCGCGCATGCATGGATCGAACTTGTTTAGACTTGTCCAGTGCACTATAACGGAGCTTCCCTCACATTGTTTATTACTTCAAACACCCTTGAACAGGTGTTCAAAAGAATCTAAAAAGCCAAGTGGGCCAATTTATGCCACATTTACTAAAGTTATACTATGTGTATTTAGCTTTTCGCTTGTATGGTGGCTCTGAACTGTGAAAACATCTCTCAAAACGCTTTTTCTGGACATTACATATTTGTAACCAGTTTTATTCAAGAACTTTAACATTCTTAGGTCTTTCATTTGATTTTAAATATATTTATTATTTTAATAAATTAAACTAATAAATATATTATTAATTGTTAATTAAATCCCATTTTTGTTATTTAACCAATTATTTTTATGCAACAGTCAAGTTGCATGTTAATTTTTTATGCAAAGAAAAGGAAATTTATTTTTGGCATGCTGATTTGTGAAATCGTGAATATAGGTCATATATATAAAATCACCTTGCAATGTTGAAATCCTTGCCTTTTCGCTTTGAGTAGGCTATTCACTTCATAAGATCAGATCAAACTTTTATGAAGTTTTTAAAATAAAAAGAGTTGTTTACTGTATAAAAATATAACATTTTGAAATATTTATATTTATTAGCCAATATATCGGTTATCGGCCCCCAAATCTTAGAAGAGTTATCGGTTATCGATAGCGGCCAAAAGAATCTTATATTGGTGCATCCCTATAAATTGCATGTTTTATAATGCATAGATGATAAACAATAAAATACATAAACAATAAAGCTAACATTTTACTTGAAATGGGTGTTCATAAGACTGTTATGCCTAGGGCTGGGCAATTAATTGATAAGTAATCGAAATCTACATTCTGAACAAATAATCAATCTAATTTTTGCAGGTCAATTTTTTCAACTATTTTCCCAACCGCATGTGGATATTTACTTCTGCATCGAATGCATGGGTATGGTCCGGTGCAGCCTTTACGCGGTTGAATAACTGCGGACCTCTCGAAAAAATGTAACTACACATCACACGTTTGCACTACAACTACAAAATTATTTACATTAAAATAATTGTTTACAGAAGGTGTTTACAGAAGGTGAAAGAAATGCACTGTTTAAAATATTATATACAGGATATAGAAGAGTTATTTTACTTAGAAGAGATACTGATTATTTTCTACTTTTAATATGAAAACCTTCGAAAATAATCAAGTTAATTATTTTCAAAAAAAAGTGTTGGTTTTAGGCAATGTGTGTTTTAATTTCAGTTGTTCAAAGTTGATGTTCAATAAATAACTATAGATAGTGCATGTTTCCTTCAATTAATTTAAAATCAAGTAACGCACCCTTCATTCAAAAATCTCTCACTTGTAATATGTGAGCATATTTACTGTTCAAAACAGTATCAGTGAACTATGAGGGCAAAAAATAAAATAATTGTTTATTAATCGTAATAGAGTTAGAATGTTCAATTAAGAATTATATTTTAGGCTAAATCGTACAGCCCTAGTCATGCCACCTTTATGACATAACACATCATTATTATGGAGATTTTACGCATGCTTATGACAACCGTCATTCGCTTAGTTGTCATTTTAAAGAGAAGATGATGCTGTTTGAAATGTCTGTCATGACAACTTGATATAAATGTATCACAACCTGTCAGTGTCTTTGACAACTTGACATTACCAAGACAACATAACTTGTCATAAATCTGTCATGAACATGGTCATGAGGCCATAATCACTTTTAAGTGAAATAAAATGAATTTGTCACAAAAATTTCTCAGTAATAGTGTAAATATTGTCACCGAATACATTTTTTTCTAACAGCATCATTAATATTTAATGACATTTTAATAATAAACTCAATTTGTAGTTGAGGTCAAGACAAATATTATTGACGTGGTTATAAAATTAATGACAGTTATAATGGTTTTATGACTATCATGTTTATGACAGATTTATGACAAGTTATGTTGTCTTTGTAATGTCAAGTTGTCAAAGACAGCAGGTTATGATGCATTTAAATCAAGGTGACATGTCAAACATGACATATCATAGGCATGCATAAAATATAATTTATGTGTGTCATGTCGTGGTTTCATGAAAATTCTTTTCAGATTTCATGACAGTCTTATGAACACCCCCCTTCAAGCAAAGTGTTACCAAAAAACTAAAATTTAAAGGCTACTTTCAAACATTTCAGATCCAATATAAAAAATGTGTCATTCAGGTGAATATGCACCTTCTCCATAGTGTGCCGCAGCGTGGCCGGGTCCTCTATGATGTGGCGGAAGAGCAGGGTGACCAATGGGGTGAAGCCATTGAAGCCTGAGCTCTGGGTGAGATTCAGAATCATGCGGGTGCTCTTGAGTTCTGCAAACATCATGGCGTAAAGGTGTGTGCGTGTGAGGCGCAGACAGAGCCTCAAAGTGGCGTGCAAAGTGTCCGGGTCCACGGGAACACTGATCATGCTGACACAGGCACGAATTAAAATGGTGATCATGTCCTCTGTCAGCCCCTGCACAACGATACCACTAGAACCAGAGGGGTCCTGGAGAACTAATGGAGCTGCTGGGGTTGAATCCTTCAGCTCAGACTCTTCTTTAGGAGGCGCCATCTCTACAGCCACAGAGCTGGCATCTGAAATAGCCATAAAGAAAACACATAAAATTAAATACATGAGATTACATCACTGCATCACTAACAATTTACTTTTTTTTTTCTTTGATGAGTCACATTTGCAGACATCAGAAGGATATTCATGTCAGGAGTAAGTGGATGATTTATTTTATAATAGGGTCTCCGATCATTACAGAGGATTATACATTTGCTCAGTAAATATCAGTTCACAAGGCACAGCAAAATGCCTACCTGTGTCTGTCTGTGTCTCCTCAGTCTTTGCTCTCTGTTCACTCTCCTCTCTCTCCGTGTCAGTAACACTTCCGGATTTTGTGGCCTTGGGAATGCGTGGCACCCGCTGTACAGTCAACATAACCGGCCGTCTGTTGCCAGTCTCTTCATTTACCTGAAAAAAATGGCAGATACAAAGAATAAGACTTATCGCTCATTCTATAACCACTGGCATGAATTCAGATAAAAATTTTCATCTTTAATTAATCACGTTTCAGCTTCCAGATGAACTAAGAAACATGTTTAGTGCAGGCTTTATCCATTACCTGCACCATGGTGTTGAACTGGACAGTGTATCTCCTGCGGCCAGCTGTAAAGCGGACGCTGGTCTCTCCTGCCCTCCATGCAGAGTCAATAGTGCTGTTGTTACTTGCACTGTAGCTGCACCAGCGACCTGAACGGTCATCAAACCAGCGCCAGTTATTCCCATTGGGCTGGAGGTACTATAATGACATGAAAAAGGGAAAAAAACAAAACATTTGTTGTCATGATATCATTCAAAGTTTGATTATAACTGACTGCACCCTTATCATTTAGCACCTACTTTGTTCATCTGAGCTCTTCGTTTGGATGAAACAGCCATTTTCTCATAGAAGTCAATAAGTAGGAGCACAGGGGTGATCCATCTACATATAAAAACCGGTTAGAGTCACCATGAAATCTAAATGATCAAAATCAAGCATGTCGTAGATGTTTTTTCCCCATTAAAGTGTCCTCATAATAAAACTTGCAGCATCTCTATTGACATTGTTTGATACAATGGAGGAATAATGACATTAACACAATCATAGTAAAGGCAAATGACACCAATCTAATCAACTGCCAAAGGACATTTTTTTCTAGTTCCAGAAGATTTCAATGCACATCTCAAACGCAATGCAAATTTTAAAGAATTTCAAAGCACCTTGATGTCACTAAATACTATTGCATCTTTTTTTTAGGGTTCTTACACCATTTCTAAAGTCAAATTCAAGCACCTTTGATATGCTTTTTCAAACCTTTATACATTTAAGTGTGGCAAACTACATATATACACTTACATACATCTACATACTTCCTCACATTTTATCAGATGCTATTTGTAGGCCTACACATAACCTGCAGATTTCCGAGCCCAATTAATCTATTTATTATGTAAATGTGTGTAAATATTTATGTATGCAGTTTTTAATAAATTTCAGCAGTAATATTGAATTACTAAATATTTAGACCCAATTCAATCTGTAAAATAATACTTTGTCTTTCAGTGGATATTTTATATGAGACCAATTGTAACTTTGTTTATTAAACAAGTGGTTGTAAATGGATTTTGATTTAAACCTTAAATAAAAGTTATGTTCTTGATTTATTTTGCGTTAGGTTTTCATATCAGACTTACAAAATCGTTCTGCATACATTTTTTTTCTGCAATAAGTTCTGGAAACTCTGTCAGGCACTGGCTATTTGTTATAGTATTTTAAAGTAAGCTATGGCATGCTTTCCCCAAGCTCAACACTATAAAATTATAGTATGTTAAATCGATGCATGTATGTGTAACCTTGCATATTAAATTTATATTTGTTTTCATTTCATGCATCGTTTACTCATGAGATGGTAAACTATATGCATTTTGTATTCTATCAGTGCTTAAGCAAAAAGCACAGTTAAAAAAAGACAATCAGATCACACTACAGGCAAATGCTCAGACTCCAGAGTTTTCATTTTCGGCTAGTTTGGTTTTTTGTTTTATTTAATATTAGTGAAATAGTTAATAAATATTACCTATTTAGTAACAAATCATTGTGAAACAAAATTCTCAAGCACTTAATCCAAAATCTAGGCACTATTCAAATCTTGAATTTCAAGGATTTCTAGCACCCGTATGAACCCTGTATTCCATGACAACTTCAAAAGAGATATTGCAAATACCTTGTTTACATATCAATCTATCAAAAACAGCTAAAGTAACGAATATAGCCTCAAGCATAACATTATTCCCTTATAAACAAACTCAGCTGCTCGGTTTCTAACATGCTTGGGTCAGCAGAGCTTTCTAGGAATGCTGACGTCTGAGCGCCAACTGATCAGTCATGCAGACAAGGGAAGGACAGCGACTCACTTGGGCGTTTGGATGTCCTTCTGCTCTTTGGCAGCTTGCAGACAGGGCTGCACCACCTCCAACAGCTTAATCAGCACAGTCAAGACACCACTGCTCTCCACCACCCGAGCGCATGAGAGTTTCAGCTCCTACAGCACAGAGCATGACACATCAGAATGGCTCCAGATCCTTCAGTGCGTGGTGTATTAATAAACAGTGATGATGTGTGCAGCAGACCGTTTACCTCAAAGAGCAGCGTGAGCAGCAGGATGCGGGTGGCCAGGTTGGAGGCCTGAGGGAGGGTCGCCATCTGTCTGGTCCACTCAGAAACTGTCTTAGTGTCGCTGGTGGTTAGCGGCACTGCAGCCTTAATCAACACGTCAGCAGCCTCCCACACCTTTGTGGAATAAATAAACAAACACATACATACAAGTATACAGATGAGGATAGAGATGCAACCCAAAACACAGTATACAACCATAGTATGCTTCTAAGACCCTGTTTACACTAATACGTTTTAGTGTTAAAACGCATACATTTTGCTATGGTTACACCCTCTGTCCACACTACCTAAACAGGGTTTCATGCCCAGAAAATAAAGAGGCCGTTTTCATTTTAAAACACTGCTGCTCCGTGTCTGTGTGCATGGGAGAAAATGAAGACATCTAAAAACAGAGGCGTGGCTGCAGACATTCAGGCTACCTGATTGGGGCTTTTTCTTAATATCTAGTGGCCTACACAAAGTTCAGACTTGCATCCTTTCCTTGTAAGTTCAGACTTTGCAAGTTTATAGCGCAAGATTATAATGAACTCACAAGAACGTCGTGTAAATCTTCAAAATGTAATGGCAGTGTACTTTTATAATGTTATTCACCTTGGCTATGTTTCACTTTAATAAAATTTAAAATAAAGACAAAGCACTGTCTCTTAATTTTTATATTAACAACGTAACCATAGCACACACCAATAATGTTAAGGCATCATGTACATATTTATATGACCACTGTATGCAAATTTATAACAAAACCTAATAACTGGCTAGTAGGCTAATAGATTCAAATGACCGACTAGTTAGATATAGGTCTACACAAGATGCAGCAGTAGATTCGAGATGGACTGGCCAATGTTCGGCTGCTCTCAGCCGTGCAGGTGTGCTCAGAGCTTTCACTGACTGCCTGGAGCTTCAGCACATGCCAGAGTGCGTGTATGGTCATATGATGTGCGTTTTCAGTGGTGTAGTGTGGACGAAGATCTTTTCAGAAACGCTTGATGAAATGCCAGTGTGGAAATGGATCGTTTTTGTGTAAACGAAAATGTATTAGTGTAAACGGGGCCTAAATCCTACCCATTCAAAAAGCATCTTTAAGAGCTCAACAATAATGATGGTCTACTGGTCTGAAGACAGTGAAATGAAATATGACCAGGTGACAGGGATTTTTTTACACAAATGGTTACATTTCAAATAAAATCTTTTATTTATTTGAAAAAAAAAATGACTTCAGACATAAATTTTGCAGCAACAGTTTGCAATTTTACATTATTATTGCCCTCTAAGTGGATAAGATATTGAGCTTTTGCATTTTATATAGCAAAAATATCATTTTTTATGTCCTAAACTGTGCACAATTTAAAAAGAAAATAGAATCAGAATGTCATGGAAGAAAAATATATGACCCCAAAACTCCTTTTTAGCAAATAGGCTAGATAGAACTTTGTAATTCCTTGGTGATTATTTGTCTACAACTACTTGTGGGTTCCAGTAATTTCACTGATTGTGTATGAGCAATGTTTAGCAACCCAAAAAAATATCCTGTTGAAATAAGTATGATGTATTGGTGCAGATACAGATATACTGACCTGATTGACCACCTGTCTGAGAATGAGGTCTCTGTATTCAGGGCCGTTTCTTTTAATAGCAGTCATGAGCAGATCACAGAGGCGGTAGACTGTGTCTGGCAGCTCATCGAGCAGGTGGAAGCAGCCAGGCAGCATGGAGTCTGTGAAGGCATGAAGCTCAGTGGTGTCCAGAGGCTCTGCTTCAAGAAAGCGCTCCAGACAACGAGCTTCTTCCTCTTCTACCCGCTCTCTTGCTCTCCTCTCCTCCTCCTCACGCCTGCGAGCTGCTTCCTGCAGACAAAAAGGAAAGGGTTAGATTTGCGTGTCTGTTTAAAGGCAGAGAAAGTTTCTGAAGAAGATGAGAAGCAGACATGTGAGGTGACCTATGCTGTGCTGTTCAATTATTACTATTTAAATAATGTGTGTGCACGTGTGTGAGTGCCCACCTCAGGTGAGTCTGAGCGCTGCTCCATGCTAACTTCTTGACCTAGAGACATGGCAATGGCCCGCATCATCTGGTCTTCTTCAGACATGGTGAACTCCTACAGAAACAAAGCTCAGAGTGACTACACTAGCTTATGCGTTGTGTGTGCATCCTGTCTGTGTGTGTGTGTGTGTGTGTGTGTGTGTGTGTGTGTGTGTGTGTGTGTGTATATGTATATGAGTGTATGGGAGAAAGACAAGGTTGTCTGTGTTGGTTAGGGTCTTACTCTGACAGCTGCGCTGAGCAGTGGTGGAGGGTGTGTGAGCAGGTACTCAGTGGCCTGTTCCATAGTGCTGGTGTTCAGCAGAGCCTCCATTGCATGCTCTCTGGAGAAGCCCATGTCCATTAGCTGTGAAAGAGATAGGGATTTAGATCCTGATTAGATCCTTTTTTACAGTTATTAAAAGTGTAGTTAACAAATTGTATTATTAGGGCACTTTTATGGTAAGAAAAGAAATAATTTAAGTGCAAAAATACTACTAAAAATCAATTCTTTAAACGTATTTAAACAATGTAAAATAAATAAACAAATAAAATACTGTATTTTATGATCACTAAAAACAGTAGGTTGATCTAATAATGGGAAGTGACCCTACCTGTGTGAGCTGAGCTTGGTTGACCTGTGGCTCTCTGCGTGCTGTAGTAGAGTTGCTGGCCTCCTCTGTAGAGCCTCCAGCAGTGTTTCCATTGGCACCTGCAGCCACTGCTTCTCCAACTACTCCAGCGGTTCCTGAGGGGCCGCTGGCTGGCGCAGTGCTTGCGGAGCTGCTTTCCTCCTCAGGACGAGCAGTGCCCTCCCTCTCTTTGGAGAGTCGCTCCTGGATGATCGGTTCTCCTCTGAGGATGTGGCACAGAATGGCCAGCATGGACTCAGCCATGCGTCCACCATAGACTTTCAAGGGTTTGCGGTTCCACAGGTTACGGATACAGCTAAATGCAGCCTAAAACAGACCAAGATATTAGAAATTCTTCACAAAACAACTCAATCCTACTTCTATTATTTATATTGGCATAAATGGCATTCGTACCTTCTGGGTGACAATGAGAAAGCGCAAGGCGCTAAACTGCGGGGCAGTGAATGTTGCTCCAGGCACTTTAGCAGGTAGAGAGTGTGGAGAGTCCAGAACAGTGCTGGGGTTCACCATTTTCTCAACTAGCATCAACCAGGCATCTAGGAACTCTCCAGTTCCATCAGGCAGCTCTGAGTGTTCCAAGCCTTCAGACACGGGCACTTTACCTCCCATGGACAAGGCCCAGTTAAATGTCCTGATGAACATCAACAATTATTTTTCATTTCACGATAAATATAATACAGTGTTTCCCACAGGTTTGAAATGTACTTGCAGTAGTAGCCAGATTTAAACACACCTTTTACCCACAGCACATAAACTGTCAACTACATGCGAAAAAAAATAAGATTTTTAACTATATTTTTATTTATCATGTTACTGTTATACACCTTTCCTTTCAATGGGTTAAAATAAAAATAAAGGCTGTTAAAATAAAATAAATCCACTACTATTCTTACTTTTATGCTATTAAGGAGCCATGTACACACACTGACAGGTAAATGTCTCTCTCTCTCCCTCTCTCTAAAGTTGCTTTATTGGCATGATGTTTTGTACAGCATTGCCAAAGCATTTTAGATATGTATAAAGTGTGTAATATAGTAACATCATTAAGTGAATAAAATATACCACAAATGAGAAATAAATTACAGGAAATAGAAATAAAAATAGACAATATTGATAAAAATAATAATAATTACAAGAATAAAAAGTGTAGATTTAAATAGGGCAAAATATATATATAATTTTATATAATAAAATCCCAGACATTTTAAGAGAATCAGAAACTACGGCCGTGATGCATTTTGGCACAAAGGGCGCGTCTCTGTGGGTCTGCAGAGCACGTACACATGAGATTGTGTGAGTGTTGACAGTTCTTGAAGAGAAGCGAAAGAAGACTTTACACTGGTTAACCGATCGTGAATGTTTGGCTTTCTTGGGCGGATATTGAAAAAGTGTAAAAGGATTATAATAATGTATAATTTTACTTATAGAATACAGTATTATTCTTGCGTCTCCACCAAATATACTTGGGCGGCCACCCAAGTAAAGTCTATGTGTGGGAAGCACTGTAATACCACTAAAATAAATCAATACAGCACAATTGCACAATTTTTTTTCATTCAGTTTTAAATTTACCATCAATTCAGTGATGATATCCAGAAGGAATTTTGTGCAATAAAACATGGTCACGATATAGAGGCAATATAAGCACAACCTAGACATTTTCATATTTCTTCTGTAGAACAACACTGTGGAAAGTAAACTATACCCTTAATTGATGGTCATTTGAAACGGCAAAATCCTACCGCAGTAATTGCAAAAAATAAATTTACATATAGAATACAATTTACAACAGAATATAATAAACTACATATTTGACTGATTATAAAAAAAGAATAGAACTGCTGTTTACAAATTGTTTTTAGTAATTGTCAGCTATTCACTAAAGGAAATAAAAAAAAAAGACTGCTTTACTCACTCAAACAATGCATCATGTCCACCAGAACAGAAGAACTTCTGCAGCATTAGATGGTATGGATACTTCCTCTCATCAAACAGCATGGGTGAAGTGAAACCCACAGAGCAGATAAAGAAAGTCAGCCTGATTAGAACAGAGAAGCACATTGATATTAGTTACAGACACCTTTACAAAAAAAAGGAAGTAGGCCTAAAAGCAGTTCCCCCTTATCATACAATCTTAAGATACAAATGGTATATTCTGAATTACAGGGTGAACAAAGTGGCAGGTGTATTTACCTAAAGCGTGGCGTTGGTGTGTAGGGAGGAGGCTGCCAGCTCAAACCCTTGGTAAGGAGTTTAGTAAGAGAAGAAGCGGTGGAACGTGCTGCCGGTGTCGGGGCAGTGCCTGTGCTGGTGGTATGGTGAGAGCGCCGCTGACGGACAGGTGAGCCCACACAAAGCTTCACCAGCAGTCCAAACAGCTCAGCCAGAGCCCTGCCCAATCGAGACGAGGCTGGGGGTATACAGAAAAGATGCAATTTATAAAGTTTCAGTCAGGAGTAGGCAGTAAATAACTCATTAAAGCTCCACTGGTGCTGACCTGAGAGCAGAGGCTTTATCTGTTTGATGCGTGTTGCCATGGCAGGGGTCAGTTTGGACTTGGTCTTGGGGTCAGTGGCTGTGGGCTCGTCTGTCTCCATTGAAGCCAGAGAGTCTCCATCCAGTCCCATTCCTTCCAGCAAACCCTGAGCAGAAGGATCCACCCCCGCAGACAGGGACTCGGTCTCAGCTGGTGGAGAGAGAAAGGCTTTAGAAAAGAAAAAGCTAATCCAAACCAGCAAAAAAAAAGGACTTGAAATGCAACAAAGGAAACAAGGTGCAAAAAGACAACAAAGAGGAAATAAATGAGAGAAATTGGCAAGCTAAAATAACCCCCAAAATAAGTGTACATATAAAATGATATTAAATAAGAAGGCAGAGAAAATGAATGAGCTTAATCATGAACTTCGATGTAGCATAAACTGGTACAATAGAGTATCTGCAGTATTTTACCAGTTCTCCGTCCTGCAGCTGCAGTGCTACTGGAGGGTTTGTCCTCTTTAGGCACAAGTTTCTGCATGTCAGCCTGACCAAACTCACAGCCAGGAGGCAAACTGCAAAAAAGACAAGACAAATTACTTATAAATAACAAAACGCACAAAAAAAAAGGTAACACAACATGGTCCAAATTCCATACTCTATTCCGACATACTTTAAATAATGCATGCTACTATCCGTTGTAAATGGTAATGTGATCAGCCCACTATGTGCTTGGGGTTGAGCTGTGAGATGAGTGCAGTTCTTACCTGTTTGGTGTACAGAGTGACAGCAGCACAGTGCTCTCCCACACCAGAGAGCAGTACAGCTGACTCAGTTTATTCAGAACACTTAGACCCAGTTGAGATCCCCATTGATTCACTGAGATAGCACGAATCTCGCTCTGAACGAGGAGAAACAAGAGGTGCTGTTAGCTCCACCATCAGTCTTTACACTAAAAGCTATAATTCTGAAAATTTTCTGCTGACTTTCAGAAGTTTAATCAAATAAATGATTAAATGAAAGAGCTCCAAACAGCTGCTTATAAGCATACCTGTCCGACTCTGCAGGTATGAACAAACATGAGGATGTACGCATGTGCCGCTGTGAGGGCATGCAGCAGTGGGGTGGCGCGTGCAGACAGTGTGGCATCTGTGACATGGCCTGCATTAGCCAGCTCTCGGAGCAGAACAGAGCCTCCAGGAACCTCGATGGGCCGGTGAAGTGGCTCTAGAGCAGAAAGTATGCTGTCCAACTGACACAGACCCTCCTGGAGGACTTTTGGCTCATGGGATAAAGTCTAGGACACAATGAGCAAACAAAATAATTTAAACACCAAATATCATTTTATGTACAACAACAAAACAAATAAAAAAATGTACTGTTTTATTCAGCTAATGGATGCTAGTCTTACCAGTATAGATTTGCAGACTCCTGCAACAGCTTGGCAGGCAGCAGAGGTGGGAAAGTCAATAGGCAGGTTAGGCAGCCCAAGGATGGACACCAGTGGTAGGAGTCCTTTCTGGTTGACAAATTCCTGACAGTGGTCATCTGTTGTGTTGTTACTAAGAATGGACTCCACAAATTTCATCTAAAAGAAAGCATGCACATGTTTTAGATATGAAGATTAAACACTCCTCTGTCAGTCTTGATAGGTGTTCATTTTAATCTTAAAACAACAACAAAAAATGAATAATGAGAAGACAAAGTATCAAATGCAAAAACGTAACAATGCAAAGAAATCACAGCACATACCACATTCAGAATGTAGTCCATAAGAGGAATGGGGATTCGTTCTTCTGTTCCCACCACTCTGTAAAAATAACTCATTTGTTAAATGAACAAATTAACAAATACAACAAATTTGTTAAAAATAGTTTATTAACATCTGAATAAACACAGCTTGCTTCCACAGCACTGAAAGCAAGTAGTATCATTCTCACTGCATGCCTTGACTAGTGGTCAATCTATAAATTTGAAAGGCAGACATAGCTATCGTAAAAAGACTATGTCATTTTCCAATTATCAGCATCAGCTAACACGTTTATGTGTTTAGCCAAAGTAGGACTTTTACTTTGACACACTAGCCATCAAACAATCTATATTATAGCCTTGACAGATCTATTTAGTTTAGTTTACAAAAAAAATATTATTTAGTTGTTATTATTATTATTATCATCATCATGTAATATTATATTAATAGTTTTAATAGTTTATTTATTAATTTGATCCACTAACTGCCTGCTGCTCTCTGGCTCCCCCTGCTGTTGGCTAAAGGTATGCAGCGCCTCTTCCTCCTCCTCATCCTCACTGGATGCCTCCTCTGCAGCATGGTTTGATCGAGCTGGAGGCACTGTAACGGTCCCGTCTGCTTTTTGTATGGAGGGTTTTTGGCAGATGTACTCCGGTGATCGGCCCAAGTTGCAAATCTCCTCTAGCAACTGTTAGAGGTCAAGACAGTAACCAAATTCAAGCAATCAGAATAAGTTAAGTTTAAATATACAAACGACACCGCAATAAAAGGGCATTTCAATGTGTCAGCATATTCTAGCATTAGTCAATTTACCTTGATAATGGCTGTTGTTGCATCTGTTTTAAGTGTGGGCTGGTGCCGCATAAGCTCATCTACAGCGCTGCCCAAGTTAGAAGCAGTGTCACCTGAAAAACATCCTTACTGTTAGAAACAGATTTCCATTATCTCCAAGCATAAGACGTGACTGAGCAGAGAAATGGATTAACCTATAGAGGCCACTCACCTAGAGGGTCAGAGCTACGTCTGCGACGCATGGCAGGCAGGTAGTCTGGTGAGAGCAGCACTTTGAACAGCCGCTCAAAGGGCTGGCACTGCACAAATGAGTGCAGACCACGAGCGTTCAGGCACAGGGCACTGAAGACATTAGGCAGAGAACCTAGAACCTCTCTGGTGGCAGGGACCTGTGGAAAGAAAACAGTTCTTAAGATTGTGTGATGAGCTGCTGAAATGTGTCAAATTGAAAAAGACATCAATGATGAAACCTTCTCCACCTTGTTTTAAATGTAACGATAGGGTGCTTGAATGTATGAGTCTTTGCGAGTTAGCCGTCAAGTTGTTTTAGCTAAAAAAAGCAGTTTTTTTAGCTACTTGATACTCAAACATTATTTGCTAAAAACGATGTTTTGTAAATTACCTACAGTGTTTTGTACATTGATATTTACCTACAGCAGCTAATGAATCAAAAGACTCTCACACAAAACAGCTAACCATACTTTCTGCTAAGCAAGAGGAAACTTGCTTTAAGAGGAACAAAACTAAAAAGTTGCAGTGGTTTTTGTATAAATATATTTCTAAGCAATTTATTTGTATCTTTCTGCAATTGGAAATAATCCAAATGTTTGCTTGTTAATTGAATTTTATTGCGTGTTTGACATTAATTGACGCTTTAAATTTTTTGTTTTTAAAAGATGTCTAATAAATGTCTAAACATGGACTGTTTGGTTAAAACAAAATCCCCTAAGAATAGCCCAAAACTAGACTAGTCGTTATATACTAAAGAATGAATGACTATGAATTAGGGTTGGGTCAATAGACGATGCCATCGTCGATAATCACACGATGCTGAGCCGGCATTGTGATTCTTCGCCCCGCCCCAGTCGCAGAAGCAACGCGTTTATTAAAAAACACACACTTGGGCTCTGTTTACACTAATACGTCTTAGTTTTAAAATGGCATTTTAAAACGAAAAATATCCACATCCACACTGGCATTTCATCTAGCATTTCTGAAAAGATCTCCATTCACATTATACCGCTGAAAGCACACATCACGTGACCACACACACACACACACACACACACACACACACACACTGTCATGAGCTCTAGCATATGCGCACGTCCATGGGCATAGTGGACGTTTTAAAAGTGGGGGGGACAGCTGTATAAGATCCAAAAGTTTACGGTTTTAAGCTCATATAATTATTAATCACTTGTTTCTAAATGGTCTGTCTCTAAAAGTGAGGGGGACATATGCCCATGTCCCCCCCTGGTTGCTACGCCCCTGCACACGTCTGAGCTCCAGGCAGTCAGCAGGTGCTTTGAGCACAAAACCCCACAGAGCAGTGCACGTTGGAGAGTTTATCAAGGATGTACCACTGGATCGCATCTCACTATAGTTGTTAAACGTGAAATTTAATTAATCTTGTCTCTATCTAACAACTCTTTGGTCTTTTAAATCTTATCAGGTAACCTGTCACAGCGTCAGTACACTGCTTCAATCTTTCACAGTTGTACTTCGTAATTTTAGCGAAAACCTCAGATTCTGTTGGTTGGTTCCTGTTGGAAAGTGATTGACAGGTGGTAATTTGTGCGTAACCTATCTTTATTTATTTATGATTTGGTTATGGGTAAAACAAAGACCTTGCGCGTCAGGTAGTTGAAACGGTAGGCTACAAATAATTAATTTGATATGAATTCATTATTCACAAATAATTAATTCACCGCTGCCTACGACTACGATGCCATCATCCACATGTACAGTCAGTCTAATCAGCATTTGATGATTAATGTAGTTTTGGGCTATCCTTAGAGGTCTATTAGATTTTCACTGACAGCCCAAATTTTGCCTTGCTTTAGCCAAGCCAACTCTGTTAGGATGTCTATTAAACTAAATTCATTTGTGTGTTTAGTTTCAGAAAATACAGAACTTTCAGACAGCAAAATGGTGGATTTACTATGAAAAGAATATAGAGTATACAAACAACAAACAATGTTTCAGATAGAAATCTAGGCATTTAGGACAGAGTCAACTTAAAGGATAAAAGAAAATGTGAACAGCTGACTCACGTCTTTGATGAGCAGTGCATGTAGCATGACATCGGTGAGACCATTGTCCTGCAGAGATGATAGTAAAGAGGGCTCCTGAAACACAAACACGGTCACCACCTCCGTCGCTGAAACAAAACAAGTGAAACAAAGTGAGAAAAAAACAGGAGTTCCCACTATTTCATAAACACCAGACTCAAGGACTTTAAGCATCAATAATTTTAAAGCACTGTTATGACTGTTTTAAACAGCCATGTTTAAAACATGTTGAGTTCAATACTTGTAATAATTAAATGTGTTTTCTGAAATATTTATCAAACTATTTAAATTAGATTTTTAAATTAAGATTCTCTCATTTTTCTGTTTTTGACAGAAGCACAATACAATTGTTGAAATGAACCAGGAAAATTTGTTTTACTTCAAATGTAATTCAAGCCCTTATAAGGACCTATGTTAGTTTAAGCACTTTTCAGGCCTTGAATCCATAAGTCTCAAATTAAAGTACTTTCAAGATGTGTGGAAACCCTGAAAAAAGTATATAACGTAAGCAAACAAAGGCAAGATTCAAGCTAATTAATTCCACATTATTCACAGGGCTGAATGTGCCCTTTTAACCATATTGCTTTAGTGACTACTCTTATGTAGAGGTGACCTTGAAGCCATATCCACAGGGGGAACTTAGCTAATATTTTAACAAGAGTAGAAGTACTGGCCTCCATGTGCTTACCCAGGAGAAACAGTGATGGTCCATAATACTCTGCATTACTGATAATGTGTTTCAAAGAGGTAGGAAGGGACCCATCCATTACTATAAGGAGAGTGAAAAGGCAAAAAAAAAATCACTTTAAGCAAATTAAACCACTATTAAGCACCACATAAAAATTATATTATCATTAAATACAATGAGTTTTATACCGTGGCGAATGCCATCAGAGAATGCAGGGTCCTGAATGGCTTTTTTCAAAAAGTTTAACATGGACTTCAACAGAGCGGCCCTTTGAGGGATGCACTGCACTCCTGTAAGGAAAAGAAAAAATCTGTGTTAACAAACCGCCCAGTTTTTCCTAAACTGCACACCCACTGACTTGTAAGTTAGAGTACTTAGAGTATTTGTACCTGCTCTTGGGGTGCTGGATGCATTGCTCTGTGCTCGCGAATCTGTCTCTGCTCTGGAGCCAGAAGAAGTGGATGGTCCTGGACTGCTCTCCATGGCAACCTCAGACACTACATTGACAATCATGTTTTAGTATTTTCATCAAAAGCAGACATTAAAATAGAAAAGCAACAATTCCTGATTCCTTACTTCAATCATATGGATTTAGAACTGGAATATGTCATACAGACTAATTTTACTGTTTGAAGCCTCTGACATTATATATATATATATTCAATTTAGAACTAGGTATTGACAAGCTTTCTTTATATTTTATAGAAGTTTTTACAGCAGTGATTGAGCAAGTAGGCAAGACATGATACAGTATTTAAATTTGTTGTATGTTATTTTATTCCTTGTCCATTTACATTTCTTTTAAGCAAAAACTAAAAGCAACAATGAGATGACTGGTTCACTGCCGCTTGAACATCTATAATAAATCACCAAATTAGAGAGCAACAAAATGACATTTAAATGCTTGTTAAGACTGACATCATGCAGAGTTTCCATGTCCAAACACTCTGAGATGACCAATGTGCTATAATACAGAAAAAAAATCATAATCCTAAACTTTAATCTCCATGACAAAACCCCAGATGGTCAGAGAGAGATTTATCTTTTACAAATCATTAATTAAAACATTGGTTCCCAGTATAGCAAAAGCCCAGAGACTATACATTGTGAGTTTTAGCTTACATATAGAATATGAATAAATGATGCTCTTAAAAAGCTGATGAAATTGTATTCTCAATTCCAATGTTTGCTGTGATTTATTGGATGGAATGCATGCTACAAATTTTGTTCATGTATCGATCAAATATACAAATAAAATCTCATATATTTAGGGCTGTTTCTCAATATGTGTTCTTGTGTCCTCGTGAAACGTCATCAACTGTCACCAAAGTACTGTTCTAATTAAAAGTTCACATCTTTCCAAGTACAGATAAAATTCCCGGATGTGTACTTGCTCCGCCCCTTTTGTCGAGGACACGCCAAGAAGTGACTTGTGCTAACTTGCGAAGCACAGGTATCTCAGAATGCAATGCAACCCAACCAGTGAAAGCTAATGGCAGAGGCGAAAACCTGCACAAGTTTAAAAATACTCTTCTGTTATGTCACAAAATAAAGTTAAGAAATTTTCAGGCGAGAATGTAGTTATTTTAAACTCAAATCTGTAGTTTATTTACAAAAATAGTACGTATTTGACGATGTGCTTTAATTTATGAGGACTCTGAGCCCCCAGTCTCTGTCATCACATCCACCGGTGAGAGCAGCTTTATATCGGCCAGCCCATCTTTAATGTACCGCTGGATTTCATCTGTCCATTGTAGTTAAAACATGATATTGAATACATTTTGTGTACATCTAATGGCCAGTTTTTGGTCTTTTAAATTTAATAATTTGTTCTCAGGGGTATTATTTTGGCAGTGTTATTTTGTTACATTTTTTAATCGTCTTTAATTAGGTTACGTGTTGTACACTGTTTGTCTTTGTTTAGCAAATTGCCTAACGTTATCTTTATTTTATGTACTTTATACTTGTATAATGTTTATTGTAGTTTATTAAATATGGCAATCAAAGACACGAGTGTGTATAACAACCCATTTCACTCCACATTCATGGTTATATTTCCTTAAATAAAAATATTGATTTATAATATTAATATAATTGATTATAAGGCCATGCTTTACGTAAATAAATCATTTGATTGTTAATGTACAGTGAAACCAATGAATCCATGGTGAGGTAAGTGACGTTATAAAGTCTGCTGTCATTCCATTTGAAGTAATACTTGACTTGTGTCCTTGCGTCCTCAGGAGTTTGTTATTCCAAGTCTGAACTTGGCAAGTGTGAACTTTGCAAAATTGGTATTGAGAAACAGCCTAGATTTTTCAACACAAATTTTATTTGTATGGAAAGAAGAGCTTTTTTTAATCTGGAATAGCATTTTGAAATGAAGTGATTCTCTTCCTTAAGGTGACTTTATTGAACAACAAAATATAATCCTTATGTTACCATTAACAAAACCCCAGTGTGAAGATTACACAGTCTGTGCATACAAAACACTGATTTGAATAAGGATAAACTAAGCAGGGTGCCACCTGTAGAAAACACAACATAGATAGTACTAACTGTCCATATCTGTGTCCATGTCCTCTGTCTCAGTGGCTGTGCTGGGCCTCTGGATCTTTGGTTTGATTACAAAAGGGCACTCTTTCCTGGAGAGGTCAACCTCATGCTGCACAGAAAAACAATGGGGTCACATTCCGTCAACAAAAGGGCAGAGGGCAAAAAGCTGAATGGTCTATGCAGGAACAGGGGCTGAACGAGTTTCAATACCTCCAGTCTGCAGATAAAGATTGAGAGGCCGCCGTGAGACTGAAAAGCAGCCATGTCCAGATTGGTGATGAGATCCACAACTCTCACTGCTCGTGTCACAAAGGTAATCTGGTCCTGCTCGTCCCCTAGGAACTTGATCACCTGATGTGGTAGTGGCATGGGTTGACAACACATAAGACTTTCTCATTAAATGCTGAACAAATAAGGAAGCAGCAAATCACCAACCTTCAGCAATGCCTCCATCATACCACAAGACACCAAGGCCTCTCCACCTGCATCATAGCTAGCCAAGTGGTAGAGGAAGGAGAAGAGGGCTGTGGCAAACTGATGGGGGTACGGCTCCATCAGTGGGTCTAAACCAGGAACAAATGTCAAAAATACGGAATCTAAAGTAGAAAAATCAGAGCTGAAAGTTTGTATCTCCTTACCGATCATTGCCTGTATGCAGTTGCGAACAAGCACAGGCAGAAATCCATGATAGGAGGCTGTTCCTGTGCAGTCGATGATGTTGGAGAGTTTGGGAGTGCGTTCCAGGTGGACTATTGATGTCAACGTCCTTAAAGAAGCAGCCTTAATGTCCTGCAACAATTATTTTGAGGGTTCATCAATAAAATTAAAGCATCTTTTCGGTATTTTTTTGGAAACCACATGCATTTAATTGTTAGTTTTTTATGGGAAAACCAATACTGTCCAATACTTTTATTTTTTCATTAAGAACGTCTCTATGACCTTATCACAAAAATGGGTTTACTCTCTAGTATGGAATGATAGGAGACAAAAATGGTTCCTAGGAGCATACTCCTGATTCATCTTATGTTGTCTGTATCACAAATTAAACTTTGAGCACTTTTCTATAGAACAATACATCAATATGGTGGCCCATACTGCGCTCACTTCAAAGTGTTCTCTTGCAATTTTCCCAAAATGGCATGCATTCCAAGTTTACTCTAAATACAGATCTCCTGCACATTTGAATACACATGACAAAAATAATCAACTGGACAACTGGATGAAAGGTTTTGATCAGGAGAAGGGAAACTCATATTAACCGATTCACCATTAACTGAAAGGGTGCGTTTTCAACCAATTAATGGTATCAGTTAAATTGTTAAATTTTTATTTATTTTTATTTATTTTATTTATTATTATTATTATTTTAATTGGCTGCATAAATGTGCAACAAATTTGTCAACTCACAGGATGGTAACACATGCAACCACACGTGCCTACAGACATATTTTGCTAAAGCAGTAAAATGAAGCAGATTATTGCTGGTCAGAGTTTGACACAGACGAGTTGATGTCAAACCAGCACTGATGCTGATTGCCTCTCTCCTGGATAAGAGTCATAAACACTTCTGTGTATATGCACAATTGAAGAAAGAAGCCGCAAAACAAAACCTTCAGAAATGTGCGCTGCTTTGGAAACAAGCCGGCCACAAGTCGGAGTGTCGGGATTTTCTCTCCATCAGAGCGCACCCTGGCACCGCTCATAAATACAATAGGCTATAGTTGTGATGATTTAGTGTACAACCAACAAACCAACCTTTTTTCCATTTGGAAAATGTTAAAATTAATATTAAAATCTACGAATCTAACAAATCCAAAGATTTTCTTGATTTTTGCATAAATACAACTCAGCACCAAACTGAGGCTTTTATTGTATAACTTATAAGGGCGTACTCACACTATGCTATCCGAACCGTGCCCAGGCCTGTTTCCCGGATCGTTTGAGAAGTGTGAGTGCTCTGACTCGGGCTCAGGCACGGTTCACTTGGCCTGAGCGCGGTCCCCTTGGGCTCAGGCACGGTACGCTTGTAGTGTGAGTGCAAGCGTGCCTGAGCCCGAAACTGAAAGCAAGACGTGACTTTTAAGGGACTGTTTCATATAGATTAATCATTTGTACTGTTCAATGAACGCAAACTGTAGCAGTTTAATAAAGACACAAACCCCTCACTGCACCACAGCTGCAACTTCAGCAAACCTCCTAATTCCTGCAGCACGAGGACTTTATGATTGTTTATGAGCATCAAAAGTGGCTGATCTGTTCGGCTAAATATTTGACTGCGTGTCACTGCATATCAAACGATATAACTAAAGAAATCTCCTCTGTGCTGAGCGAGAGTGCTTACTGAAAAGTGCATCATTGATGACGTACATGTGCTCAGGCCCGAATGTAATGTGAGTGTAGGTCCTCTGGGGACACACAAGATCTAAGGTAAAACCAGTCGCTCAAGACATAATCTTTAAAATAATGACTTCTATTTAAAAATGTTGACAGAGGTTTATAATATAAGAATAACTGCGGTTCATTAATTAAATCCATATTTTCTGTGGAGCAATTGATTTAAGGAAGCCTGCTATTTTTATTTGACAGGAAAAAAAATATGATGGGAAAAAACTGATTCAGTCAGTGTTTTCGTTTTGTAATCTAAATTTGTCATTTAAGTGAAAAATATTTAGGGCAGGCCTATTTATTTAGTTGATTCTTTTTTCTATGCTGTTGGAAACACTGCATGTGTGAAGATGCTCTGTTGTTAATATGTTCACATGTTAAAATAAATCAGTACTATAAAATGCAATATTTAATGTGTCAGACACAAAATAGATGCATCAATTATTTTATTTTTTATTAAATAATTTAATATTAATCTTACTAGTTAACAGTTAATATACTGTTAATCAGTAGTGGTTGTCGGTTATAAAAATTAACCGAAATGAATATCCCTAATCAGGAATCAAATGTTGACTACTGTACAGTAACGTCAAAAATTTATTATCTGAATTAAAAAACTTTGATTCTGCAGGATTGCAATGTTGCAGTGAAGGAGTACACTGCATATTATTACATTTTTATGCAGCGCAGTATGACTTCATATTACTAAAATTGTCATATTTTGCCTATTAAAAAAAAAATCTAGCATGACCTTGGCTTAAACAGTGCAACAAGTAGGCATTTATACAGTTTTAGTGCCATAAAGTTAATAATTGCAACCCACCACCAGCTGTTTGTCTGTGATCTGAAGTACATCCACTAGCTCCTCTATAAGCCCATTATAGAGTATGCTATTGGCTGACTCCTGGAGGGCGTTGGAGTACACTGCACAAAAAAATAAAATAAAATAACCACACATTTCATCAACCTCACCAGACAGAAAGCGAGAACCTAGTGCCATTTCATGAAAATAAATATGATACTTATTTTGGTCAGCACCAGAGGGGTCACTCACCGAGTATGGAGATGGCATGCAGCCTGGCTTGCACAGCCTGTAGTCTCCTCTTGTGGTTGGAGAAGCCGTGAGCCAGGCGAATGTGTGTAAAAAGCAATATTTGTTTGTCTTTAGGTATGTTGTACATAGCCGTCAGAGACTCCATGATCTCAGAGGGGCTTTCAGAAATCTAAGGGTGCACCGGGGAGGAGCAGAAATTAGATTCAAGTGCAATCAATAGCTATTAAAGGTCTATGCACTTCCATTAACTGTTCCACAAGGACAGCAAATGTAAACCACAGGAACTCACCTTATCAAGTTGTTCGATATGAATGTAGTGTAGCGTATTACTGCTTGACTGTTGACATAAAAAGTACAAAAAAATGGTTAAAAGGATATACACAACAAGACAAAAAATGAATTGTTCAGCTTAACAAAAAAGAAACAAAAACATTGTAGAAAGAGAATGGCAACATAAAGGGAGGCATGACTCCATGCATACCTTCTTTTCCACTTTGACCTCAGAGCTGGGTTCTGCATAGAACTCAAAGTGCAATGTGGTGGCACTCGGTGGATATTTCTGCACAACACAAAAACAGGAAACTCAAAAAAACAAAACAACAAAAAAAAACACACTTGCAAAAAAGACAGATTTTGCCCCCCATCAAAGTTTTATAAGCCAAACGGTTATTTTAGTCCTAAATTACTAAAATCCCTTTAAAAATGGTGGATTACAGTGCAAAATAGACTGTTATTTGCTGATTTGTGAACATAAAAATTCTGTATAATACTTAACAAATTAGAATTTTTTTTTACATTACTTAAATTTACAACAACAATTCATACAAATTTATACATGGAAAAACAAAAAAAATGTAAAATACAGTTTCATCATCTGATTCAAAACTGTCCCACCTAAGCCCAGGTCACCCATAATGTGATGTCATATTAAACTAAATTTCTATTTGGGAGTTTAAGCTCATCAAAAGGTCCATGCTGATGAAAAAGTTAGTTCAGTCAAAAATGAAAATTACTCCCCCTTAGTTTGTTCCAAACATAACGTTCTTTCTTCAAAAAGAAGATATTTGGAAAAGTCTTGATGCAAACAAGTATTTTCATTGGTGTTCAGCAGTAAAAAAAAAACTCATTAAGGTGTGGAACAATTAAGGGGGTTAACAAATGATAATTTTAATTTGTTTAACTAACAGGTAGCAGTGGATCTGAGGTTCCATCTTCTCTGAATTTTTCTCTCTTTCATTTCCTCCTAAAGTCAATCAAGGCCCACAAGTAAAAAATAAACAGCTAGTAAAAACTGAATGTAATTCTAATCGATAACAGCCTTGAGTTTTCTCCATGTTTAATACAGTAAAGCTACTTGTGTTAAATATCTATGTAAATTAACATGACGACTTGACTGGAGAGCCGAACTGCATTGCTAGTGCTAACATCCACCTTGATATAATCTACATTTAGCTGTTTTTTCACTGCTGGAGTAGTTACATGTTTATTTACGGATAGGAAAATGTTCAATCTAGGGCTGTACGACATTGGAAAAATCAGACATTGCGATATATAAAGAAAAAACTTTTCTGTAAGTATATTGGAAAAATTTTTAAACATTTGCAATAACACAATACAATTGCACACATATGGCAAAACACTGCAAGAATAGCACGTTTTCCCCTTTTCACAACATAATATAATACATAATAGAAGAGTACAACATACCGACATCAGTAGATCTCTGCAACACTCTGCAAGACCAAAACCATTCTCTTTCCCTCCCCAGCTCTACAACAGAGGAAATAAAGAAGTCAGGAAAAGGTGTAGGATGAAAGATAACAAGCATCAGCCTTGAAATGTCAGTAAACAAAGCATGAAAGCACCTCTCTTTACAGAACCAGGTCAGCTCGCTGTTTTAGTTACAACCCATTCAAATGCAATGAAGTCATTTCAAGAAACATTTGAAAGTACATACTACAAAGTAGCAGTTTACGGAATGAAACTTCTAAACTTTTATAAACCACTGAATTAGCTGAATACACTTCAAAGGCTTTTGGTTTGCAGCTGCTTTCTGACTTGGAATTTCAATCATCTTGACTTCAGTGATCAAAACTGAGAGAAGAAAACCTATGACGACATGCCTAAAATAAGAGTGTTCATACCTCAGCCAGATGTTGCAGGCGGGCAAGCAGTGGGCTTCTTTTATCTGAGCCCAGTCTGGTAATGTAGTTGGAACGTTTGCTGAACACATATAGGAGATTCAGCACAGACAGAACCACCTGCATGTCACATGATGCTAGAAGGGTGGTCAAGTGCTAAAACACAAAGGGGAAAAGAAAAGAAAATGAAATCAACCTGTGATGAACAATTTAAGACTAAAAGGCAGGTTTTGTTGGTCTGGGGTGGCAGTACCTCTATAGAGCTGTATAGGTGTCTTGAAAAACTGTATTCGATTAATAACGCGGTGAAGTTGAGGACCGCCAGCAATAAGGCTTTTAGCTGCCCATTCTCTGGCCGGTCGCAGACCAACAACCACGACATGTTCTCCACTGTCTGCCCAGCATCACAGAGAATGCCATCAAATCGGTCCAGCAGGTCCACCCAATGGTACAACTCACACTGGGAAAGAAACGGGTCATCAATGAAGATCTTAACTTGCATATTGAACACTATGATGATGAGGTGCTAGCGCATACCTTGCCAATGTTCCAGGTCTTGATTTGCTGCAGTTCCAGCAACAGCTGTTCGTCGCTGCATCCTTTCAGCTTCTCTATGAGTGTCCTGCAGTCGGCAGGCTGGAAGAAGAGCGCAAAACATGTCAGCAGTGGGGAAATACACAACCGCAAATACACAAAGATGCGCAGACATCCTGCTTACTGACCGCTTCAGTGGGGGTTTTCTTCAATTTGCTTCGGTCAACCTTCATGGTCACTAATTTCTACACACGGTTCCTGCAAAGAATGAATCGAATCATGTGGGAGAAAAGTTAAAGTTCAGTCAAATGAACGTAATTCTCATTTATGCATAACGCTGCCACAGGTGGGAAAAAAATATATTAAACATTTAAACAAAACTTGGATTGTCTTGTTTCAGGTTTCACACTTCATACTACATGCAGTGTTAGATTAATCCTTGTTCTTCATAAATCTGACTGTACATTTAAAAACCTTGAGTTAAATTAAATTTTTTATTTGATTAAATGTTGTTTGTGGTGCTAATGCATCGACTGGATAAAAGCAGGACATGACCTATTTACATAAAGCCTGGAACATTGTGAATTCTATCATATATCCCCCATGTGAAATATCAAATTTGAAGACACTGAAAAGACTTTGATCTAGGAATTGTAATCTTTTTTATTGCAATTCCTCTTCCCCATCATCACCAATCCTTACTTTTCCCACCAACTACTGTTTAACAACACATAACACACATGTTTTTGCGATGACTAATGTGCACAAATAGAAGGCACGTGATTGACTGATGATTGCTATGATCCTAGCCAAAACTTTCTAACAACAAAATGATTCACAATGTGTAAGTTAAGCAATGCAATGTGCAGTTAATGTAAAAGACAAAGACTGCTTCTTAAAGTGAGATTTAGAATTACTTTAACCCAGGGTTAATAACAGTGTGAAAAGCCCATGAGATGCATTTGAGTCATACAGGAACAATTACATATTAATTACATGACCTTTCACACTATGAAAAAAGAAAACAGAAAACTCACGGTAAATGATTTGGCAATTCCAACTTAACGGCATTTTTCATGTGCAAAACCTAAAGTTAAACAAAGAAAAGAAGGGACGTTTGTGAATTTCTGCCAATCTCACAATAAACACAAGCTCTCAAAAAAAGCTTCATTTCACAAAGCTCTACATATATCAAAGCAAAAACGAACAAAGTAACTTCTATACTTTCATTTCTGTACAAAACACATTACATCAAGGATGGCAGAAAGGAAACCAATGTCAGAGCAAGTCAATGGAAAAAGCAACCCAGATTAGTTCAGATATGGGGCACAGATTCTGGGCACAGACTAGCATTTTACAAACACGTCCTAACAGAATACAACAATTTACTAAACACTTCCGAAAAGAAAAGGCTGGTAATGTCGCATTTATAAAAACCTAACGTTATTTACTACTGCTAAGAGAAACAAAACCTATTTGGGACCTTGAACCTGATCAAAGCAAAGCATTGGCCTGTGTGATAAAGCAAATAAACAAAAAGGCTAAATTATTAGCTATTGCCAAAGAACAAAACTGTTCCGTAGTCGAGAGCACAACTAACCAGTTAACCGAATACCAAAAATTACAATGACATAGCTAACCTGAGATGTTCTCGTAAACGAAAGTACAACACCGTAAACAAACAGACTGCACATACAAATCTAAGCATCACAGCCCTGGTGTGACTAAACTAATACATCGACAAATTATTTTGTTAACTAACTCCAACGTAAATAAGCCGGCAAAAGGAGATCAATTTGAGGAAAACGGCAGCTAAAATGCTAGCTAGTTTTTCCCTTGCTAGCAAGCTAACACAGTCAGCAAGCTAACTTTTGCGGGTAAACATGATCACGTCAATAACTCCTCAAATAAAACATAAATAGTCATTTTTTTGTAAAAACTGTAAATGATTTTCAGTAAACGGAATGGGGTTGAATTTGACCGTTAGCCGCTCGGGCGATCTTTGACGATGAGCTACAAAACACAACTGCCCACAACATGTCAACACAAACCCGCAATCGCCTAACTCAATGCTAAAATCTTTACTAAAGTGTCTTTCTTTTTCAACAAACACTCTAAATTGTCAGTTCAAGCATTGACTGTAGCAGAACACGCTAGAAGCGAAGCTATACCGGTCCATATTTTTCTTGCGGACTGCACACATGCTGTGGTCTAACGATAATCTAGTGCCCGGCTCAGCCTGGCCTGCTCCGGCAAACCCGCTCACTCCCCTCAGATCTCAACCTCACAAAAACAGCGTCTGTCACCGCGTTCACAATCGTACCGTAGCGTATATTATCACCCATTTTCAACAAACGCTCCGTCTCGGTGAACTGTGGCTGGCGAAGCGCGCTCAGTGGCTGCTGATGAGATGCTCGTGCATGCGTTGGTTTGGTTGGTTAGCTGAGAAACGCAGAATATCTCGCTGAATCATTCCCTACTCGGGCCTACCATAACACTGACTTCCAGTGGACGGCTCGATTTCTCACTTTTTACTGCTGCACTTGTGCGTAGCTGCATATGGGAAGAACGTAACTGTTAGCGTGACACACATCATGCTAAAAAGTCTATAAAATATATGTTTGTATGTCATAACATTTGGAGGTTTAGATATATAATAAATTTGAGATATGATGGAATAAATGTATCAGTCTAAAATGGTTGCAGTCAGTAAAGTCTGAATATTAGCTTAGTTAATGGATAACACTGATATATATATATATATATATATATATATATATATATTTAAGATGCAAATTATGTGTTAAATATAGATTTATCGATTAATATGGCTTCTTAATAATACTGATTAACAGAACCACGTTGGAAAGAAATCATACTTACAGTTTGTTTGATTATAATAAGATATTCATACTTTTTCTTAAATGATTGAAAACTGATTGTTTTCCAAACTTTAAATACTGTAGTTTTGGCATAATTAGGTTTTTCAATTCCTATCATCAGCAACAGTACAGAAATGTAAAACAACACAGATTGGGTAAAAAGTTCACAAATACATACTTTACATAGAAATCAAAAATATGTTAGAGTTAGATATTATTTAACAGCAGTAATCTCTACAGTAAATCATACACGATCGATTTTTTGGGGTGCATTTGTTAATATAAACAGTGAATTATTCTGTGATATTACAAGTGGGCCACATGGCTTAAAACTGAAGATGGAAAATGCAACCCCCTAAAGACCAGATAAGAGGAATTTAGGTGTCAAGACTGTTGCTGAACTTGACGACTCAGCATACTTGTATAGGCATGAGCATCCATACACAACACACAATGTTTAACGCCTAATTAAGCGGCTGTAAGGACTGTAAATACACAAAACTTTACGTAAATTCAGCAAAATCTCAAATTATGCATCTCATTCATCACACATAGGCTCGCGATATCACATACACGTTCTTTTTTCAGTCGTTAAACAGTGTATATTCTCCAATTCCCCACTATTTGCACGATAAATTCTATTTCATTTGATATATTCAGCTGACGGAATGTAAATAATTTCTGTCTTTCTATGCGCGCGCACATCGCGCATGCATTCAACACACCACAATGCTCGTCAGTCCGACCGCAAATTAAAAATGGCGGTTTATATTAGCAAAGTGTCCGGTCTTTGCATCCAAAACACACATTTTAATAACAGCATACACGTACAATTCGCAAGCAAACCC
This sequence comes from Danio tinwini, assembly GCA_903798205.1. Taxonomy (NCBI): domain Eukaryota; kingdom Metazoa; phylum Chordata; class Actinopteri; order Cypriniformes; family Danionidae; genus Danio; species Danio tinwini. Next base: position 14,447,438 of record CAIGQZ010001345.1, on the reverse strand, counting down.
ATCTGATACTGTTAAAGATCACGTAGAATGAGCAACAGACGTCTCCATCTAACAGACAAAGACTAATTTAAGCTCTTACCTCGGTTGCGCCTCAACATAACTTCTCCATCTTACAGCAGCGAGTGGGGATGTAAATCTCGCGATATTTCAGTTGGCTTCTTCTGCTCCAATAGTAACCTGCTGTAGACACGCAGGTCAACCCTACAGTGATATCCTCTTAGAAAAAGCATAATCATACAAAATATGACCAGTATTTGATGTAATAAAGTGTATTTATGTATAATAAATAATTCACAGCTCCAGTTGTGATCCCAAAACAGTGTCAAAGAATGAAACAGCAGCAACAAGTATACAAGTGATTACATTTGAGATTTTTTTTACTAAATATAGCTAATAGTACGTATATCTAGCATATCTAATAGTAATAATATAATAGTAAAAGTATATCTTACACTAATGAGACTGCTCAATAATAAAAAACAACAACATGAAAAACAAGTCTGATCAAGAGCCAATAGTTCATAACATTACTTTAGGTCAGAGATGCCTAATGTAGGACCTGTGGGCCAAAGCTCGCCCATTGTAACCTCTGATTTGGCCCACCATCACATCTGAGAAAAAAGTGAGAATGATAATGACTTAGGGTTGGGGCGAACACCTTTAAAAGAGATCATCATTTCTAATTTGACCTTTGCTTTAATTATTTGTTTTATTGCTGAGCTAAAAAAAAGAGAAAACTGAAAGGAAATGTTTCAATTAAATGTTTGTAAATGAATCAGATTTTTTAAAAAAGTAAATACTGTCACTCGATGGATAGAGGACTATGCAGAAGACATCGGCGAGCAAATCAAGGCAAAAACTAGTGTAACTTCATTCTGTTATAAATAAGATTGTATTTGTTTTTACTAATAAGTTCACTATAAAATGTTTTAAAACATGCTGTATTATTTAATAAAAAGTAATGTTTAATAGTATTAAATAAATTAGGAAATTACCCACGCCAATATTTATTTACCTTCAAACTACTAGCCTAGGGTTTTTGGCCCTTTGTAAGAAAACATTTGGGCACCCCTGCTTTAGATGTATAAGAACATGTTAAATAAATTTTTTCTTTATGCTTTTGTAAATGGTGTGTCAACTTTGTTTTCTTGGTTTCAGATTTGTTAAAAATATATCACACCCTGCACATAAAATGCCAAATATTGTCACCAAAATGTAAAAACGTTATCCTAAAACTGCCGAAAAAGTTCAGCAGAGCTATTCTCAAATTTCATACCTCTAAGATTAATATTTTACTCCTTTCCAGAACAGTGAATGCCCTTGATAGCAAACCAATGAGTTAGTATTTATTTATTATTTACTAGACCAACTATGCCTGGCTGTAGGCTATAGTATGATTCATTCATTTGTGAATGCTGAAAACCTGTAACCACTGACATCCATAGTAAGAAAAACAAATACTATAGGGTTACAGATTTCCAGCGTTCTTCAAAATACCTTCTTTTGGGTTTAACAGAGGAAAGAAACTCATAACCACTTGAGGGTGAGTAAATAGCGAGTGCATTTTCATTTTTGTGTGAACTATCCTTTTAATACATGGTGACTCTTTTTTTTAAGGTGCCCTTAATGTTACACATGTTCTATGCACTTACTATAACCACAATAAATTCTGCATAATCACATGCAAAAACCCATAACCATTACATTTTGAGACAAGCACTGTCGCCTCACAGCAAGAAGGTCGCTGGTTGGAGTCCCCACTGGGTCAGTTGGCATTTCCAAGCGTAGTTTGCATGTTCTCCTCATGTTCGCTTGGGTTTCCTCACGGTGCTCCGGTTTCCCCCACAAGTCCAAAGACTAGGTGTAATGTGTGGCGTGCATGAACTGAGTGTGTGTATGGATGTTTCCCAGTACTGGGTTGCAGTTGAAAGGGCATCCGTTGTGTAAAACATATGCTAGATAAGTTGGCGGTTCATTCCACTGTGGTGACCCCTGGTGAATAAATGGTGTAAGCAGAAGGAAAATAAACGAATGAACGTTTTGAGACTCTGTGAAAGTGACCATTGTCAGAAAGCGACTCCTTCCAGCAGGTGACAGCATTGAGCTACTTGTTGGTCTGATTTGACCATAACCCATTCGCCAAATAGAAGAAGAGTGTTGTCGTAGCAACCCGAAGCTTATATCGAGCGATAACTGTCCACAAGCTTTATAAAACCTAGACGCATAGCAGCCTTATATGCAGTATTAGAAACATATCTACTTTTTTGCTCACCAGCTGAAATAGAAGGTTTTAATACCTAAGAAACACGTACGTAGCATTTTTGAGACACCACAACGTTTTGGGATGAACACGTTAAACCTTAAGTCGTATGTTCACTTGCATCTCTTCTGTCTTTCTTCTGTCTAGTGTTCAATGTCGGTGGTCAGCAGTCTGGTGCCTGCCCGTTTCCTCGCTCTCATCGCACACCTTGTAATAGTGATTATCATATTCTGGTCTCGGGTAAGAACTTGTCTTGTGTGTAATTATTATTTTTATATCACACAACACCACTGCAGCCAGCTGTGTGTTTAAATGTGGAAACGACCTACAGGAATACAGTGTCCGAGCCTGTCTACCACTCGACTACACTAATGAAGAGTACACAGCAGAGGACACACGGTGAGGAAACGCACGTTCTCTGTGTTGTATTGCTTCACACAGTGGCCAAATGACAATATAATTATTTCAGTCATGTAGTAAGACAGTGTAGTATTTTTTTTTAGTTTCAACTTTATTGTCATTACACATGTACAAGGCAACAAAATGCAGTTTGGGTATAACCAGGATTGCGATAGCATCAAGTGTAGGATATAGGCTCAGCAAATGAGTACATCCCATTTTGAAAATGAATATTTTTATCCATTTCTCAGTAAATATAGGCAGTAAATGTTGATGCATTTAAACAAAACAGATTTATTCAACAGATATATTTATTAAAATTATATTTTAGTCACCAAACATATTTAGAAATGAAAAGATAATACAATTAAATTCAAGCAAAATATTGCAAAAACAATTTACAATCTACAAAATTTCAGCAAAATTTTATAATTGTTTTGCTTCTCTTGATTTTTCCTCTTTTTTTAAATGTGTATTTAATATTTTTCTATAACATAAATTTGGGTGGGCTAGTTTTAGAACCATTATCGAAAGTTATTTTGTTAGATAAGCTCTTGATTTGGCTTCAGTACTGACTGACTAATCTAATGTATATGCACAAATATAATATTGTATAGCTTCCTACTAAAAATATGAATTTAAAAGATAAATATGTAAGGGGTGTACTTATATATGCTGAGCACTGTACAAGTGACAAGTGTGCTTATAGAAAGCTATGAGTAACATTTACAGATTGATGTACTAGAATCAAGGATTTACAAATAGATAAACATAATGTACATGATATATACACACAACCAAAAAATTTGCTGTCAGCTTTTTTTTTTTAAATACGCTCCACTGCATTTCATTTTAGCATCTTTTACTCTAGTCTTCAGTGTCACATAATATTTCAGAAATCATTCTAATATGCTGAATCGGTTCTCAGGTAACATTTTTTAATACTATCAATTTTGAAAACAGTTGTTTTGTGGAAACAATGATACATTTTTAAGGATTCTTTTAGTTCAAAATAGCAGTATACTATAGCAGTGGAAGACTGTTAGACACTGATATTTTTCCCACAAAATGTTTGACTTTTGAATAACATATTTTATTATATTTCTATGTATATACAATCCCATTATGGAAATATGATTTGATGCAAACACCAAAATGGGATGTCTCATCTTTGACCCACTTTAAAAGTTAGTTTTATGAATTATTTTAAGCCATTAATGCATGCATGCAGAAAGCATACATTAATTAACAGTAAAGATTTTTATATCACTACAAAAAAGTTTGATTTCAAATGTAGTACAGATAAATTTAGATAAAAAGTAAACTAAATATTTATTCTGATTTTTGAAAATGATCATACAAAATGTCAGTATATATTTTTATTTTTGCTTTTTTAAAGGTTACCAATACAGAACATAGAAACTAAGCAACAAACAAACTAACAAACTAAAGTAAAACATACCCACACGCACGCACGCGCACACGCACACGCACACGCACACACACACACACACACACACACACACAGTATATAAATAAAATAAAAATAATTCCAAATCTTTTAAAATAATTCACCCTTTCCTCTTAAAGAATATGTAATTTTTTTCTCAAATGGTATACAGTTGCAAACTTCTAAGATCCACAGTCCAGTTGGTACATCAATGTCTGTTTTCCATTTCAAAGCAATACTTTTTTTTAGCTACTGTCAGCAACATTTCAGTAAGCTTATTAGCATGATTATACTGGAGGTAAGAATTTGTATAATTGCAAAATTAACATATCTCTGGATCCAATGGAAAGTCAATTCCATGAATCTGTGTTTTGATATTGCATACTTGTATCCATACCACTTTCATTTTAGGGCACAGTCATGTAGAATGCAAAAAAAAGACCTTCTTCTATACCACATCTGAAGCAGAGGGGAGAAATGCTGTTATTAAATTTGTGTAATCTGGATGGAGTGTAATAAAGCTGGTGTAAGAAATTAAAATGAATTAGTCTCAAGTTGTGTCAGTATATTTTAAATGATACCAAAGGTTTTGACTGACAAATGGCTGAAATCTAGTGATTGGAAGTAGTGTCAAAGCATAAAGATTTAAATAGGCATTCATTTATATCTTTGCTGTGATACTTAAAGTCATTATGTGAGCAAATAAAATATTTGGGGGTATAAACTATTGTTGCCTCAATTATAGACTCTATAGTGTGTGTTTTCTGTAAAGTACAATAATAATTTTTTGCTCCCCAAATATAAAATATATATTTTTAACCATATACAGTATATTATTGTTTGACTGAAATTGAATTCTACAATATTTATATGTGAATAATGTTATGGAGTCAGATATAGTAAGTCCTGTTCATGAATCTGTCCTAACCATTGTTTTTGGAGTGCAGGCTTGTGGTGGCATTATCCGTGACTCTGGGCCTGTTAGCCATCGAGTTGGTTGGGTTTCTCTGTGGAATCTCTATGTTCAACAGCAATCAAGCTCTTCTGTGTATCCTTATCAGTAGCACATCATCACTATATGTTATGTACATAGGTGGTGATGCATATAAATTGCGTATTATTTTCTAATATTTCAATGGGCCGGAGTCAAAAATTCCATTTATGGTTAACGCAAACAGCTCTCTTGTGTATGTAGTACTAGTTTCTTACACGTCTCATCCAAAGCCTTCTGTGTTCTTCGGATATGATTATGGCAGTTGTAGGCTGTGAATTACTGTACCTGAAATTATTGGATGTACACAGTGATACGGAGCTGTAATGTGGTCAAGACCTGTTTGGAATACTTTAGCCATGCAGTTCCTTGATCAAAGTATTGCCACAACTTAGAATGTTTACCAGCCAATCAGAATGATGCATTCAACAGCCTTGTATTATAAAATACAACAAAGATATCTTTACTATTACTATCCAAAACTGAACAAAGTATAAATCAATACAATTAAACAGACATTATAAACAATATCTGTGGTAGAATGATAGCAATAGTCTGGTTTGTTAACAATATGGCAATCATGATACAGGCACAGAATTTTATTTAACCGTCACTTTTCAGCTATTGGATGTCACAGCAGCGGCTCTGTGGCTTTGCTCTTCTTCATGTTTGAGCAATGGACCTGTAGCATTTACTGGTGGATCTTTGCCTTCTGCAGGTCTGTCAGTTAATAAGACTGATCAAATTTTAATAACTTTTAATGTGAATGGTCTTATTAATGAATTCACTTTAATTTTGGCATACTTAAAACATGTTTTCTTTCTTTATTTCAGTGTGATTCCAGCACTATATGAGATGGTCATTGTTGTTGTTGTGTTTGGATGTAAGAGAAAGCCTTTGTGAGTGTATATCTGCCCTCTTGCTTTAGGAGAATTGGATGTTTTTTTTTCCGTGACCAATGTACCAGAATAACATTCACTCACTGGCACAATAAACTCCTGTTTTTCCACAACGCTTCTCTGGAGAGTTGCTGAATTGCTATGGGTGAGGGCTTAAAGTGATAGTTCACCTAAAAATGAAAATTCTGCCATCATACTCACCATTGTCTTGTTATAAACCAGTTTTAGTTTTTTGAACACAAAAGAAGATATTTTGAAGACTGTTGGAAACCTGTTATCATTGTCAACCATAGTTAGAAAAACAAATACTATTGAATTCCACAGGTTACAGGCTCTTTTTTTGTTCATCAGAACAAAAACTCATACAGGTTTAGAACAGGCCAAGGATGTGTAAATGATGGCAGAATTTTTATTTTTTGGATGAACTATCACTTTAAAGGTAAAGCTATTGTACTTTTCTAAATATCTATTTTTTTTTAATGTTGAAAATATGTCGAACCTCTTGTGATGAATTAATGCATTTTGTATTTTACATTTTTTTTCCATTGGTTTGGCTAATTTCTTGAAACAGGAATTACATTCTCAACACTCTAAGGTCAGATTTGGCAAAAAAGTTTGTCTCATAGTTCAACACAACACTATAGCTCACTTGCAAAAGCAAATATCTTTCCCAAAACCGATATGCAGCTTACAGTGCTGTGAATAAAGCTGAACATACTGTTTGATTGTTCATCTGAGATGTGTGAAACTCCTCCGTCAAGTTCTATTTTCACCTGACTGTCAATTGCTGTAACAAATGTATCAAATGTTCCAAGGATTTATATTCTTTTCATAGACCATTGTGCATTAGATGACTGTACAATGAAAATACAGTGCATTTGATGACATACAATGAAATGACGCTGACCTTTTTTTGGAGCGAACAACCTTTACACTGAGAATCAACATTCAGTTTAGATCAACTAGATCTACTCACTTGGAAATTGTGCTTAATGTAGGCTACCTGTATTTAATCAATTGCAAAGATATACTTAGACATTGAAGCACGTGCTTAGACATTTGCAATATGATGAAATTAATGAGAAAATCAATTCAGTTGTGAACAATTGCCAAGTACTTCGGAGGTTTGTCCATGTTGTTTTGAGAATGTAATTGCTGTTTCAAGAAATAAACCAAACCAATGGAGAAAAGCTGTTATAAATGGGAAGGCAAATTTGATGTTAATTTGCTTCACATTTTTCAATAGATTATGGAACCATAAAACCTTTATATTATGAACCCAGACAATATAAATTATGCTTTCAGTATAAGTGGTATTTTAGTTCTATAAACTACTAAGCTTTTTTTGCATAAAATATTAAAACAAGGAGCAATTTTTACATTAAATTTGTACAACCCAATAACAATGTTTTAACAGCTAAAAAATAAAGCAGTATTTGGATGGAATAACGTTCTATCAGAACAAATAAAAACATTTTGATCAAATGACATTTTCTTTAAAATAATAATAATAATACTAAAAAAATAATATATATTTTATAATATAATAACAAGTCATTGATGATATTTTTTTTTTTAAGTATTGGTATATCCAGAAACTCACTGTTTTTCCTGAAATTTATAGGTATGGGTTTATGTTACGTGTTAATATTTATTTTATTTAATAAAATGTCTTCCCAATTTAAACTACTTAAATTGGGAAGACATTTTATTGAATAAAATAAATATTAACACGTAATAAATATTAACCCATACCTATAAATTTCAGGAAAAACAGTGAGTTTCTGAATATACCGATACTTTAAAACAACTTATCATCAATGACTTGTTATTATCATCATTTTTAAGTGAACCTTCAATTTAGGATAATTTGTTTTTTTTCTGGGAGGTAAAAACACTAGTAATAGTTTGTAAGTGAACAATGAATATCATGCAAAAATCATGATTTGACAATATATTACATTCTGTTATCTGGAAGTGGAAGATTGTTACTCCTGGAGAGAGAATTTACCAAACATCTGCTTAACTCAATGACACAATGCATCTTTTAAAAGATATAATTTTTATTTTAAGCATAATTGCCTGTATCCTATATTAACCGTAACCCTTATAAAAGTCTAAAAGTCTAATCCCTTTGAAAAGTTAAAACCTGTGAGTGAATAAAAAAAACATCAGTAAGAAGAGAAAAGTTCAAGTGAATCCAATTCCCTGCATGATGTATTCCATCGGCTCACAGCAGTACATTTATATTTATGTTCTTAGTCAAACATCAAGGTGTTTGTTGATATGCTGTAGAACTTGCCGAGAGAAGTTAGTCCTTCACAGGAGGGATGAGTGTGTGAGCCTGCGAGGTACATGCTGAACTGAGCATAGCTGACTTCAGCTGGACCACACACACTCTTTCATTAAGATGGATAAAAACAGACAAATGAACAGTGACACTGTACTACAATAACACAACATATGCACACTACTAAAGAAAACTAAGGAAACCTTTGTTTTAGCTCAATATTCATATCTAGACATTTAAATCCAGACATATAGATAGATGCACAATATATTGTTACAGCATCACTATTACAATGTGCGAATCTGCAATAGTCACATCGCAAGATATGCAATGTTAAGTCTGGATTATAGTTTACCAGGACCCACAAAGCACATATGGTTTACAGCTAAGTTTACCCATAATCGAGTGAAAGTTTATTATTTGTATGTGTTTTTAAGGCTTGTAACTGAGCATTTCTAGAGATTCTAAAACTTGTGTTTGGAGTTGTCAAAGATTAATTGTAAAAAAAAAAAAAGCTTTTCTTAGTATTTTTGTCTTGTTTCTAGCCCAAATATCTGCATTTTAAAGCAAAATCAAGATCATTTTGCTTACCTCTTTGTCAGAAAAGAACTTCATTTTGACGTATTTCTTCTGAATTTGAAAACAAAAAATATTTTTACTTGATCAAAATTTTTTTTTGACATTTCATCTAGAAACGAGACAAAGTAAGAAAAGCATTGTGATTATTGCATTTCTGTACATGATTACTGTTATACTTCACAGAAAATGATCAAAGCTATTCAGAACCATTTTTGAGACATATCACAATATTTACTGTACAAAACTAAAATATCGCAATATCATATTTTTCCAATATTGTGCACACCTAATAGATAGATAGATAGATAGTAAATAAATAGATTGATGGACGCTCTATAAAAAAAGCAGGGTTTACACAATTCATTTATGTTGTCCCAACACAAATCTATTAAGCTAACTTAACAGAATTAAGTAGATTGAACATAATTAACAATTAAGTTGTCCCAAAAAATCCCCAGTAATTGTGTTGCTTTAGCATATTTTAAAGAGGTAGTTTGAACAAGCAGCGAAATATATTTTTTTTTGTGTGAATAGAAAATAAATAAAAATAATATTAATTAAAAAACAAAAATATCAACTATCAAAAACTAATATAGATTGATGTACACAAAAAATGCCTATTTTTAAAATCAAATTAATCAAAATAATTTTTCCAGTCAACTTAAAGTAACAAAGACATTTACACTTTTTGTAATATCATTTTTTACAGTGTAAATGATCGATATAAAAAGATGGTTGAAATAGATATTATTGGCCTATTTTCCTGAACAGAAGGAATACAATTAAAGCCAGTACTGAAATCAGTCTGTAAGTGAAACCCCAGCTCTCCATTTCATCTCTGGTGGCACCTATTCATGTACCCTGATTTTCTTGGACAAAATCAATAGCTCTATTTCCAAGAAACTTCCCTCATATCCTCTAAATAATCCAACCTCTCATCTTAAATAAACCATAGCAATCAATAAGGCAACTTCAGCCAAGACGCTACATCGGCCTGTCTTTAATGAGCTCCACTCTCTCTGTGTACACAGCCCTATTTCCTCGGCAGCTCATGCAACTGTCTCCACACATATTATCGGCACGTTTTGCTCCCCATCGTTATTTTCGTCCTTGTCTCAGTTTGCCACGACCCACCTCATCGCTGACCCCTCTGCTGTCTGTCGCACACTGAAAGCTCTCTTCACCTTAGGCCAATTAGTGTCAACTAAACACCAACAACATCGCTGACCTCTGGCTAGATAATTAAAATTAAATGGAGGTGCATCTTGACAAAAAAAACCTCCACTTCCGGTGACTGTGCCGGGACCTTCTACTATCTTCTTCAGGGCTATTATGTAGTGTCCACACCATACTTCACTCTCCAGTAGGATAAAAAAGTAGAAGTGTCTTATGACAGCATCAAATAAACACGGTGAAGATTATTAATTGAAGTTTTGTTGTGGATTTTATGAGATATTTGGGTATAGCTTCCACTTTTCTACGCATGTGACAACTGTACATAGGTTGCACTTCCAGTTTGGGGAATTTCCATTCAAAAGAAACTAAACAAATCATTCAAAATAATATGGTTCTGCTACAAATAGTCCATATCCGTAGTGAAAACCGAGAGCAAGGTGTGTTAATCTTTGTCGTAGTCAACATTATATTGCTGCAGAAAGGCTTGTTTGTATTTTTGGGCTACAAATTGTCTGCTGGAAAGCAATTTGTCAATTCTAATATAATTAATTGTAATATAATTGTTAAAGTAAAATATATTGGTATTATACTCGCAGTACCCAATATTTTAAGACATCTGACTAATTGTTTACTGTTTAATGAAAGTTAGCTACTCTGATTCACGTAGCATCATGAGGCATATTAAGAAAAGTAGACAGACTGACTGGATTCTCATATGATACTAAATGCTAAAAGTTAGCGGAATTGTAGCCTACTGTAGTGGTTAGTAGTTTAACTCGTGTACCTTACCACACCAAAGTACAGTTTTTAACACTAGCCAAGCATGAACCGTAGAGGGCGCTAGTACGTATGCTAATAGTTTGGCTTTCCCTAGCGATGCCAATTAGCATTTATTTAGCGAGAAAATAGATGTTTTTTGAACCCTGCTTCCCAAATGTTAATAAGCTTTATGGTAGACATATATTGACTGCATAATGTGACAAAACATTTCTTTAAAAAAAAAAACTGATAAGGTGCAGTATAGATTTAATACTTGCATGCTAATAAAGTTCACCTCTCATCATTATGTTGACATTAAGCAGATAATTTGTGTCAGTTGAGTAGATCAGTGGCCAGTCATTAGTGTTCATGTGTGGATTATACAGTTAGTAACATACATTGCTTAAGTAAAATTGTGCAAAAACAAAATATTTATGCCTTTTTATTGTAGGCTATATTTCTATAATTCAGTTGTTAGTTGTCACTCGTATGAATTTGATCTTTTTGCAACATCAGCCCACTTTAAAAGGGTGTATGACTTCTCAGTAAAATTACTGTTGGTTTAAGGTTTAATCTATGTTTTAGGTTGTATATTTATTATGTACAAAGTTTTTAAAGCACTTCAGGATTCATTAATTGTGTAGATATCTGTGATATTCTGAGCACAGTCACTAAGAACAAGTTTATTTATGTAAATTTATTAGCAATTTAAGTATTTATTCTTTTCTTCTATATGACAAAGTAATAACACATATTCGATGTATATACAAGTAGGCCACATGTAAAACCAGAACGTACACAAGTACATAAAATGAACAACAATACGAAATTAGGAGGAAAAACAAGTATATAAATGTATGCATTAATACATAAAAAAGAAATAAATATCATTAACATGCCTAATTCTGGTCATTTTAGGAGATGTTGTGCTAAAGTCTGAACTCAGTGGATTTAACATTGATTTTATTCATTAAAATGTAATGTGCTTTAGTAGACATGCTAATTATTATTATTATTTAGTAATTATTTACATGTGAAGATCGCAATGTGTCCACATGCAAAAGAACAATATATCTGACAAAACATCCCTGCTGAAAAATCCAGCTTAAACCAGCCTAAGATGGTTGGCTGGTTTTAGCTGGTCGACCAGCCTGGTTTTAGAGGGGTTTTGGCCATTTCCAGGCTGGTTTCCAGCCATTTCCAGCCTGGTCTTAGCTGGTCAGGCAGGGAGTTAACCAGCTAAAACCAGCTTATCCAGCCAAAAGCAGCTATGTCCAGCTTAAACCAGGCTGGTCAAGCTGGTTTTAGCTGGTTTAAGCTGGTCATTTTCACTGGCCTGGAAATGGCCAAAACCCCTCTAAAACCAGGCTGGTTGACCAGCTAAAACCAGCCAACCAGCTTAGGCTGGTTTAAGCTGGATTTTTCAGCAGGGATTTGCAGACATAAACAATTGTATAATTTAAATTACTTTTATATTCAATCACTAGTTTTAGACTTTAAAGATTTTTTTTTTATTTTTTTCAACTTGTTTTGATCGATGAGGAATATGATATTTCTAAAAATATTAATTTAATCATCCACAAACATAAAATATAACATTAAATCAAATTACAACATTTAAAAATATATAACATTTCAGCTTAATGGATGAACATAAATTTTCCACCTATATTTGTGTTCCCTGTATTAAGGCATGACCTTGCTAACTTTGTGCTCTTAATTTGTTAAATAGCAAGAAGTCTTTTAATATTAATTATATAATGTTGTCGAAATATTTATTGTGCTCAAGTAAGAAGCTCACACAGAAAAGTGGCATCTCGCTTCCCACAGCAGCCATGATGTATTATAGGTAGTGTGACTATTCTAATAAACACGGTCGGGGTAATTAAGGCACGGAGAGGCAGCAGACAGTGGTGGTCTTGGGACAACACGAAACGATAAATCACAACTCCTGGTTCCGCCTTCTCGAGCGTGGCCGATCACACTCACCGAGAAAGCAATTCTGCCAACGTGGCTTTGCACATTTGTCTTCATCAGCCTCTGGTTGTTTTGGGGCCGGTCTGAATTTGCCGGTTCCCATGGTAATCAAACAAGCTGTGTCCATTTTAATGTCAGCAATGGCATAACATTTAGGGCGAGCCTGCAAGCTAACCACATGTTGAATTATGGAGACCAGAGTCAACTAGATTAAACTGTGAATTTAAGGCTGCATGCTTTTTTTTTAAGAGTGGATAGAGTTGGTTGCAAGTAGGCAAACAAGTTTTTTAAATGTCAGTTTCCATATATACATGACACTGTTCTTAACTAAAAATGTATTTTCGTTATTACAATACAACCACGAACAATGTCAGACTACAGGACTATATATTTCTTTATAAAGTGATATACACTCACCGACCACTTTATTAGGTACACCTGACCAACTTCTCGTTAACACAAATTTCTAATCAGCCGATCACATGGCAGCAACTCAATGGCAAAGACAATCTGCTGCAGATCAAACCAAACATCAGAATGGGGAAGGAAGGTGATTTAAGCGACTTTGAACATGGCATGTTTGTTGGTGCCAGATAAGGTGGTCTGAGTATTTCAGAAACTACTGATCTACTGGGATTTCCATGCACAACCATCGCTAGGGTTTACAGAGAATGGTCCGAATAATAGAAAATATCTATTAGCTATAGAAAATAATACAAAATATGCCTTGGTGATGCCAGAGGTCAGAGGACAATGAACAGACTGGTTCAAGCTGATAGAAAGGCAACAGTACCTCAAATAACCACTCGTAACAACTGAGGTATGCAGAAGAGCATCTTTGAACACACAACATGTCCAACCTTGAGGCGGATGAGCTACAGCAGCAGAAGACCACGCCGGGTGTCACTCCTGTCACAACAGGAAACTGAGGCTACAATTTGCACAGGCTTACCAAAATTGAACAATAAAAGATAGTAAAAACTTTGCATGATCTGATGAGTCTCCATTTCTGCTGCGACATTCGGATGGTACAGTAGGGTCAGAATTTGGAATTAACGCCATAAAAGCATGGATCCATCTTGCCTTGTATCAAGAGTTCAGGCTGGTGGTGGTGTAATGATGTGAGGGATATTTTCTTGGCACGCTTTGAGCCCATTAGTACCAATTGAGCATCGTGTCAACGCCACAGCTTACCTGAGTATTGTTGCTGACCATGTGCATCCCTTTATGACCACAGTGTACTTATCTTCTGATGGCTACTTCCAGCAGGATAACGCACCATGTCATATAGCACAGTCAATTTCTTGAACATGACAATGAGTTCACTGTACTCAAATGGCATCCACAGTCACCAGATCTCAATCCAATAGTGCACCTTTAGGGTGTGGTGGAACGGGAGATTCGCTTCATGAATGTGCAGCCAACAAATCTGCAGCAACTGCGTGATGCTATCATGTCAATATGGACTAAAATCTCTGAGGAATATTTCCAGTACCTTGTTGAATCTACGCCACAAAGGATTAAGGCAGTTCTGAAGGCAAAAGGGGGTCCAACCCGGTACTAGTAAGATGTACCTAATAAAGTGGCCAGTGAGTGTACATAATATAGCATTTGTAGTTATATTTCCCATGATCTAAATTAACAGAAAATGTTGTCTTCAAGCAAACTTTAAAAAAAAAGCATAGAAAAGTTTTGATCATTGTGATGCAAATGTAGCCACATATTAAATGAAAACCTATTTACCTTTCAGTATACAGTTCATGACAATGAGCTATGTTGTCAAACTATTAAAGATTTCCTGCAAATTATTATCAGTATTTGTAGAAGGTAATTGCTGGTTGCAACATAGGCTCATTCTGAAAACAGAGCTGATACATATCAGTTCAGAATTGTTTTATTTACATTTATTGAATTAAAAAAATGGTCACACTTTATTTTAATGGTCTGTTTGTTGAATTTAGTTACATTGCATCTACATGCCAACTAATTCTCAATAGATTATAAGTAGAACGTTAGGTTGGTGTTAGAGTTAGTTGAGATGTTCTTGCAAAGTTTCTTATAGTCAGTTAAATGTCTGTTGAAGGAGCAGTATCTATTAGGCAGACAGTCTACTAATACTCAAATGGACCATTAAAATAAAGTGTTACCAAAAAATATTTAGATGATATTTTTGATTACATCTTGTCAATATCTGAGTTCAAAACAAACTAAACAAAGGATAAGGGCTCGCCAGGTCAGGTGTCTGGCTTTTGTCCAAACGCCTCAGGACACCTCTGATCTGGACAGATGTCATTCAAGCACACCTGAGCCCTGCATAAAAGTGAGGAGAGACAACAAAACAGAGGTGTGTAAGGTGTCAGGAGAAAAGTAGGTCTGAACTGGACTAGACTGAGAGAGAGGAGGCTATGGAGCATCTGCCTCTGAGGGACAGAGAGGCAACAGCAACTGCTGGAGCAGGAGATTCAGCCAGACAGAACACAAAACCCAGGAGCAGCCATGACACATGATGGACACTAAGAGGCAGAGAGAGCTTGTTTTTTTTCCACTCCACCCAAATGCATTAGCTATTCTGATCCTGTGCTGGAGGATCTTAAAGCAAAGGACAGAACCCATTCCAGAAGCTCCAGTGATGTTGTAGCCGCAGAACTAAGGCTGCATAAAGCCAGGCTTCACTGATCCTGTCTTGACTGAGATGAGACGAGACGAGACGAGTTGAACATGCAAGTTTTTTTTATCAATAAATAACTCGTATAAAAATACAAATATTTCAGAATGTGCACTGTAAAAAATGCTGGGATCAATGCAATTCCTTCATGTTGTCCCAACACAAATCAATTCATTAAACTTAATTGTGTTAACAAATTTAAGTGGAATGAACTATAAACAATTTATTTGTCCCAAAAAAGGGTGGCACAGTGGCTCAGTGGTTAGCACAGTCGCCCCACATCAAGAAGGTGGCTGGTTTCGAGTCCCGGCTGGGCCAGTTGACCTCCGGGTGCTCCGGTTTCCCCCACAGTCCAAATACATGAGGTATAGGTGAATTGGATTAACTAAAATGGAGTAAACTTGTTAGCAAAGGTTCAGGAGTGGTACTACGCCTCACTTTGCCTTCTTAACCAATCACCTACTACCTAAAACGTATTTAAGGCAGACCAACCCTCTAGTGCTGTTCTTCTCGTTCTCTCAAACCCATCCTCCCTTCCTCTATTTCCTTGCTTCTCATTAACAATCCTTATAACCCTCTCTTCCCTCCTAGGTTGAATTGAGAGGTCCAATCAATATACCAAAATATTACAGAGACTGTACCCCACTCTGAGTCTCTGGGCATCATGGTAGGATGCCCAATCAACCTACCTGTTTAATGTTTATCCTCTTACTTCCGTTCCTCTTCATCCCACTCTTCCCTTACCATCCCTTTCATCCCTACATCCCTACAATAAAGTCTAGCTCAAGGTGTGGAGTGGTCCACGTTGGTGAATTGCCCATAGTGAATGTGTGTGTATGTGTGTGAATGAGAGTGTATGGATGTTTCCCAGTACTGGGTTGAGTAGGGCTGGTTAGAAAGGCATCCTCTGCATAAAACATATGCCAGAATAGTTGGTGGTTCATTCTGCTGTGGCCGAAGGAAAATAAATGAATGAATTTCCCATAAAAACTCAATTATTGTGTTGATTCAGCTCATTTTAAATTTGAACAAGCAGCAAAAAATAGTGTGAGAACAATTAATACATTTTCTAAAATAATATAATCTTCATTGTTCTCTCATGATAGCAAAACTGTGTTTTAAAAAAACAAGTCAATTCAACAAAAACATTTCTTCTGTCATCATAATTAGGGAAAAGCAATGATTGTATCACAAAGTAAGATTACAACAAAAATTTCCAATTGCTGAAGTCAAAACAAAAGGAAGAATTGTACAGACTCTTGGTTTTAATTACTTGACATGACATCACAAGACACTCAGAGGACATCACTAGTCTCTCAAAGGACATCACTATTTTCTTAGCGAACATCACAAGTCTCTCACAGGACATCACTAGTCTTTCACAGGACATCATTAGTCCCTCACAGGCAGGGCTTAATTTTTGCCGGAACACGCCGGATCCGGATCCAGCACCTCTGAAATGTAAACCCCTTCTTTAACAGGCCTCCTCCCATGTCCGCCGTTCACTTTCACTTTCTTCCATGACTGCCCAACCCTCTTCACTTTCGTCCGCAACACCCCCGCCCCACTCACTTTTGTCTGCGACACCTCTCCATCCTTGGGTAACATACCGGATTCGTTACCCCGATCTGTTCCGGGACCTTGCAATTCACAAGTAAAGCACTGCTCACAGGACATCACTAGTCTCTCACAGGACATCACTAGTCTCTCAAAGACAGGCGCGTAGATTTAGCATGGACAGAGGGGAAGCGTCCCCATCTATATCCATCAACTATTGAAATGTTCCCACCAATAATTTAATTCACTTAAAAAAAGCACTGTCAATATTACCCTGGACTTGCAGAAGTTATTAAATCACATTCTCTCTTCGAGTCGCACCGCCCCCAAACAGATATAAACATTGTAATTGGCTGTGCCTTTTCCTGCTGTCACATGAGAGGCTGTACCTGCATTCAGATTCTATCAGCGAGCGCCAAAACTGTGCAGGTGAATTTCTGTGCAAGAATAAGGTTTGTGAGGTGTGTGACACACAAGTGAGAATAGCGGCAGCAAAAAAAAGGTGGACATAAGAAGCTTTTTTCAACTAAAAGTGTAAGTTACATAAACTCAAGTTCGCTACTTAATGAGTCCATTATGATAATGCCGTTAATGCTCATTTTTTTTTCCCCAGCTTTAACACACAGTAACGTTATAGCAGGCTGATCTATAGTCTGTTCTCCTAATCTCTCAGAGTAAGTTATAGCATGTCCAATTTTGGTTGAAACATTTTGTCAAAAAAAAAAAAAAAACCCTGCCTGTGCTCCATCACATCACATCACTAGTCTCTCAGAGGACATCATTAGTCTCTCACAGGACATCATTAGTCTCTCAAAGGTCATCATTAGTCTTTTAAAGGACATCACCAGTCTCTCAGAGGACATCACCAGTCTCTCAGAGGACATCACTAGTCTCTTACAGAACAACACTAGTCTCTCAGAGGACATCCCTAGTCTCTTAGGACCTCACTAGTCTCTTACAGGTCATCATTAGTCTCTCAAAGGATATCACTAGTCTTCACAGGACATCATTAGTCTCACATCACATCACTAGTCTTTCAGACATCACTAGTCTCACATCACATCATTAGTCCCTCACAGGACATCACTAGTCTCTCACAGGACATCACTAGTCTCTCACAGGACATCACAATTCTCTCATAGGACATCATTAGTCTCACTAGTCTCTCTCAGAATATCACTATCACTATATATACTTTTCTATCAGGTTTAGGTTATCAGGATTCTGGGCTGCCATTAAATTTTTTTTCAGTGTTTTCAGCTTCAGGGAACTGTGACAGAATGTGACAGAAGGCACATTGTTCTGCACGAAAACTGCTTGCTGATTGCAGAGGGAGCTTCTGATAAACATTTGCAGCATATAACTGTATAACAGGCAGAAAAACATCCCACCGAACCATGACTCTTCCTACTCCACACTCTCAGAAATAAAGGTATGCGAGCTGTCATTGGGGTGGTACCTTTTTTAAAAGAAACAAATTGTACCTAAAAGGTCTATATTAATACCCTAAGGGTACATATTAGTACCTAAAAATTACAAAAAAAAGTGTTCCTCTTAAAATTTTTAGGTTACTAATATATACTTATGAGGTACCAATATGGACCCTTTAAGTACAAATGTGTACCTTATGAAAAGGTACCACCCCAGAAACAGCTCACGTACCTTTATTTCTGAGAGTGCACCTTTGACTGACTTCTGAACACACTTTGGTTTCTTTATTTCCTCAAACATACATAAGGATTCCCATTGGACCCAAATAAATTAAAGTTCTTTCATCACATAAGTGAACTTTGGACCAGTTATCTGTCTAAACAACATGCTCCTGCAGCACAGGTTAGTCCCAACGCAATCTCATGGTAATTCGTAACTTTTTGATTTAGTGGCTAATTCGTATGAATTCGTATGAACTAATTCATACAAATTAGCACGATTTGCTCATCACCCAATGACGGTTGGGGTTAGGGGTGGGGTTAGGTGCCACGCCTTCTTTTTAAAATCGTACATTTTCCCACGATTGAACTCGTACGAATTAGCCACTAAACTGCCAAAACGTAAAATACTTACGTTTCCTTTTGAGATCAGGCTGGTTAGTCCTGACGTTTGGTTTACTCTGCTGATAAGAAGTTTGGTCACTGCAGAGTAAGCCTTAAGTCCAGATTCTCTCAAACGTACAGACACGGTGTGCTTCATCCTGTTTAGTGCCAGAATCTCTCGGCAAGCGATCATAAAGGTGTGGAGATTCTGTTGTTAATTTGGTGTTGTTGTCTGACCTCTGTGGATATAAGATATAAATCAATAACACGTCTAAGAAGGTGGAGTTCTACAACACACCCACCGATAGTGTCATCGTAACGTACACTATAAAAGATGACTGTAATTTTAAGGGTAAAAAACTGTAAAAATGTTACAGTAAAAATCTGTAATCTGGTTACCAGCACATTTATTTAATATATATGGTTTATAACTGTAAATTGACTTACCCAGAATTCAAAAATGTCATACTTCAAAACACTAGTGTATAATAATATAAACTAATGAAATATGATAGTTTCTACCATATTTTTAACAATAACGTTCTGTCAACCGTGACTGTCGCTTTTTCGCCGTAAATTGTACAGATTTTTTTGCAGTGTAGCTTTGGTGAGCTGTTTCTAACTGCCAAAATGAACTCAAAACGAACTTAGTTTTGCCCAGATTTCATCAGTACACCAGGGTAGGGTTGCACCAGCTGATCGTAAGTTATTTCTTAAACTTGAATGTAAAGTCCACACTAGGGGCTTAGTAACTACTAGATAGTTTGTAACTAAATTTGATCTCACTTCGGTTGCACCACATGTTCTTAGGGCAAACCGTAGTTAGTAGGTTGTAAGCTCTCCATAAAGTCATGCGTAGTCACACTGAATGACGTAATATCCAATAAAAAGCATCTTCTAATGCATCTATATATAACCATCCTATGAAATGAAATGATCAATTAAATTTGCACATCAAATTACAGTCAGTCACTAATAACATACGACACACAAACCTGCAAGTTATCAAAACTTGAATTCTTTTATATCCTACTCATGAAAGAGAAAAGAGCAGGGAGAATAACTCAGTCATGAAGAAATTCTCGTTTTAATTGATAGAAACAATTAACACAAAACACTTCTTGAAAGAAAACAAACTTCTTTTTATAAACCGAAAAAATGCTATATTTGGGAGGAAAATAAGGCTGTGAGTAGAGGAAGATCATTCTTCATTATGATCGTAAGCTCCTCTATGTAAACTAATCTCGCCCTCATTACTTTTCCACCGTTATACATGGGGGGAGGCTGCCGTAAATATTTAGTTGGAACGTAGTGTTACCTTTAAACTAAGTTCAGTGGTGCAACACAAAAATATTTAGTAATGTGTAAGTTGTAACTTAGTGTCCCTTTAGGTCACAACTAGGCCATGTTTTAACTTACACACTGCTTGTGCAAACGGCCCCAGGGCCTTAACCAGTTTAACTTAGGAATTTTAAGAAATTGTAGGTTGTTGTTTTTGACACTGGCTTTTAGGACTACAAATGGAACAGCTCTTTCCTACCTCAACTCGCTATACCACAAATGCCTTCCCACCAGCTCAGGTCACTGAATCAAGCAAAGGCTTGTTTTTACACAACAAAGCAAAAAAAATCACTCTCCAAAATATTCCTTCTCTGTTCCTGTCTGGTGGAAAGAGCTGCCAACTTCCACCCAAATCTGCTGGAAGCATCCATCACATCTTCAAGAACAGCTGAAGACAAACCTCATCACCACTGAACTTAAATTCTCCTTATTTCTTATTCCTCTAGCTTGTTTTCTATTTCTGATGTCTAATAAACATGAACAGTTGAAGTCAGAATTAATAGCTCTCCTGAATTATTAGTCCCCCTGTACATTTTTTTCCCGAATTTCTGTTTGACGGAAAAAAGATTTTTTCAACAAATGTCTAAACATAACAGGTTTAATAACTCATTTTCAACAACCGATTTCTTTTATCTTTGCCATGATGACAGTACATAATACTGTACTAGATATTTTCAACATATTAGTATTCATCTTAAAGTGCAATTTGAAGGCTTAACTATTAATAAGGGTAACTAGGCAAGTTATAGTAATTAGTCAAATCATTGTATACGATGGTTTGTTCTGTAAACAGTCGAAAAAAATTGCTTAAGGGGCCAATAATTTTGACCTTAATTTTTTTTATGTAAAACTTTTTATTCTAGCCAACATAAAACAAATAAGACTTTCTCCAGAAGAAAAAATACTATAGGAAATACAGTGAAAAATTCCTTGCTCTGTTAAACATGGCTAATAATTTTGACTTCAACTGTATGTATTTATTGTAGACTTGTATCTCTTGCAAATGACTTTGTTCTATTTACTCTATAACTATCAAAAACAAGATTGCAATTACAGTATAAAATCATGGTGTCTTTGATAAAGAGAATAAGAGCACCTGACAATCAAATGCACTTCACATGTGAGCCCCAGGGAGGAGCCGCAAGAACAGTGATGTGTGTGGAGATCTGAATACACTACCTGAGGGGCTTAGGAGATTTTTATAGAAGAAATAAAAGGATGATATTTGTGTCCTGTGGTCCAGCAAATTTTCAGACACGAATTAGCTATGAGCGGAGAAATATATGCCAAAAGGTCTTCATGAGAAGGTTCCCTTTAATCTGTCACCGCTTTTTAATTACAAGCTTACTGAGGCACCATGAATAATGGAAAAGATGGACTATAAAACAAACCAAGAAAATTAAAGAGATAGTATACACCAAAATAAAAAAAAAGTTTACAACGAAACCATTTTGTTCAAGTTTAATCAACCCTGTGTTGACTGAAGCCTTGACTTTCCTCAATACAAACAAAGTAACTTCTGTGTAGTTTATTCCTCTGTGTCTGTAGTTTTCAGTTATATATTTAACCCTTATGTGCTGTTGGGGATGTTTTCATCCACTCGGGTGATTTTGAGTCTTAATTTTGCCGTAAAGTTTTCTGTATTTCAGCTAGCAGAATGATTTTTGGTGACAAATCTTATTTTGACACATATTTTGAGAAAATGCTTAGATTTTTTGTTTTGTTTTGGAAAACTCAATGAAACACCCTGGGCAAATTGACTACCCCCTTTGTTATGTTAGGTATGAAAACATCCACTAAATTAAACTGCTGTAGAAATGCATCAGATAAATATTTTTTTCAATTTTGTTTTGCATAAATCTGTTAATCAACCTCAGTCCTATCAAAACTACTAAATTGCTTAGAAAATTGCAGTATTTTATCTCTTTAATTGCCAAATTCATAAATGATGTAACTGATTTGCTTAAAAAGAAACACACAAAATGACGTATTTTTAATATAAAAAGTAATTGTGGACTTGATTTTTGTTTTACCTTTTATCACAGTCTTTGACATGTGAAACAACTTTGCCTTTGATGCATTGTTTTTGATTCATTTTATTTTTTTTCCCTCCCTAATTTACTGCTGTTGGCTATTTTTGCACCATTTACTTCCATTATAATAAAAAAAATCACAAAATCAAGACATCAAATAATGATGCATTTTTGATTGTTGGTTGTTTTCCCTGTTGAGAAGAGGTCAAATTTGTCCTTTTTACTGTTGATCATCAGTTGGCACCATTAACTTTTTAGATAGGCCTGTGCAAAAAAAGCTTAGTTACTGGATTTTATATGAAGTATAGCAGCATATTAAAGTGTGTGTATGTACGTCTGTGAGTGTGTGAGAGTGACCTTTACGCACTTACCTTGATGTGTCGGAAAAAATCAAATTATGCATCTCAGCTCTCAGAACTACATGGCGTAAATAAAAACAAAGACTGTCTATTTATGCTCCATCAAATGTGGTTATAATGGAAGTCAATTGGGCAAAAACAGCCAACAACAGTAAATTAGGAAGAAAAAAGGAAAATCTAACAATGCATCAAAGTCAATGTTGTTACTAATCATTCACATGTCCAAGACTGTGTTAGAAAATGCAGTCCAAAATTACTTATTATATTGAAAATATGTCTTTTTTGTGTGTTTTTTTTCCACCAAATCAGTGACAATTTGTAAACTTGGCAATTAAAGAATTAAAATACTGTAATTTTTAAAAACATTTAGTAGTTTTGATCAGGACTGAGGTTGATTAACAGATTTATGCAAAAAAATATTTATCTGATGCATTTTTACAGCAGTTTATTTCAGTGGATGTTTTCATCCCTAACATTACAAAAGGGTAGTAAATTTGAACAGTGCACAAGGGTTAAAGGTCAGTAAATAATTTATTTTCTCATGTGGACAAATTCATTTCATGCATGCACCAAACCTTAGAGGTTTATCAATCTATATTTTGAGTTTGTTCATATAGCCTTTGAATAATTTTTATTTGAAAAAGTTTTATTCCTAAACAAAAAAATATATATAATTTTTACTGACTGCTAATTATACTTTCTTATTTATGAGGTTATAAAAAGAGATATATCCAAAATTCCCGAAGTAAAAACCTTTGACTTTGACGTGACAACAAAAAGAAACAAACTTTAAAAGCACATCAAACACAACAGCAGTTGACCACTGTACAAATATGCACTAGAATAGACATTTAAAAAGCATAAAAAATTTGTATCCATTATGCAATGAGAGAAAACATCAACACTTGAGTAAATGATTAAATCCTAATTCAATTATATAATTCATAATACACCATCAATTACTAATATAAATAAATCATTACGGAAGGAAAATCTGTTATTTAATTTATTTTTACCGTCTTGCCTTAAAACAACTTACTTTTTTTCACAACAAAGTCCCTCAACAAAGGGTGCAAACAACTCACTCCAGCCAACACTGTTCAGTTCGAATTAGATCTGATCTGGTGACTGGCTGATTGATCAAGGCAGAGGGGGAAGCTACATTGTCACTTCCAATCTTTGCCAAACGGACCCTGGTGACGTCTCAGTGCCATGGCATTTCAAACAATGGATTGTGTGCTTGCATTGGGGGGGTTTGTATGGAAGCAAGTTGCAAGCGTGGCTCGCTCGAGAATGAATCACGTTGGACCCCCACCGCCCCACAGTCACCAATCCACCTGCTACAGTTGGTGGACGCCTTCCTCCAGATGCACTGCGTTCACTAAAATAACCCTTAGAACGCGTTTACACACCCAATCCAATCTGTCGGCAGGATTGCGCGCGCACAAACTCCCCCCGCATCATGCATGGGCAAGTAACCATGATACAAACTCAAGCGTATTCTCACGGGTACCCCCACAGAAGGCATTTACTGGCCACAATTAGAAGTAAAACAACCAATCCAGAGCATATTCTTAAAGCACAGCGGACGGATTTTAAATGAGAAAACACACTCGGATGCCTTGGAGCAAGAGCAAACACTCTAGCATGTACGTGCCTTCACAACAAACAATTTGTCTGATATTGCTCAAAGTGGGAAGGCTTGCTGCGAATGTGCTGTAAACAGGCAGAGCTGAGACCTGACTTGTCATATAACAGCTCCAGAAATCGATAGAGGCCCACTTGCCCCTCTAATCCCCCCACACACACACACGTGCGTGGAGCGAGCAGTGGGCGGCTGGACACAGACCACAGCTTCTGAGAGAGAGAGAGAGAGAGAGAGAGAGAGAGAGAGAGAGAGAGAGAGTAAGAGAGAAAGAGATCGACGTGAGGGCTGCAGGGTTGGAAAAGGAAGGCGAGAGGAAGCAAGGTGGAGGTTGGCAGGATGTGCATGGGATTTCAGCCGAACCTGTCAGAGAAACGCTGAGGCTGATGGGGAGAGAGGGACCACAGGAGCAGATTTGAATATATAAATCTTTGAAACGCAAAGTGTGTGTGAGGAAAATTAAAGCGTATGTGCTATGAAAAGTCGGAAAAGAGCGAAGGTTTTGGCTCTTTCGTGATCATTCGTTGCCGTCTCTTGCGTTCCAACTCCCACACCGCCATGTCACAGCTCCCGGATGTCAATACTGCACGTAAAAGAGATTCAGCTAGATGAGTTGTATCCAAATTATTATCGATTGATCTCAGTGATGCGCAGATTTGCCGGAGGAAAAAATCTTAAGGCACTCCTGCCCTCGAGGGCCAGGGTCAAGTAAGCCAGTTCTGTGGATTGTCAAAACCATGACAGAATTCCAATTGCACAATTTTGATATTCATGTCTAATATCGGCCTTCGATTGCGCTTACTGAGGTTTCTCGTTATGAATGAGCGATCTCTTGTTGCCTTCTTAATGATGTTCACAAACTGTCAAATTTTCTAACTCGATAAAAGACTGTTTGTGAAGAGATTTACAATTTGAGCCTGAAGAAACAGCAATAAAGTGACAGTAGCTGTGTTTCCATCTAAAGACTAGAATTAGACTTATGCGCAAAACTGAGATATTGCATAAAACATTTGTGAATATAGCTAAGGCTACTACTACTCAGTAGCTACTGCATTTGAATTTAAACGTACTACTCAGCCTTTAGAAAAGTATGTTCTATACAGTGTGAATGTAAATAGTGTGAATCAAACTCAGACGTACTACATCCGCCATTTTGTCATGATCATGTTACCTACCCGCATCAGTTGCGACGATTCACTCTTCATGAATTTCCTCACGGTGCCTCATGGGATAGTGTAGCGTCCATCAGATGTGCACTTCAGAATCTTGCCAGAAGTAATAAGTCAGGTGCCTGGAGGGCCGGAGCTCTACACAGTTCAGTTCTGGTTTTGACACCTGTGTAGTAAATCATCCGGGTACTTCTCACATACTGCTTTTCAAATTCTATGAATTTGGACATACAACTCGGCTGTTTTTAGTGTATTATATAGTATTGAAGTACGCGATTTCAGACGCAGCCAATGTTTCTATCCAATGGATCAGAGAACAAAATCGTTACTTCCTGATGTACTAGCTGCTAATATCAAAAAGAAAAATGGAATTTGCTGCGGTAGGAGAAGCCACTGCGCGCCTTTTTACTTAAATACTGTAATTAATTACTTGCACCTCAGAAAACGAAGATGAAATGCAATGAATGTGCGGTGGCTTTTATAGCTGCTCCAGACAGTTCTGAGAGGTAATACCAACACACTTCGATGATGGACTTTGGCTACGGCATTTTAGAATTATGAAAAAGAAAGACACTCAGATTTTTTACAATTTGGTCGGTCTGCTTGGTTTGTCCATCACACTCATTTTTGACATGATGTTTTTGCTGTGCATGCTGGAATTTATTCAGTAAAAGTGTTTCAATCGGGGTTTATGCACATTTTTTTCTGATCTGATAGTGTTTATCCAGCTCGGTTGTATGCCCAGGTTTTTTTATGCATATTTTCACATTTTTTATTAACATTTTCAAATTTACATTAAGCTTTTTTATGCAATATTCCAAAATGTGCATAAAATATGGGGATGGAAACATGACAAGACTGAAGTAATGTGAGTAATGTTTAATCTGAGGATTTTCAACCAGACACTAGAAAGCTTGGCTGTATCCATGATTTTATGTTGTTCATTCCACATTCCAACTGTACTATCTAAATGTAACAGAAGAAACACAGAGTCAATCATTATCCAATTTTTGCTGTCCAATTTTGCTGAAGTCCTGTGAATTGTAGCCTCAGTTTGCTGTTCTTCACCAGCATGCTCTCCTTCTGCTACTGTAGCTCATCTGCTTCAAGTGATCAGAGACCTTGAAATATTTTAATCTTATAATGGAAGTTTGTGGCGGAAAGGTGGCACAGTGGGAAGCGATGTCGTGTGTTCGCATGGGTTTCCTTCGGGTGCTCCGGTTTCCCCCACAAGTCCAAAGACATGTGCTATAGGTGAATTGGGTAGGCTAAATTGTCCGTAGTGTATGTGTATTGGGAGTGTATGAGTATTTTCTCAGTGATGGGTTGCAGCTGGAAGGGCATCCGCTGCATAAAACAAATATTGGATAAGTTGGTGGTTCATTCCGCTGTGGTGACCCCAGATTAATAAAGGGTCTAAGCCAAAAAGAAAATGAATGAATAAATGAATTAATGAGAGTTTGTTTGAGATAATATGGCCTTTCTGTCATTCTGGACCAGGCTGGTCAATTTTCACAGAACTGCTGCTCCCTGGACATTTTACTGGATAGTTTCTGTAAATTCTCTGCAAACCCTTGAGATTGTTGTCTGTGAAAATGCCAGCAGATGCACAATTTCTGAAATACTCTGACCAGCCCATTTGGCACCCACAACCATGCAATTTTGAAAGTCACTTAAATCACATTTCTTCCCTGGTTTGTACTTCAGCAGATTACCATGACCACCTGTACAAACCACCCATAGGTGACACACTCTCTCCTCTCCGTATGCACCAGACACTTTCTTATCAACACTCCTTACACCTGTGGGTGGGCTTGACAAACCACTTGTAGGTGACACTCGCTTCCTCTCCATATGCACCAGACACCTTCTTATAAGCAAAAAAAAAATCATATATTGTCATAGCATTTATTTTCTGCAATATGATGATTTGAAGTGCTTCTTTATCCCCATTTGTAGGTTGCATTGGATAAAAGCATTTGCTAAATGAGTAATTGTAATTGCTTGTTGCTGTCTTTGGATTGATTGATTAGGTATTTGCATTATCAAGCATTGCATCCTAATAAAATGCTTATCAAAATACACCTTTAAAAGCTTTGAAAAACAAATAATTTACTATCCGATTCTAGTATGGTTTCAGTTTTGAATGATGAAAACTCAGGACTATACATTTACATTTAAGACAACAGGAGATCAATCTTTAAACTTCTGAATGCTTAAAACAAAACAGAAGGTTTGGGTTTCTGTTGATTCTGAGCATGTATTACATTGATTAGAGATAAATGAGGAGTGGCATTGAAGCATTACCTCAGAGTCTTAGAGTCGTGCGGATCCATAATTCACTACGCATGTGTATGTACTCATGCATTGGTATTCACGTTTATGCTCACTTCAGTGCACGAGAGGGAGGGAACATAGAGAGCTACAGGTGCAGGAAACCACAGCAAGAGCCTGAAACAAAGAAGAGATAAAAAGAGATAAATCAACATGTGAAAATAGACAATTTCTCTGTGCTACTTCTTAATGTATAAAGACTTTGAGTTTGAACAGGAAATAAATATGCAATAAGTCATCACATTAACAATCTATCACATCAAAACTGACCATTTACTCTAATAGTAAGTCTAATTGTATTCAAAATAACCCATGATCTTATTACATCCATACATTTTTGTTTATTTCATTTATTAGTTATGGGTAGGGCCAGAGGGAATCGGCGGATGTTTTTTGCTATTTCTGCTGAGAATTTTGGTAAAAATCTGTGGATTTCTGCGGAATTATTTTGGGAGTATCATAACTAAAAACTTAATATGTGAAATAAAAAATAATGTCTTTTTAACTTTTATTTAATGTTTAAAATGCAAATGCAATTAGATCCACTTTATTTGGTAAACAAAGCAAGTCTCTCATATTATATATCTACTAAAAGACAGAAAATATTACTGTACAAAATGCATTGTACATAAATCAGATGAACATTTTTATATTAGTCGATAATATTACTGTAATTATAAAAAAAAACTGAATAAATATAGATTTACACACATTTACTCAAGTAAATAAACAGAATTAATGATGGGCTAAAAATCTGTGGAATTCTGCGCGAGCAGATTCCATGTGGGCCTAGTTATGGGTGAAAAAACTGCCACGAACACAGACCCATGTAAGTAGGGCTGCATATCATTTCAGCATCAATATCACAATGTGTGCTTCTGCAATAGACACAACTCAGTATCTGCAATGTCGAATAATAGTTGACTGAAGCGCAGTTTAGAACATTTGTGATTTGTTATAAGTTTAACCCTAAAAGAGCTATAGATTATCATTTACATGTGCATTTTAAGAGAGTTTGTGCACAAGAAGTGATACTGTTTATAGCTTTGACAAAGATTAATTGTATTTAATTATTCATACAATGAAGTGTTATTTTACATTTGTTTATTTTATTTCTGTACAGTTGGACTCTCTGGAAAACTATTGTATTTATACTGTTTTATTTGTACAGTACTTTTCTTTTGTATTTTTTTCTCGTGTAATTTGCTATATTTCATTGGCATTTGCTACCCTAAAAAGTACCCCGATTAAACTAAAATAAGGATTTATTTCCAAATAGAGCTAAGCAAGTCAATCAGGGAAACAGTATTCATATAACTAAACACTACCTGAAAAAAGTCTTGTTGCCTATCCAAGTTTTAGGAACAACAAATAATAACTTGACTACTAGTTGGTCATTTGGTATCAGAAGTTGTGTATATGAAGGGCAAAGGCCTCTAGATTATGCTTATTTTACCAAAATAAAATATGATCATGCCTTGAGTTTTTATTATTTTATTAGGACAGTAAGGTCTGACTTTGCATAGACAAAAGTCTTGTCACTTAACAGAAATAATGTACAGTACAGAATATAAAGTCATGGTGCAGTGGAAAAAGAATTATTATTGTGTATGACACTAACGACTGCATCTCTGCAATGACTCAAATAACTTATTAATAAAGTCATCTGGAATGGAAAAGAAAGCATTCTTACAGGACTCCCAGAATTCATCAAGATTCTCTTGATTCATCTTTAATGCCTCCTCCTTCATCTTACCCTTGGCTTGCTCAATAATGTTCATATATGGTGACTGGGCTGGCCAATCCTGGAACACCTTGACCTTGTTTGCTTTCAGGAACTTTGATGTGGAAACTGAAGTATGAGGAGTGCTATCCTGAAGTCAAGTTATTAATTATTGCTCATACAACTGTGATCAATGACAAGACTTTTCAGTATATATCCCATAAAAAACAAATATTGCAATTTGTTTGCAATATCGTGCAACCCTACATGTAAGTCATCTCAGCTTTATACAGTTAATAGGTGATTAACATGATGCCAGAAACTGACACGAGTTGTGGGCCTGTAAAATTCCCTGGGGCAGGACGTTCTTTAATATGTCCTATGTAATGTCCTATGCTGTATTTGTTATTACTATAATGTCCTATCTATCCTCATTCATTCATTCATTTTCTTTTCGGCTTAGTCCCTTTATTAATCTGCGGTCGCCACAGCGGAATGAACGGCCAACTTATCCAGCACATGTTTTACTCAACAGATGCCCTTACAGCTGCAACACTGGGAAACACCCATACACACTCAATTACACACACATACACTACGGCCAATTTAGCTTACCTAATTCACCTATACCACATGTCTTTGGACTTGTGGGGGAAACCGGAGCACCCGGAGGAAACCCACGCGAACACGGAGAGAACATGCAATCTATACAGAAATGCATATTGACGCAGCCGAGGTTCGAACCAGCGTCCTTCTTGCTGTAAGGTAATTGTGCTACCCACTGAGCCACCGTGTCACCACCTATCTATTAGAATATATCATCACATTATAAAAGACACTGAAGAATAATTAACAAAAAAATGAAATGCTCTTTTTTCTTCCAAGAAAAATTCTACTTTGCATTTATTTAACCGGCCAAGTCACAGGTTACATCCTCCTCTCCTTCCTCAAACACTCTCCATCAGCCTTCTCATTGGAATTCTACACACCCTTTGTCTGTCTTATTAGGAACATCTCTTCGGTGCAATTAGTTGTGCCCATTTTTCTTTCTCTTTTGCACCGCAAAGCAGCAGAGCCGCTCACTCCGTTAAGAAGCCTTTAGCTTCCATCACGTCTCACAAAGCAGAGTCTCTCACTCCCTTTCTGTTACCGCTTTTATCAACAGGCTGTTTCCTCCGTTAACCATAACAAGAGTGAAGGCAGATTAAAGAAGAGAGAAAGAGAGAGAGAGGGAGAAAAAGGGGGGTTTAGGGGGAGACGCTCGACTGGTTGGCTGACAAACAGAGGGTCCCTCTAGAGTGCAGGCAGAGGAAGAAGGAGAGTAAAAAGAAGAGGAGAGTTTGATGTGGGGAGCCAAGCTCAATCTCCCCCTCATCCTCACCCCCCCCTCTCATTTCAGCAGAAAATCTATGCTCGCTCTCTTAGTATTCCAGCTGTCTTCCTCTGAAGCCTCTATAGGCTCAGTCAGACAACTGGGCTGCTGTTGAGGCCTGGGCCAAGCGGGAGAGCAGCGGGGCGGTGGGCTTTTTGCTGGGGAGAGGGGAAAGGGAGGGGAGTGTTTGCTCGAGGCTGTCAGAAGTGACAGGAGGCCAAGCGACTTAAAACCTCACCGGGGACTTCAGCTGGACAAGCCCTGTCTCCTCTCCTGCTCCTCGCTGCTTTTTTCTTCGTATCATCATTTTCTCTCGCTTTAAGTCTGTGCATTCGAGCCTTGTCACTGATTATTACACTCTTTGGTCATCTTTTTGAAACCATGATAAGCAGTTTATATATTTTCAGCATACTTGATTTTCTTTTGTGAGCAAACTATATTTATTTATATATTTTTTATGTTTTAAGGGCAGTTGATACCATAGGATAACTATAACAATAAGTATCAAAGTCCACACCAAGGTACAATATAGTGCTGTTTGTTATAAAAATGTGGCAGTTTTGCTGTCTGATGCTGTCTATTTAAAGCTTTTAAAGCTGACTGTACCGTAAAAAATGCTGGGTTCCACACAATACTTTTATGCTATCCCAACACAAATTGATTAAGTTAACAATCATTTTTACAAATTTAAGTGGATTGAACGTAAAACAATTAAGTTGTTCTAAATTGTGAAAATGGTTTGGTTTCAACTTATTTAAAATAAATAGTTCATTTTTGTTTTCAATGTTTTTTTTTTTTAATTGTTAATCAGCTTACAAAAAAATCTGAAAGTTCAACAATACAATTTCTCTCTGGCTGTAGTTTATTATAGTTGTGGTGTGAACTCTAACATTCTTTTATATGAAGAGTTTTCTCAGGTTCCTTTGTGTACCTTCAGTAATTTCACATATATGGTGAATAATAGGTTATTTTCATTGCTTTTAACGTGAAATAACTGAATATAAACACAGAAGGATGAGAAAAAAGCTAATTTTAAACAAAAATTTCAGATGCCACTAAAAGGTATAAAGTTATAAAGTTTTATAACTTTATTATTATATGCTGAATATGCAAATTTGATTAATTACAGAGTAATGGCAAGTATTACACATGCAATTTTATAGCAGACTTTAAACTTGCTCCAAAAATCAATGTTTTATTTACTACTACAAAAAATGTTGTTTGCACAGTGTATCTGCCAAAATGTAGAGTGTGAAGATTTTAGACCAAACATTGCTTTGCCATATATTTTTGCCTGAGTTTGTGTATTAAAATAAAACAGTAAAAACAACTTTGTTCATTTAAGTCTTCTGCATTAGATCAGGGTGTGCATTTACTGCAGGCAATACAATACTTGGTTGTTGTGCTGCTGACTCTAATGGCAATAGGTTTTGCACATAGTAAATGCGTGCCCTGACCTGGCAAGTTCAAAAAAGTAAAAAAAAAAATGTTTTTTTTGCTGCACAAAAGTGTTTTTGGAACTTTGTATGATTACAGTTGAACCAATAAATCACATAGACTGCTTTGACAATGTTTTTGGTTTCTTTACTGGTCTCATTGCTATGGACAGAAGGTCAGTTAATCCTTTAGTTACCAATCTAAGCAAAAAAATTACCAGTAGAGGTTACACTTTCTGTTACATTTTAAAAGTTGAGTTGAATCCCAGAGTAATTTCAACTCATTTTATTTAATGATAAAAATTGAAAGTATTTTCTCATACCACTGATTCTTTTTTTTCTTTTCTAATAACACATACGAAGAGATGATGCCAACCATTGAGGACTTTGAGGACAACACATACACTTAATACACAAATACACTTCATGAAACATGAACATAGACATCACCTAAAATTGCAGGTTAACTATGTTTATATATAATAACTTATATTTGATTGTAACTTTAACCTAATTTGATTGTAATGCAATCATGTGCACCTGTTGTAGAGCTGCTTTGAGACAATAATTATTGTAAAAAGCTCTATACAAATAAGCTTAAATTGAATTGAACAAAAAGAGTTTTAAAGAACCCTACTTCTAGTGAGATTTTACTAAAGAATCACTCATCCTGCATTGAGTCAGTGAGTTGAGTCAGTGATTGGATTGTACTTTAAGTTTATTCTATTTAATAAGAAAAATATAATGAACTAATCCCTGTCATTTCCGTGTGGATAATAAACGTTGCATAAAGAATAAGATGACACACAGGCTGTCTTTACTGCTTTTCGTTTACTTTGTATTTTTTTAGATAACAACTTCAACTGGGAATTTCCGGTAAGAAACACAATGCATTCTGGGTGCTGTAGTGAAATAACAATGGCACGAAATATACAACAATCCTATTTTCTCATAACATGAAAAGACAATTAAAAAAAAGAATCACAGAAGGAGTGAGTTAAATCAGTAAGTGAATCACACTTTAAGCTCATTCTATTTAATGTAATTGAATCAGTGAGTAAATTGTACTTTAAGTTTGTTTTATTTATTGATAAAAATGTATTTAGCTAAAATATTTATAGCGGTATGCTTTGAGTGTCCTCATTAGCCTATTTGTCCCCATAATAAACAGTGTTTTAAAGAATCTTTATCTTAAGTAACTTCTTCACAGCAGTTACCAATATAAGGCCAAACATTACCATTATTGCAACAATTTCCACTGCATTTTATAACTAAAACAATTCCCAATATACCCAAAGCAAATTCAATTCTGTGATGGTTTCTTTTGTATTTGTGTCACTCAAACAAAATATTTTTCCTACTTGTTCAAAATACTTAACATTATTATTATTATTATTATTATTATTATTATTATTATTATTATTATTATTATTATTGTTATTATAACCTTTAGTTGACCAGGAAAGACACATTGAGATTAAAAATCTCTTACAATAGCGTCCTGGCCAAGATTAGGCAGTATATATGTCACATGGGTCTAACAGACAACAAACAAAAAACAATTGACAGTTAACATGAATCACACATTGACAAACAAACTATTCAAAACATTTAAAATCATTTCTTTGTTTCGATTTTTAAATCATTAATACTGTTTTTAAAAGCATGTAGTGAAATCAATTCTTTAAACTCCAACTTTGTTCGTAGATTATTCAAGATGCTGCATATTTAAAAGCCTTTTTTTTTTCATCACAGTCCACACTTTAGGAACAGACAGTAAATAAATATTCTGTGAACAAATGCCATAGCTAAGGACAGGTTTTTTACAAATGTAATTCTGTAGATATGATGGGAGTTAATCCAGTATAGATTTGTAAACAAAGATATGCCCATGCTTAAGCATACGAATGGACAAAGCAGACCAACCTACCCTAGTATACAACACACAATGATAAGAGATTTAAAATTAGATGCCTACTTTATATGAAGTGTCCTTAAATACTATGTACTTGCATCAAAAAATAAATACAATGTACTTACTGTGTTGATAATGTATTTGAGTTGGGATAGGGGTATGGTTATGGACAGGTTTGTTGGTATTGGTAGGTTTAAGGGTGGGTTGAGGTATGAGGGATGGTCAACAATCTATTTACAAATGTAATTACAGAAATTAATTACAGATGTAATTACAAACAGGTATTTAATCATGCATAAGTACAATGTAAAAACATGTATTTACACAATAAGTACATTGTAACGAATTATTAATTTCAGTGTAAGTATATATTAATTAAGGCCACTTAATATAAAGTGGGACCAAAATTAGTTATAAATCTTAGTGCACCATGGTAAACAGTATACAATGCATGCAGACTCTGAGACGAAGCATGCATATAGATAACATAACCTTAGTCAAATATCGACATAAATGTTGCATCAACCAGCTTCTTTTTACCATCAAAAGAAAGGCAGTTCTTAATTCTAAAATAGAAGCCTTAAAAATCACTTAAAAAATTTCACCAATTGCTGAATTTGAGAACTAAAAGAAAGTGTATCATCAATTAAAATTCCAAGATATTTGTACTGGGACACCAATTCAATCTCTGCGCCATGATAGAACCTAGCTTTTGCTTAGTTTGTTTTGAATTTGAAAATAATGTAAGTTTTGTTTTATCGGCATTTAAAACTAGTTTTCAGATAAATTATGTTAAAGTACAATAAAAGCAATCTGTAGTTGAGAAAGGGCCAGATTGGGTGTAGATGCAGCTATGTATGACTGTAACATGAGTTAAAAAGGCACAATTCTTGAGGACAACTTAATTGTTTTATGTTCAATCTGCTTAAATTAGTTATTTTAACTTAAGCAATTAGTGTTGGGACAACATGAATAAATTGTGTGGAACCCTGCATTTGTTTGCTAAAGTGTTGATAAAGAGGTATACTTATGCCTTACTGTCGGTGCTGTTGATGTACAAAGTTCTTCGAGTTGTCAATACACATCTAGAGCAGTCACAAAAAATGCATCACAAGCTTTTCCATCAGCAAATGTTTGTATATTCCACACCGCACCAAAAGCCACTTCACTTTAACAACTCGCAACGCATCGATTCCAGCCATATGGTCCCACAGCTCATCCCCAAACTCTCGGCCACCCCCAAATTCCCTCTTCTCCCTGTCACCTTGAGCCTCGCCGTCATGCTTCTGTGATCGCTCTAAAGGTCAGCGCGTGTAGCCACTGTCATTACCTGTCACTCTCACACCCTCCCTCGTTCTTTCGCTCCTCTGTCATGCATTTCATTCCTAAGCTCTGGAAGACAGATCAAAGTGCCATCCTTAGTTGGGCTTTGAAGGTTACAAGCGGATAGGGGTGATCTCACAGCAGAGTCGCATGAGAGACAGGGAAACACTGGATGGAACAGCAGGTGGCTAAATGTTCTGGTGTAAGTGACAGTCATTCTGTGGCTCTGAATTAACGTGGATATCCATCAGCGTGTCACTTAACATTAGGCTCCTATTTGCATCCAGGACACTATTTTAGGGTGAGCTGACAGGTTAGTGACAGTAGGAGAACCAGCTGGAGCTCAGCAGCGGCGGGGAAGATGTACCTGTGCTTTTACATCTCTAACAAGCATTCGTAATGACGGAAATCATGTAGAGTCCTTAGTTGGGAACCTTACTGTGGTCAACTTTAATTGAGTTTTCTTTCATGCTTTCTGATAGGGTCGCATGAACTCAAGGTGGGGAGTGTGTGAAACCCTTAAAGGGGCCGTTTTCCATTTAAAGGCACCTATTTTACCCCCTTTTCAAGAATCAAGATATGTCTTTTGTGTCTTTAGAATGTGTCTGTAAAGTTTCAGCTCAAAACACTCATCACATTATTTATTATACCTTCAAGAATGTTGGAATTTTCAGCTCTGAACACTATGTAGCTGTTTTTGTGGCCTGTGCCTTTAAAGGGCACCTATGGTAAAAAATCTCCTTTTCAAGCTGTTTGGACAGACATATGTGTATGTATGGTGTATAAACCGTCATATTGGGGTGATATAAACACACCCAGTCCTTTTTTTTCAATTTACCAACATAAAAACGGTGGACCAATTGGAGCGGTTTTGAGACCGACCGCAACTTGACGTAGGAGTGCGGTCCCCCCGCACACCGAATTGATTGACAGCTGCGAATTAACATGTCTCTGTAGTAACGTGTATAATCATGACAACCAGACACAGGAGCAGGACGTGCACACACTAAGCAACCGTAAATAAAAGTCTGTTCAGTTTGCTAGGATCATCAATCATCATCAAATGTGATCAAGAGATGTAAAATGTTTTAAAAACAGTGCATGTGTGTAATAAATTACAACGATTTACTTCAGATTTACTTCATCACCACAGCCGCGTGTCAGAACAATTATAAAAGATGCTTCAATCCCGGTTTGTGGACGTTAAATCAGGTTTATTTTGTACATAACATAACAGATATTCATACAGCAGTGGAGATTAACCTGTATCCTGTTACATTTGCGTGCAAAAACAGTGCAAAGCTAAACGCGCGCTGTCTGTGTGTGTGCCTGTCAGCGCTGTGTGTGTGCGTGTATTTGTGTGTGTGCGTGAACTTTGTAATGACATTGTGTGTGACTCATCCTTGCAACTCCACAACATGCATCAAATACTTATTGGTAAGATTCTTACTGTAGTTTTTCCTCACAAACGTTACGTGAGATCTTATTCCTTCGTGGTTGTCTGACGCAGCCGAGGGAGCCGCTGCCAGGCACGTGGAAACGGTGGGCATGAAGGACTAGCCTTAAAGGCGCAGTACACAAAAACCGCTAGCTGATGCTAAATGCTACAAAGTAGAAACTTATGACAGGTATAATAAAAAATCGGATGGGTGTTTTGAGATGAAACTTCACAGACACATTCTGGAGACACAAAAGACTTATATTAAATCTGGAAAAAGTGGTAACCTAGGTGCCCTTTAATGCTAGTTCTCCTCGCCCAGCGTTCCCACGTGCCTGTTAGAGTGTGCCTCAATCTCCGCCTCGGCTGCATCAGATAAACAGCACAGTGACAGACATGAAGGAAGGAGATCTCATGTAACGGTTGTGAGAAATACTACAGTAAGAACTTTACCAATTATAATTTGATGTATTTGTTGTGGAGTTGCAATGATGAGTCAAATGTAATGTTGTTACAAAGTTCACGCACGCAGACACACACAGACAGCCGATACACACAGTGCATGCGTTTAACTTTACACTGTTTTTGCACGCAAATGTGACTGAATACACATTATTATCCACTGCTGTATGGATATCTGTGATGTTAATGTACAAAATAAACCTGATTTAACATCCATAAACCAGGATTGAAGCATCTTCTTTTCTTATTGTACTGACACGCGGCTGTTATAATAAAGTAAAGACTGTAAAATCACTGTAATTCATTACAAACATTCACTGTTTTAAAAACATTTAAAAAATTGTGAAACTCATTCTTGATCACATTTGATGATGATTGATGATCACAGCGAGGTGAACAGATCTTTTAATCCCAGTTGCATTGAGCATGTCCTGTATTGTTGATATGATTATATGCGTTACTACGGAAACATGTAAATAGGTAGCTGTCAATCAAATCGGTGGGCGGGGAAACCACACTACTATGTCACGTTGTGGTCTGCCCCAAAATGGGAGGGATTTGGATCCTATTTTAACATCAGGAAATGTAAAAAAAGAAACTTATTGTCTTTATATCACCCCAATATGACTGTGGACACACTTACTGTACACACAGTTCTGTCCAAACAGCTTACAAAAGATGATTTTCATCATAGGTGCCCTTTAAGGTAATGGCTAAAACAAATGTTTAAATAATTTTAAAACATCTCTTTTATTTCCCTACATCACATTAAGAAAATTAGCACTTTACAATAAGATTGTAAATGACTTTATTACAGTATTTATTTATCTTTGTTAATGTTAGTTAATGGAAATAAAGTTGTCCTTGTTAACTCACAGTGTATTAACTAATGTTACAAGCATGAATTTGGATATTAATAATGCATTAGTAAATGCTGGTCTATAATTGCTGTACTAATTTTTTTTCATTATTAGTTCACGTTAGTAGCTAATGAAACCTTGTGTGACCAAGAATTCTGTACAAAATTGTCAGTGAGTTGAATCAGCGAGTATTTTAAACTCATAATATTAAATATAAAAATATTTAATAATTAGTATTTTTCTTATAACACAAAATGAAAATTTGAAGGGTCTTTTTTTTAGTGAGTTTTTAATAAAGAATCAGTGAAACTGTATTGAGTCAGTGAGTTGAATCAGTGATTGAATTGTACTTTAAGCTTCAAAAATCAAACCAAAAGTGCTTCAGGGCTAATTAATTTGTCTCTTTGGGTAAGGAAATTGTATGATTTTGTTGTACTTTAAGCTTATTCTGTTTAATGATAAAAAATAATTAACTAATCCTATCTTTCCATAACACACAAAGACAGTTTTAAACAATCTTACCCTCTAGTGAATTCCTAAAAGTGAATTGTGGTGAGTGAATTGTACTTTAAGCTCATTCTATTTAATGTAGTTGAACTAGTGAATCATAAATTTTTAAGTTTGTTCTATATATTGGTAAAACTGTAATTACCCATTTTAGCTTTTGCCATAACACAAAAAAGACTATTTTAATCGATCTTCTACTCTTGTGAGTTACTAAAAAGAATGGCTGATAATGTATCAAGTAATTTGAATTAGTGAGCGAATCATACTTAAATTCATTCTGTTTTATGTAGTTTAATTAGTGAGTCACACTTCAAGCTTGTTTTATTTAATAATAAAAACATAATTAACTCGTTTTATTTTTCACCATAGCACAAAAAGTCAGTTTTAAAGAATCTTCCCACATATCGAGTGTTTTAAAGAATCACTGAAATCTTCTTGGGCGACACTGTGGCTCAGTGGCTCAGTAAGAAGGTTGCTGGTTTAAGTCACGGCTGGGCCAGTTGGCATTTCTGTTTGGAGTTTGCATGTTCTCCCCATATTTGCGTGAGTTTCCCCTGGGTGCTCTGGTTT
Organism: Danio tinwini; assembly: GCA_903798205.1. NCBI lineage: Eukaryota > Metazoa > Chordata > Actinopteri > Cypriniformes > Danionidae > Danio > Danio tinwini. Next base: position 14,407,916 of record CAIGQZ010001345.1, on the reverse strand, counting down.
CGCCCACAGTCCAAAGACATGCACTATAGGTGAATTGAATAAACTAAATTGGCCATAGGGTATGTGTATGAATGTAAGAGTGTATGGGTGTTTCCCAATACTGTGTTGCAGCTAGAAGAGCATCCGCTGCGTAAAACATATGCTGGATAAGTTGGCAGTTCATTCAGCTGTGGTGATGAATGAAGGGACTAAGCTGAAGGAAAATGAATGAATGAATGAATGAATGAATGAATGAATGAAACCTTCTTGAGTCAGTAATCTGAATCAGTAAGTGACTCATTTAATCTGGTCCTTTTTGATGATAAATGTATTTAACTCATTTAATTTTCCACCGCAGCACAAGAGCTAGTTAGTTCAGGTTCGTTAGTTGTGAAAAGTTCACAAGTATAAAACTGAAAAAAACTATTCATGAATTGCAAGGAGAAAAAAGCCCACTATGAAGTAATGCAACAGTCACTTTGAATTGATTGAAAATGTCATGGTTTTTATTCTGTATAGGAAAAGGAGTAAATCTTTACTGAATTCTTTAACATTATCTGTAATTTGCTAAATAAAATAAAAAAAATCGCTGTCAACAATCAAAACTGACACAAGTGAAAACTGCTTAAAATAAAAGAAGCTTAATGTTATTTCCAGAGGTGATGGAAAAGCAGAACAGAGACAGCTAAAGCAAAGCAAACACAGGTGTGTCTTTTTATCAACTCTGAGGTAAGAACTAATCAATGGCAAACTTTAATCAGATATGATCAATTATTCATGGCCTGAGGCCTAGCCATCCCATCTCTCAACCATTTTCATACTGACGGCACAGAATGAATAATTTACACACCATTTACACAAAACCAAGCACAATCCCAATGCCAGATTACTGAATTAGAAAAAATTATGCAACAAAGAATGTTAATTAAATGGGCGCAACCAGCGTAAATCTTGTCAAAGAGAAAAAAAGTTTATTATATAATTTAACAAATGTTTCTGCTATGCTTACTATTTTGACATTAAAAAACAAAATTTGTATCATATTGTATTCTAAAAAACTATTTAAAGAACATTTCTATTCTAATAAACACACTCAAATGATAAAGAAAAAAATGTATCCAATAGGGCTGCACGATATTGGAAAAATGTAACATTGCAATATTTTTTTATTTTGTGATATATATTGCAATATGAATACAATTTAACCAGATGACTTAATATTTCTATTTGGAAAGAGCTTATAATGTCAGATCGATTGAAATGATTCTGCTGCAGGAGTGCATCTCCATAAAATCTAATAAACAATCTATAAACTTTTTGTGGTCCCTCGACACATTTTCAATGTTGTCTCTGCTATTTGCAGTTCATTTCTGTATTTGTATGTATTGTGAGTATTTCCATGCATAACAATCTATAAATACAATCCAGAAAAATATACAATTGAGATAAAGTGTTTTATCATTTTCCGAGTCTAACAGTATTCAAGTACAGTAACTGAATAATAAAAATTTAAAATAATTCAATAAAATTTATCGTAATAAAGATTAGAGTTAGGGTAAAAAAAATGGTACAATTTCTTATGCTGAATGCTTTTAAAGTCATTATACAATTTCAGACATTAAACAAAACACATACAAATGATACATTATAATACAAACTCAACATCATGCAGATCTTGTGATGTGACTTTCGCGAATGATCACACTGCGATATCGATGTCGAAAAGATATATTATTGTGCAGCCCTAGTATCCAACAATAAATAAACATTATTTTTTAATATACTAATTGTAGCCACATTATTTAAATGCATATTTCTGAAAATAAGAGCTCACCAAAGACAAGCAAACTCGAACAAATCAACAGACAAAACTACATATATTTATGGCCTTGTAAATTGAAAGAGGTCATGAATTAAAAGTGAATCGCAAGCTAGTGAATCACACAACTAGGCAGGAGCAAAGAGAGAGCGAGGGGGGGGGGGGGGGGGGGGGGGGGGGGGGGGGGGGGTAGATGGATGAAGGGTATGGGAGAAAGTGTAATTCTTGTTTGCCTCAATTTATCCTGAAATCCCTGACAGCAAGCAACCATAAGTCACCAAATAATCGCTCTCGGTAATTTAAAAAGATCACTCATGTCCCCTTCACCTTTCTGTGCCTTGTTCTCTTTATCTAGCTCAGATATCAGCATAGAAGTCAAAACACAGTTCATTCATAAACTCAGGGCTTAGTCCATTTTGTTCTCCATTTATGTCTCTCTTTTTTTTTGTCTTAAACATAAACGGAATGTAAATAAATCTATATAGTAGAGCCATCCACTATATATGTCAATCTAACAAACATTTTAGAGTTATATTGTATAGTTGAGCAAACACACATATTCAGTATCTATAAGGCTGAACACTGACATCAAATCAGGAAGGGAAAGTGATTAGATTGTCAAAATATCTTCAGTTGTGTCTGGCGTAGCATATCAAAATCCTTTCATTTGTGTTCTTGTTTATTGGTGTACTATTTTCAAGAGAAAGTGACACTGTACAAGCAGTTGTAAAAATCGTAGAATGACAGAGAAGATGGAAAACTGAGGCTATTGGTGTGAAACCGAGGCAAGGATTTTTTCAGCCTAAAACACGATGCTCATGCATTTACAGCAAGAGTTCTAATGAGGGCGCGTGGTATTGATATCTCCATGGGAACACCCCAGTGCACAGCTAACAAACCACACTGCACTGTTTAGAAACATTTGCCTGAATGTACAAATTAACTGCGGAGGGAAAAAATGAATCTAATGTGTATAAAAACATAGAGGCAAATAAATAATTACATTGTGGCTGAGGGTGGAGGTAAAGAATTAGCATTCATCTAAATATTTGAGTAGATTGAATGCAGTTATAGATCACATTTGTGCTCTGAATCTATAATTTCATATTAGCTTCAAAAATTGCTTCTCTTAAACACTTAAAGGGATAGTTCACACTAAAATTAAAATTCTGTCATCATTTATTCACCCTTTTACTTGTTTAAAACATATTATATACGATATTTTCAAAAATTTTGGAAACCTGGGTAGGGTTGAACCAGCTGTTTGTCAGTTCTTAAACTGGAATGTAAAGTCCACACTAGGGGCATAGTGACTATTAGCTAGTTTGTAACAAAATTTGTTCTCACTTTGCTTGCACAACATGACTGTAGTTAGTAGGTCGTAAGTTCTCCGTAAAGTCATGCATAGTCGCATTGGATGACGTAATAACCATTAAAAAGCATTTAAATCATAAAAAATCATTAAATAGTTAAAAACTGCTTTAAAATTCTGCAACTAATGCGTCTATATATAACTGTCCTATTACAAATTATATATATTAAATAAATGATAAATTACATTTTATAGTACATTACATTACAGTCAGTCTCTAACAACAGACGGCGCACACACCTGCATGCAAGAAAAATACACTTGAAGTTATCAAAACAGTAAACTGTTTTTTATCTCCTACATGTGAAAGAAAAAAAAGGATGGAGAATAACTCATTAATGAAAAAAATTGATGGATACAATAAACACAAAACACTGCTTGATAAAAAAATGAAACTTCTTTCCAAAAAAAAAATGCTACATTTGTGAGGAAAATAAGGCTGTGAGTAAAGGGAGATCATTCTTCATTATGATCGTGATCTCCTCGATGTAAACAAATCTTGCTGTTGTCTGTTTTCTACCGTTATACGTACACTCTCAGAAATAAAGGTACTTGAGCGGTCACTGGGGTGGTACCTTTTCAAAAGGTACACATTTGTACTTAAAGGGTACCTTAAAAGTATATATTAGTACCTAAAAAGTTTAAGGGGAACACTTTTGCACTTTTTTGGTACTAATATGTACCCTTGAGGGACCTTTTAGGTACAAATTTGTACCTTTTGGAAAGGTACCACCCCAGTGACAGCTCAAGTACCTTTATTTCTGAGAGTGTAGCATTATGTTTAAACTAAGTTCAGTGGTGCAACACAAAAATATTTAGTAGTACGAAAATTGTAACTTAGTGTCCCTTTAAGTGCCAATTAGGCTTTGTTTTAACTTATGCACTGCTGGTGCAACCGTCCCCTGCAAACATTAACTTCCATAGTAGTCGTTTTTTCTACTATGGAAGTCAGAGGTTACATTGTTCAGCTTTCTTCAAAATATCACCTTTTGTGTTCATAAAGGTGTTGAACCATTTGAGAGTGAGTAATAATGAATACATTTAGATTAAGTGAACTGTCCCTTTATCAACTTTAAAAGAAGCTAAGCTATTTTTAAAGGTCATTATTTTGTTTATTGGGTGTGTTAGAATAGGCTCCCCTAATTCACTTATAGTACATGTCTTAGGACTTGTGGGGGAAACCAGAGCACAGAAATGCCAACTGACCCAGATGAGACTCAAACCAGTGACCTTCTTGCTGTGAGGCGACATCGTTACCCACTGCACCACCGCGCCTCTATTGGGTATGGTAGAATAGGTTAATTTGGTTTAACATGTGCTTTTTTAATGCTGCCAGGCCCAGTTTGTATGAAATACTCAGAGTTTTGGTTTGTACAAAGCCTGTCGTTCTGAATAACAAAGACTGTTCAAACACTCATAAATGTAAAGGCCTTAATGTAATCACAAGTTTGAACTCCTAAAGCAATTGTAAACACAGATAGTTAAAAATTGGAGTCAGATTTAGATGGAAATCCGAGGATGTCACAGTTTTGCCAAATCATATTACTTTTTTGTTGTTGCAATTTTTAAGTAAACATTGTTTAATGCACCATTATTTAAAGCAAAAAGCAAATGTAAGATTTATATTTAGTATTTTTTGCCTTTTTTGTGACATGACTGTATAGTTGGACAGGAAGCGAAATTGGATAGAGAGAGAGGAGGGTGGCATCAGGAAAATTCTGTGAGCTGGTATTCGATTTTGGAATACCCAAAGCACAGTTCTGTTACATGTCGGCAGAAGTAATCTTATAATTTACATGAAAACCAAATGTAAACTGACATTGATTGGCAATTATTTCCCTGCTGTATTTTGTTTTATTGATGTTTCTTAAAAGCTTTTGTTATTAATTATACATATTCATTCATTAATTTTCCTACGGCTTAGTTCCTTTATTAATCAGGGGACAATGGAATGAACCGCCAACTTATCCAGAATATGTTTTAAACAGAGGGTGCCCTTCCAGCTGCAACCCATCTCTGGGAAACATCCATACACTCTCATTTA
>CAIGQZ010001345.1:14383418-14395552 GCA_903798205.1 Danio tinwini | reverse complement strand
AGAGAGAGAGAGAGAGAGAGAGAGAGAGAGAGAGAGAGAGAAAGACACAGAAGGGGTGGAGCGCAAGGCAGATGACAAATTGTGATTAATAAATGTGGTCCGGGACGGCAGTGTGGAACGATGCTTATTAATGGAGAGAATTAGAGTGGCTGTGCAACTCAATCTACACACTGTCACTCTGCATCAGGCACAATGATCAGAGTCTAATGAAACAGCACAACAGAAACACACACACACATACACTGGCTCACCTACTTTGTTACATCTCACCTTCTCTGCCAAACACACATATTGTCGTGCACAGCAAAAACATATGCCTTTTATTTATTATTAAATCAGTGTTTTTATCTTAGTTCAGGAAAATAGTAAACATTCAGTAAATATCTAACACAATGACTAGATTTAAAGTCACACTCTTTAAAGTCCGTAAAATATGTGTCCGGTGGTTCTTGTATTTGTTTTGTAGATGTTTTAGCTGTATTTTAAATTCTGGAATTTATTGGGTTCAAATTTAAAGGAAATGACTGTCAATTTAACTAGAAATGTACGGTTAATTTTGTGCTGATTTTAATTTGTACTTTTTTGTAATTAATTAAAATTTTTTTAGCTTGAAACAAAAGTTAACTGGATAAAATTTATTAAAAAAATTGAACTACACTGAAAAAAATTATGTCTGCAAAATTGTTGCAAACTACTTCTGTGTTGAATTTAAACAAATGAAATTAAGTAATATTCAACTTAATTTGTGTTTAAATTCAGCCCAATTAAATTGTTTAAAAAAAAAAAAAACATTTAGTAAACCCAAGAAATCATCTTTGAATAATTTTTTCAGTGTAGTTGCCAAAGGTAGATTTCCCATTTTCATTTAGCTTAGCTTAATGTATTTAAAATATCTAAAACTAAAATAAAAAATGACTAAAACACACCTTTAGTAAACGTAAGCAATACTTTTTATATTTAAACACAATGGCCTTAGACTCAGAATTGTATTACATTTAAATTAGATCTTCAGAATGTTTAAAGAACATAAACTGAATCTCATCTTATGTTTCTGTTATGTTTCTGTTCATTTTCTTTATTAATTCATTAAAAAAAATTTGTATTACAGTATTGATTTACTTCCCAAAAAGTAACTAGTTGCGTTACTTAGTTACATTTGTGATAAGCAATGCGTTAAGTTATATTTGAGTTACTTTGCGTTACTTTTTCTGACCTAGCTGAGGCTTGATCTCTTTTATAACTTGCAAGATTTTTTTCTTCCTTTTTTTTATAAATAAAGGAGCTTTGCAATTAACAATGCACTGTATGCAACCCATTTTCATAAATTGTTTGCATTGTGAGAAAATGCAGCAAGTTTCAATAATTTAGTTGCTTTGTGGGAAAATGCAGCACATTTTTTTTAAACATGTATACGTTGTGAAGATGTGCAGCAAGTGTTTTATCAAACAGATGAAAATCTTTTCTTAATATACTGCCACCGTACTACACCTTCATTTACCTTAAAAAACATATAAAATAATGTAGGATTATCTTATCTTCTAAAAAATTCCTGACCCTTGATCTATACATGCCATATATACAGATTAATCCATGTTTAAAGCAATGTGTTTACTACTTTTGTACTTTTTGTCTTATTAGTGAAGTAAAATCACTGTCTATTGAGAGAATGCCCTTTTCATTGATCCATTCATAATAATGAGAGTACTTCTATCACAGAAATGTAATCAGATGGGTTTCAAGAGCCCCCCCTGGTAAAAAGAGAAAAAGGAGGAGATGGGGTGGAAGGGGGATTCTTCCAAAACGAAGATAAGGCAGTAGGGCGAAATCTTTCTATTTATTGTAGGCTTGGATCAATCTGATTGGTTATTGCTGATTACAAATGAGAGACCAGCCGCGATTAATCATATCACATGCTCCTCTTGAAATTAGTTTGCAAAACTTCACTTATATAAACATTTTAAAAGACAAGAATCATTTTTTAATACTGTATATATGGACACATACTGACTCTGTCTGTGACCTTTAACGTCTCACACCTTCTTTCTTTTCCTCACTCAGGAAACACAGATATTTACCTGACATTTATTTGTCATCTTTTTTCTGACGTCTGAATACACAAAGCAACTCTTCATGACATAATTCAGCCTCTGGTAATTACATCCTCTCAAGCGCATTCAGTCTGCTGTATGAATTCATTCCTCACTTATACCTTATTCCTGAAACAGACAAAGAGTCCAATAGGCCTTTGTTTCAGCCCTTGGTCATGTTTTATTAATCTTTCACCAACACCAAAACCCCCCAAGGCACTGATCTATAGGCTGTTATATTTCAGATCAAGATCCATTGTTTTCCTCCGGGGCAGAGGTCAGGTCAGCGCTCTTTTGACCGTTTGGGAGACTCCATCAATACTTCCTGTTTAACCGAGTGTTAATTCATGTTCTAATTTCTTTTTACTGCCCAGTGGTAATCTCATTATCCAAAATGTAACATAAATAATGGCGTATAAATCATTCTTCTCTCCTACTCTGTGACACGAGCGGATCTATGCGCAGAATCCATGTTTCAATAAGTGTCACGCGAGTCTCGTGGGATCTTGTGTCTGCTAATGATTAGTGAGTCTGTGTTCATGTGTGCTACAATAGTCCTTTTTCTTGTAATTTTCCATTAATTGAGTGTCGGAGACCTAGTGAAAATGTAGATCATGGAGAGGTTTCATTTAAATAGCTAACTATCAGAATCCTTGTACTAGGTCTGTAGTATATAGACTGTACTTGCATTCAATGTTGATTTTTCTCTATGATGCCCAAAATATTTTACCTGCTGCCTAATTGTGCACACTCTCAGAAATAAAGATACAGGAACTGACACTGGGCGGTACCTTTTCCAATGGTACATACAGTGCATCTGAAAGTATTCGTAGTGCTTCACTTTTTCCACATTTTTTTATGTTACAGCCTTATTCCAAAATTTATTAAATTCATTTATTTCCTCAAAGTTCTACAAACAATACCTCATAATGACAATGTGAAAAAAGTCAAATTTATTAAAAATAAGAAACCTGAAACATCACATGTACATAAGTATTCCCAGCCGTTGCTCAATACTTTGTTGATGCACCTTTGGCAGCAATTACAGCCTTAGAATTTAATCAAAAGTCTTTTTAAGTATGATGCCACAAGCTTGGCACACCTGTCTTTGAAATTTTTTACCCATTCCTCTTAGCAGTACCTCTCAAGCTCTATCAGGTTGGATTGGAAGCGACGGTGTACAGCCATTTTCAGATTTCTCCAGAGATGTTCAAAAAGATTTAGGTCTGAGCTCTGGCTAGGCCACTCAATGACATTCACCGAGTTGTTGTAAAGCCACTTCATTAATATTTTGGCAGTGTGCTTTGGGTCATTGTCCTGCTGGAAGATGAACCGTCGCCCCAGTCTGTCTGGCCACTCTACCATACAGACCTGATTGGCAAATTGCTGCACAGATGGTTGTCCTTCTGTAAGGTTCTCCTCTCTCTACAGAAGAACACTGAAGCTCAGACAGAGTGACCATCGGGTTATTGATCACCTCCCTGACTAAGGCCCTTCTACCCCAATCACTCAGCTTAGATGACCGGCCAGCTCTTGGAAGATCTTCCACTTATGGAGGATGGAGGCCACTGTGCTCAAAGGAACTTTCAGAGCAGCAGTAACTTTTCTGTAACCTTCCCCAGCCTTATGCCTTGAGACAATCCTGTCTCGGAGGTCTACAGACAATTCCTTTGTCTTCATGCTTGGTTTGTGCTTTGACATGCACTGTCAACACTGGGACCTTATATAGACAGATGTATGCCTTTTTAAATCATGTCCAATCAACTGAATTTACCACAGGTGAACTCCAATTAAGCTGCTGAAACATCTCAAGAATAATCAGTGGAAACAGAATGTACCTGAGCTCAATTTAGAGCTTTGCTGCAAAAGCTGAGAATACTTATGTACATGTTATTTTTTTTTATATAAATTTGCAACAATTTCAAAAAACTCTTTTTTTCACATTGTCTTTATGGGGTATTGTGTGTAGAATTTTGCAAAAATAAATAAATTTAATCCATTTTGGAATAAGGCTGTAACATAAAAAAATTTGGAAAAAGTGAAGCGCTATGAATACTTCCCAGATGCACTGTATATACCTTAAATGTCCATAATGGTATCTAAAGTAAATTTTGGGTACTAAAATGCACCTTCGAGGTACCAATAAGGAATGTTTGGTTTCAAATGTGTACTTTTTAAAAGGAACAAGTACAAGGCTCCAGCGACAGCTCCTGGACCTTTATTTCTGAGAGTGCAGTGTGCATCAGGGTACAATGTCCATGCATCTATATAAAAAAAAAAACTAAACTTGTCCAAAATTCTCTGACTACCATTTAATACAATTGTAAAACAAGAAAATAGATTTTCAAGCATCAAAACTAAATGTTGCATACAATAGAATGTCTTGTTTAAATCTGATTTTCTGAAAAAAGACTAAGAGTTATAGAACATGTTTCAATAGTTTTAATAGATTTATAGCATAACAATAGTTTACATACAAAAAATGTCATGTATACTTAGAATGAGTATTGTTTGATGACACGTTAGATTATATTTAGGGAGTGCAACCCCAAAATACTAACTATTTCTCAGTTTAAATTTTCATAATTTGCTCCCACACTGTAAAAAATCACCGTCAATTAGAAATTTTCCGTATTTTGTGATTTATGTTTTTATTTTTCCATATTTATTTTTGCCTTAAATTGCATTATGGTATCTTGATCTTTTTTCCAACAACGTTTAACCTTGAAATATTTGAAAAAGTAACACTGTAATAGTTTAAAGTGATATATTTTCTGGGTTGGTCTTGTATATGGTATAAAAACCTTGTAATAAACTCCCAGTACATTTTCTGTTATTTTACATTCTTAATTCTCTTTACATTATTCTCTCTATATTATATTATTTCAAACTACTAAATATATCTGTTACGCTGAAAGATGATTGCAAAATTATTTCACCAACATTTTACAATTTTTTCCACAAAACTTATTTGAAACATGAACTGCAAATTCTTGCATCTTTATATATACAAATTATATTTGTAAATGTTATTTGAGGCAAATTCTTACATGTCTTTAAAACATATAAACAATCTAATTTTCTCAGGGTTCCCACACTTTCATGAAAAATAGATTCAAGGATTTTGAAGGATTATTAAAGCACCATTAATTTTAAATCAAGCACCTTTGTAAATCATACCCCAGTGTATTTAACGCCATAACATTACGTTAAATATGTTATTTGCAAAACCGCTTGACTGTTTTAAAAAGTCATGTTTAAAGAACTCTAATAAAATGTGTTTAAATCAATACTGTTAATATTCAAATGCAGTTTCTGAAATATTGATAAAATATCAGTGTTATTGTACAAGATTTAAATGTAAGATTTTTAATTTAAGAATTTCACATTTTTTTCATCCTGTTTTTTTATTAAGTAAAATTGTTGAAATTAAACCATAAACAAATTTAATTTCAAAATGAATTCAAGCACTTTCAAGGACCACTTTCCAGGCCTTGAATCTATATGTCTGAAATCCAAGTACTTTAATGTACTTTTAAGAAGTGTGGGAATCCTGTTTTCTATATGCCCAAAATAAGCATTGAACGATTCATGTTTTTTCCAGGTGAATATATTTTTAAATGAGTTGTTAACAGGAAATTGTACCAAATTTTGATAAAAACTCTAACAATCCAAACACACAAAAAAAACAGTAAATCTGTAATGTATAATAACAATAGAATGACACAAGAAGAAAGTGCTGAACTAATGAAATGTATATTAATACTGTGTATAAAAGGTTTTTTTGGTAATGACAGCTTCAAGACACCTCTTGTATAGAGAACAGAGTCACATGCATTGCTCAGGTGTGATTTCCCATTCATAGTTCAACTGAGTCTAATCTTAACAGTTCTGTGGCTCTCAACTCTGAACAGTTTTCTTTAGTTCTTATTTTCTATTGGATTCAACCCAGGGGATTGGCTGGACCATTCTAGCAGCTTTATTTTCTTTTTCTGAAACATTTTTTTTTGGTTTAGGATCATTGTCTTGCTGGAATGTATATTCTGATTTCATCTTCATCATTCTGGTAATGTAGGTGTTGAGACTTAAGCAGCTAATATTAACTTACACTTACGAAAGGCAAGGATTTCAACTGCTGTCTTGGATTTCCATGTCTTTTACACCTCCCATTCTTTATGTGTTCAATACTTTTTCCCTGTGTAAGTTTATTTTATGACACATAGTAACAATTTTTTAACTACTTAGTGTTGTTTTCTTTGTATGTATGGTTGCTTTGGTAGTTATATTGGCCCCTGAAAAATTGAGACCTTTATATATTTTTATTATAAATACATTCTATTATTTTCTAAATATATTTTATTCCACAATTACCTCTTCTATTTGTTCTTTTAAGATAGAAAAGGCTTTCATTTATTACCATCTATGCTTTGTCATTATTTTGTAGTCACTTTAAACAAAACAGATTTTAGTTTGAACCATTTATTTTTGCATAATGGTAATGTCAACTCATGACGGCTCTCTCTTGCAGAATCAAGAGAGACCTTGAAGTGCGACATCCACTGGATGTCTCATTCTCATGCTCAATCCCTACCAGCATGTTTGATCTGACGCACACAATATTTCCACAACACTGTGCTAAGACAAGACTTACAGTGTGTTCTAAGAAAGCTGTTCAGAGATCGAATCACCAATGTCATTTAACTCAAATCATGACAGTTTGAAATCATGCAACATTCAATAAAAGCCAAACTGAGATCTACCGGCGCATTATACTGAAACAACCATTGACACTTTGCTTGAGTCATCATCGGTGACTAAAGGCCATCACCTAAAGGCTAAAGTGAGTCAGATGCAACAATACTCAAATCAGCATGTAAAAAAAAAAGAGTAGCTGAAGTAGCTGTGTGAATGTTAAAACCATAAGAGATTAATTTGTTTTTAAGTTCTATTAGGATGGGACTAGTTTTTCAGGGGGTCGTTAGAGATATTTGTGTATTTCAGATATCGTTGGTGGTTTTAATCCTGCCTGACTCTGCAAAGTCTGCATTTTTCTCACACAACCTCTGTATTAATTACAGGACACATTTCCTGCTGTTATTTTGGCAAACTAAGTGATCCTCTGAGAAACTTGAATGTGAATGTTGACTATTTTTCACAACTTGTTTCCTTGTGTGTTTTGGTCAATGTGAAATCAAAGATGCTCTTACTACTGCACAAATTTTCTGCTGTTCATTATAGATGTCAATATCTGAACCTCAACTCTGAAATCTGGACTTTACTAGAACTATGTTAAGCTGCTTTGACACAATCTATATTGTGAAAAACGCTATAAATAAACATGAATTGAACTGAATATGTGTTCCTCCCAGCAAAAACAAACAAAAAAAAACAATAATAATAACAAAATTACTAAATAAATATAAAACAAACACCTAGATTGCATAAACTACAATGAATGATAATACAGTTATAATAATACAGTTTTAGCATCAGGTAGGATTACACACTTTAATTTCTGGACTAACTTACATAATGTTATACTTGTATCCTTAATAAAAAATGAAGTATGGACAAGAAACGGTGTTGTTCAGTAGTTTTAGGACAACTTTGATTAAATGTTTTGATTCACTTTAAATGTAGACTGCTGTATATGCAATGCAATATAACAGGTCAACCCATGTATGCAATCACAGGTGAAAAGAACTTTAACTCAAGACACATTGTTTAGAAAAATTGTCTTACTAAATAGGACTTTTGGAACACAAATGCAAGATATTTTAATCAAAACTTAGATATCTGCATTCCATCTAAAGCCTGTTAACATAAATCTTGCTCAGAAAAAAGCTATAAGTTACTTACAAAACTAAAGTAAAATGTTTCAAATGAATCAATCCAATCTTTTAAAGAGACACAGTCAGGATCTATAGAATGAACTTCATTGGCTCTTATGCATCAAGCAAGCATGCTTGAACTTCCATGATTAAATTGGAATGCTGTAAACACTGTAGCTGTTATCAAAGCCTTAAATAAATCTATCAATCCACATTTACAATTATTCATTTAGCAGACGCCTTACAATTGAGGATAAAAGAAGTACTTCAAATCAGCAGTGAATAGCAGAAAGAGTGTGCCCTACAGGTGGTTTGACACACCCACTCACCTGTGTGGTGTACACTCAGAATTGTACAATGTTTTCCAAGATGTATGCAGTGATTATAAGAAGGTGTCTTATGCAAATGGAGGGGAAAAGAGTGTGCTGGCTTTAGCTGGTCAATTAATATGGAATGTATTTTTGAATTTTGAGTGAACATATTATCGGTGAAGGGACAGAAAACTCTCAGATTAAATGAAAAAAAATATTCATCTTAGACATCAAAGATGACTTCATTTCTAAATGGAGTAGAATGACATTAAGTCATAACAACATAAGCTTTCATGTTACTTTAATTTATCAAAATAAGTTCATTATGTTTCAACTTCATTTTAAGTTATATAAGATTTAACATGATGTTTTAATTTGATTCAACTTTAAAATGTAAAGCAGTCAGTGCGGATACTGTAGCTTAGTATGGTTGAACATAAAGAATTATTTAGTTTAAATAATTATTATTTTATTTCACTTACTTTTTCAGTAGCCCCTTTCACACAAACACAGACCTTTCCGGAAAATTACTGGTAAAATTCATTACGGCAATTTTCCAGAAAGAGAAGTTAAAGTAAAGTTTCATAAACTAATTTTGAGAGGAGCACATGATATGATTGAGCACAACTGGCTGCTCAAAGTTTACAATAAATAGATCGATTTCTCCCTACTGCTCTTTCTTTGTTTTGGAAGAATCCCTCCTCCCACCCCATCTCCTCCTTTTCCTCCCTTTTCTAAGGGGGAGCTCTAGAGACCTACCTAATCTCGGATCCCCTTATATACTTATTGACTGGGCAGGAGCCTTGGGCTCAAGTATCTCCGAGCTCAGGGTTCTCTCCCAGGATAGCATGCCAAACCTGCTATAAACGCTAAGCATATCTAAGTGGGAACTCTTGAATACCAGTAATTTGCCAGAATGCTGCTCTGTGTGAACGCAAAAGGAAATTTGTCAGAAAGAGCGTGTTCACATTTAGAACGCGCTGACGTAAGGACGTCTACTCCAGTCAATCAGAACATTCAGACACATTCATATCCACGCTGTTTATGAAAATAAAAGCCTTTGAATTATTTTCCAGACACATTTAGCTGCTAGATGTTAGTCAGATAATGTTTCTATATCCTTCTCAATTCCAACTGGGGAAAAAATGATCGATAAAATGATTATGATAAACCAATGTTTGTTTACCTTCAAGCTCTGCTTCAGTTGCTTGACACGTGCACGTGAAGGAGTGCTTCGATGAGCACCAACACATATTATGTACATCTCGACATGAGAAAGTGTTCCTCCATATGTTTTTATCAAAGTTGTACACAATACTTATCCATCCACAGAATTTGTAATGTAGTCAAATGTGTAAACCTTTAGCTGTGGTTCAAGCTTCTGCCTTTGGATGTCTCTGGGACAAAAGCAGCTGCATGAATTCTAAAGCTTTAAACAAAAGTGAAATCCTCAACAAAAGGCCGACCCCTTCTATGCACTGTAAAAAATCCAACTTACAATTTAACTCAGTTTAAAATTAGTTAGGTTAAATAAGTTAGGTGGACATATTTTTGAGCTCAGAGTTGAATTTACTCATAAAAATGATTCAGCCGCATGTTTGGTACTGTTTGTTCAATGAAAGTAAAATATTCAGTTGAGGAGATTTTTAAATTTTATTTCTCCATATCTTCAAAAAATAAAAAGTTGAGTTAACTTAAAATTTTAAAGCAACCGGCTGCAAAGAAATGTTGAGTTTATTAAGCTTCAGTGTTTGAAGTTGTGCCAAATTATTCCATAAAGTATACCTGACTTAAACCAGCCTTTTCGGTCAACTTAAATAATAATTTGGCACAACTTCAACCACTGAAGTTCAATAAACTCAAAATTGCGTTGCAGCTGGTTGCTTTAAAATTTTAGGTTAACTCAACTTTTTATTCTTTAACAGTGTGTTTACAAATACAAGCGCAGACGTTTAGAGGCCATTTCTGGTTAATGATATCAGAATTTACCGGTAGTTTGGAATGGATGTGTGACTGGTCTTTTCTGATAAAATTCCGGAATGTCCTTGCCTGTCTAAACAGTGTTTTTTTTTTTATTTATCGGTAAAGTCGTTCTGGAAATTTTCCGGATATTTACCGGTATCACTGTGTGAAAGTGGCTAGTGACTGCTGTTAGTTGCATTTAGATTTAGTTTTTCATTTATTGAGATTTTTTTTTTCAGTGAATAAATTTATAATTGTTTGACCAATAAATTTAGTCTTAGTTTTCGTTTACTAAAACCATCCTCCTCCACTGTCCTATCAACAAAAAGGTAAAAAAAGAGGCATATTGCATATCATAAAAGGGCATATTGCATTGTATTCATGTTATAATTGTATTATTTATGCATTCCATGAGAATCAAACCCATGACCTTGGCATTGCTACTGCTAAAAATTTTTTTTACAGCGCATATAGAGAAGCAAATAATAACCAGATATTTAGGCTGAACTAACCCTTTAAAGATTTGTTTTAACCAGAATGCTTGCTATGGAGTAAATTGTGTCAGATCCTTTGCTGTTAGCAGAGTCACATATTCACAAATCAAAATCCAGCGCTAACACAACTTACCCAACTCTCCCTTACATGATGAGAGAAGAGAAAGAAAGGAAAGAGAAAGACAGAATGGTGGGTCGAGACCAGAAAAGAACAGTGAATGAAAGACAGACAGCTAAGAGACATGTGCATTTTTCAATATTAATCATCTCAGTAATATTTTAACAGCCACTAAAAATCCAATTCTCACTATATTGCCTATGTCTCGCGGCGATGATTATACACCCATTGTGGTTAAGCCCATTCTCTCTCTCTGTGTGTGTGTGTGTGTGTGTGTGTATTTCTAATGGAAGGCACTGACTGACACACAAAGTGGAAATGACACAGTGTTTAACTCAACACTGTAATAAGTCACACATAATCCTTACTTGGGCTTTGCACGGTCCTCTCCACTCCTTCCTTTTCTCTGTCCACTTCTTTTGTTCTTCTCTCCCCTGACACTGGTCACATCGGAGAAAGAGGTGTGAAGAGGGGTGGCTGGAAAAAAGAGAGCTGTCAATATGTATTCCCCCCACTACCACCTCCACCATTAAACTTTAAAAATGCAGATGTGTGATTAAGCCTGACAGGAAAGAAGATGGGATGAGTTACTCTGAATTCTCAATGGATCTGCCACCAGACCTAATATTTAAACACTGCTAGCATTAGCCTTCAGCAGACTGCAATGAGCTCTGTATGAATGTGATCTATATGAGACCATTTTATTGATATGGGTGATTTTTCAGTTTTAGAAAATGTACTGTTGGCCATTTTAGATCTATGTAATTTCATATGTTAAAGATAATTACTGATAATAAATTGTTGATATAGATTTATATCCAATAATTAGATGTATCTAATGTCAAATTAATATCAGGTTGACAGATAGCTATAGATTTAATTGTATTGCTATTGAAATACATTTTATATATGAATTTGTATCCATCTAGATATTAGTTAGTTTATTAGTTGATTACTGAATGAATAGATAGATAGATAGATAGATAGACAGACAGACAGACAGACAGACAGACAGACAGACAGACAGACAGACAGACAGACAGACAGACGGATAGATGGACAGATAGACAGACGGACGGACGGACAAACAGATAGATATAAAGATAGAAACGGAGAAAGAGAGTGAGGGAGAGCACAATGGTGTCAGTGTCCTTCACTAATGAGCTCTGAAAGCGAGAGAAACTGAGATACACACACAATGGCCTCGAAAAGTCACACTGCTCCTTTAACCCAAACAGATAGAGATGCTTTACTGAGTCATTTTTTTCTGTGCTGTCCACAACAATTGTGTGTGTGTGTGTGTGTGTGTGTGTGTGTGTGTGTGTGTGTGT
>CAIGQZ010001345.1:14358782-14383318 GCA_903798205.1 Danio tinwini | reverse complement strand
TGTGTGTGTGTGTGTGTGTGTGTGTGTGTGTGTGTGTGTGTGTGTGTGTGTGTTTAAATAAAATTGCTTATTTTTATAAGAATTATTTCACTTGGGCTGCTGACATGATAAATGATTAACATTTACACCACTTTCCCTCATTAAATGATGATTAAGGAAGGGGAAAACAGCGGCTGCGTCTCAAAGCTCAGTCTACAGCGTGTTCTAGGTAGGCAGCACAGCGGTGTTTGAGACGGAGCCAGTGAGAGGAGCGCGGATGAGACGAGACGAGATGAGATGAAATGCGATGGAGGGAGGGAGGAGTCGACCGGATGGAGGAATGAGGGGACAGTGTGAGTGTGTGTGTGTGAAAATCTCACAGGTGTCGGAGTCAGAAGTCCAGCGCTGTTGCTGTATCATTATTTCTCTCAACAAAACGAACGATTAAAGCGGAAGTTTCCCTCACGCGTTCAGTCAAGTATTTCCTTTGGAATAAAGGACAGAAGAGATAGTTGCAACTTTAAGTTAACTTGCCTATTTGTCTGGTTAGAGCTTCTAAAAAAACGACATTGTGTTGGAATAAATATTGGAGTCTTCGTCTGCTGAAGATGCACATGTACCTCATTCACCGCTAATTTGCTCCGGAACTCAGCAAATGTAAGGACCGACAACACAGGAAAATTTTTATTTATCGTAAATATCTTCACTGACACCGAAGTGAGGGTAAGTGTCTCTTTAGTGCACTTTCTTGGTTATTTAACTATTTTAAATAACTGTACGATAACTGAAGCATTGTTTTTATGGGTTTCATTTGCGTGTGTGTTTTTGTGTGCATAGGCTATATCTGTTCCGTTAAGACAAAAACAGTTGATAGCAAGTATGGCACTTAGGGGTCATTCAAATAAAAAAAAGACGCACTTTGCGTTGGCTATTGCAAGAAAACTTTCATTTTGTTCAATTTCATATATAACTTTAGAAAACAGGATACACAGTGTATGTGTTTGTGACAAATGTAGTTGTAATGTGGACGTGATATAAAATTTCCCTTATTGTCTTTTCATGTTTTTCCTCCTCCAGTTCTGTTTCTGTGGAATTTCCCCAGTCCCATCAAACTATCTACAGGGGTCTTCAATAAGTCCCTAAAATAATAAATAATAATAATATTAATTCAAAGGATCAACACAAAGTTCATCAGGTTTTGATGCAAAGTGTTGGACAAATTTATTTTTGAATCAATTAATTTTTTTACACATCTGTCAATTGCTTAGCTGGACATTGAAATTTGTTTAGCAGCATACATTTCTGTTTACATTCAGCCCTTTTTAAACTGGTTTCAGAGTTGTTTAATTGCACGTTTTGTGGATGAGAACTTGAAGTGGAAAAAACAGAAATGGTTGTTGTCATTTATGCAAAACAAAAACTCAACGCATCTTCTGTGCATTGGAGAATTTACTGTTGATCTAATGTTAAACAACAAGGAGGTACATCAGATCAGTATTGCTATTAGTCAAGAAATGACAACACTTTAAATAGTCAGTATTGCATTGTGTTCCAAGTGTCCAAATTTAAAAGGTGGCCAAGAGGCACCTAGTGTTCCTGTTATCACCTTTTATTCTTTCCCGTGCCACACCTTTCTGTTGCAGCTGCCACTATTCCTTTTCATTCTGGTAGATCATCTTTTCGCTCTTCACTCTGTCCTACCACAGGTCCCATTGCACCCTCTCCTTTCTGTATGCTCAATGCTCTTCTTGGTTTCCTTGTCTCATCCATAAATTCATCTCGTATACTTCTCCCCACTGGCCTCATTCCTCTATAGATATCTCTGGTGTGTCTGTTCTTTTGTACCCAAACACATATTTGCTTTCACACTTTAGCGAGTTTTTCTCAAACTCTGTTCACACTGGCGGGCACTATTCCACCCAAAGGAGAGGAGGACTTTCTAACGCTTGCTGCCTCCCGGCTCAGCCGTCGCAAGCGTGTCATAGGAGCGGCTGTGGGTGTGGCCATGGTTCTGATCCTCCTGGTCACCATCCCTTTACTGGTGCACAGCACAAAAGGAGGAGGAGCCGGCACCTCTGGAAGCCATTATGAAATGCTAGGAAGTTGTCGGATGGTTTGTGACCCCTACACCACATCTCAGGGCCAGGAGCTAACCGCTGTTTCACCCGCACCTCCTGATTTTCCAAACCGGAGAGGGAAATCTGGGTATCGGGGACCACCGGGGATTCCAGGACCACCTGGTCCACGAGGACCACCAGGAGAGCCTGGGAAGCCAGGTCCACAAGGGCCCCCAGGTCCTGGGCCGGGTGGTTATGTGCCATCCTTCTACAGTCCTAAAATTGCCTTTTACGCAGGGCTGCGCAAGCAACACGAAGGCACTGATGTGCTCAAGTTTGATGATGTGGTGACCAATGTGGGCAACTACTATGAGCCAAGCACTGGAAAATTCACATGCCCTCTACCTGGTATCTACTTCTTTACATACCATGTCCTCATGAGAGGAGGTGATGGGACCAGTATGTGGGCAGACCTCAAGAAGAACGGACAGGTAAGAATCATTTATCATTGTTCACACACTTAATGTAATGTATTTTTATATTTAATGCCACATCAGCAACCAAGGCTATTTTCATGGCAAGAACATTTTAATAATAAATATACAATTAAAAACTACAAACAAACGAATACATAAATTAAATAAGATTTTTTGTGTTAATACATGATAAAAATAAAAAGATTTCCTGGTGTCACTTTGTTAAAATGTCCTTAAGAGAGTTCATTTCTTTCATTCTGGAATCATGAAAAGCAAGGCAGTCCAGTAAAATGTGTTTTACACTAAGGGGAGTTGTGCAGTACAAACATTGAGTATGGTCTTCTGTTCACACTCTAAAAAAAAGTCCCAAAGATTTTCATAGTGATGCCAAAGAAGAACCATTTTGGGTTCCACAAAGACATTTTAATAGTCTAAAGAGCATTTTTGTTCATTATAACAAAACTTTTGTGGAATTAAAAGTTTCCACAGATTTTAAAAGTTTAAATATTTGGCTCAATTGCCCGAAGTAAAAAAAACAACAACATTGTAATGGCATTTAATTACCTTCATGCCATTCCAAACATGTATGACTTTCTTCCTTCTGCAGCACAAAGTGGAGATATTTTCAAGATGGTTTTGTGAGGGAAGTCCAAGTCCAAGACTACAACCAACCTCACTGGCTTTCATTGTAAATCTAAAAACCTGATATAATTTTCAAAATTTCTGTTACACACAAGTAAAAACATAAAAGTAAATGATGACAGAATTGATTTTTTGGTTGAATTGCCTCTTTTACTATATTTTGTCCCATTCATTTGGACATTATGTGTTAGGAAACAAATTAGTTTTTTAAATTAGTTTCTCATCACCCCTTTGGGTTTCATCCACATGAGTCAGAATACTTGTATTACATTGTACTTTTAAATTATACAACTGATTATCAACATACCAAATAACATCAATGCAAATTGAACAAGTTGAATTAAATTGAAAGTTGTTTCGCAAGGTGGATCAGAAATGGTGACATTAATTTTAAAGTGTCCAAATTCTATCCATATGTTTTGACAATTTAACAACTGAAATAAACAGCTCATTTACATCTCACACATTAACTAAAATGTGTCACACAACTCAGCAGTCATGCTGCCATGGTGTGGTCTGGTGCCAGTTTGTACATCAGATAAATTATTAATGCACAAAAAAATATGACAGCTTCCATGCTCAGTCATTCATTCCCTTGATGTTAATTAAATTCTGAAGGCTGGAAATGAGCAGGAAAAGAAAGGGCTTATCTGTAGTGGTTTTAAGTGACTGTATGACCTTTGTGGATCAAGATGCATTCTTGAACCTTTTTATTTGACGGGGAAATCGTAACATTTTTTTTGTACTAACAGTTTTTACCCAAGCACACCATAAAATATTTATTTGTACAGTATCTGACTGTGCAATGAAAGCCTGGTGTTATTCTGTTAAAACAGTGTTTTAATACAGTAGACCAGCTGTAAATATGATTAGAGTGATAGTAGATTAAATTGGTCTGACCTGTACAGATCTGTATTGTCATGCAAGTCTGCTTCCTCTGCTAAATCATTCATAACTCTTAGATTGAATCCCCTGCATGCTGTACGTGTCCCCCTTCTATTGCATGTCCGTTGATTGCTCATTAATTATCTTTTCGGTCCACTCAATTACGTCCATTTCGAACACATCAGGTGGCCCTGCTTCACTCTTCTTGTAGGGTCTAAAATGTAATGGAGAAGTGTGCAGGTTAATGCTCACTACTCCAAATAAACTGCAGATGGAATTGTTTGATACTTCCCTGAGCGCAGTCAACAGTCCATTTGCAAAGCAAGTCTCAATTGCCTATAAGATTTTAAGAGCTCATAGGATGAGGATTTTGCTGCCTAATAGAAAGTACAGAGCATGGAAAAGTGAAAAGAATGCTAGATTTTTTTTGACAGATGTTAAGAGACTGGAACTCTCAGAAGTGTCATCTGAAAGCAGACAATGGTCCGTTGGGATTAGGAGACTTATGTTAATTTGTAAAAGGTTATTTTTGAATGCTGACAAAATGATGTTCAAACAGCCAAGCCTATTGAATATTATAGGGCAGTTTCCCAAAGGCTTTGTAGTGGAGAATGAATATTGTGTAATTTTATTTATGACTGGATGTAGGTTTTAAGACATAAATATACAGTGCTCAGCATAAATGAGTACACCTCAATTTGAAAATCAATATTTTTAGCCATTTCTCAGTGAATATGGGTAATATATATTGGTGCATTTGAACAAAACAGATTTATTAAACAGATATATTTAATAAAATATTATTTTAGTTACAGAACATCTTTAGAAATGGAAAGATAATACATTTAAATTCATGCAAAATATTGCAAAAACAAAATTGTATATTTGTGTTGTTTCTTTTGATTTTTGCTATTTTTTCAATTTTTATTTAATATTTTTCCCTAACATATACAATTGGGCTACTCATTTTTGAACCATTATTGTAAGTTATTTAGATTAGCTCCAGATTTGGCTTCAGTACTGACTAAACTAATGTATATACACAAATAAAATATTGCTAAGCATTCTATAGAAAATATTAATTTAAATGAGAGATTTGTGATGGGTGTACTCATATATGCTGAGCATTGTATAAGGCTGTTGCTTCATCCAATGGCACTTAGAGGCTTCTGATTATTAATAACAGATTTTTTGTCAAATGTTGTAAAATAGAGCTGCATGATTAATTATTCAAAAGGTTCATTGTTACTTCAGTTCAAACTTTCATGCAATCTTATTTATAAAAACAAAGATTCAGCTGTCAAGCTGGTAATAAAATCATTTCAACATTGCTATGAATGTAAGTGACTCTCACTATGAGTGGTGCATTGAATCACTCATTTTAAAGAAGACTTTCAAAAATGACGATTCATAAAAAGACACTACTGGAGACAGATTTAAAATATATATATTTTAAATATTAATAAAAAAAAATAAAAATGAAACATCTTTAGTGTTTACTGGTCTGACACCACAAAAGTTGTTGTAAGATAAATACACTGTAAAAAAAAAACAAAGTTTACTCAACCAAAAAATTTAAGGCAAAAAACTTTAGAAAAATTTTGAGTTGACTCAACTTACAGCCCAATTACTTCACTTGACTCGATTTAAGTTGAGTAAACTCAAAAATGTCCTGAAGTTTGTTGCCTTAACATTTTAAGTTTTAAACTTTAACTTTTTTTACAGTGTAGTTTCTTCTTTACGTTTTAATTTGCATACATATTCTGAAATCACAAACAATATTTGTTTATTTTCCTTTTTGTGAATAGATTTGAGCAAAGAACATTCTATCATTTTATTTATTAAATGTAATGGCATTTTGTTTAGTAGCATTTTAAGATTTTGTGAATTACAGGAATAAAAATTAATTAATTTGTGTTTTTCCCCCTTTAGCATGTGTGTGTGTGTGTGTGTGTGTGTGTGTGTGTGTGTGTGTGTGTGTGCGTGCGTGCGTGCGTGCATGCGTGCATGCTTTGTGTTTTAATGTCAGTAATGTAAAAACTCATCCTAAAATATTTTGTTGAAAAGTATGACCTTAAATAAAACTTGAAAATGTCATAAATCATTTAAATGCTAATATTGCTTTAATTAGACTTTATGTACCCAAATTGTGAGAAAAGTGTTTTAAGAGAATTGATTTCTAAAAGTCCATAATCCCTAAGGGTGTGTTCACACTTTACAGGTTTAGTTTGATTAAAACAAACTCTGGTGCAAGTTTCCATGCGAACCTTCTCTCTAAATTTTTTTTTTTTTATCCCAATGCTGAGTCAGATATGAACAAATTAAACAGCCAGTTATAAAATATAATTTAGATTTATAAAAAAAAATTTAACCCAACTTTGAGTTTGTCCATATTTGACCCATGTAGGGTTATGCTATTTTAGAGATAACAGATTTAAAGATTTTTAAAGATATTTTAGGGTGTAGTTAACAGATTTGAACTTGTGTAAACTGAAATATAAATGCAACACTCTAAAGGCATCAAAACCAACCAATCCCCAAAAAACAAACAAACAGATGTCATAAACTGCAACCTTACAAAAATGTTAAACATCCCAGTTTTTATTTTTTCATACTTACAATCTAAAAATGCTGGGTTATTTCAACCCACATTTAGGTACAAATTATTCTATACATTTTTAAAAAATCAATCCATCTCTTTCGATCATATTTTAGCCAATTTGGCAGAATCTTTTAAGAGTGTATGGCATTCCCCATTAAAACTAAATGCAGATGCCTGAAACATCTCTTTACAGCAGATATCTTTCCAGCAGACACACAACGTCACAAGACATTTATATTAGGTTAGATTTAGGTTGTCAGCGTCTAAGAACAATGTTATTTTGACGTCCAATAATGATGTGAAATGATGTTAATATTTTGTTGATTTTAGGTTGTGTTGGAAAGTGACCAAAGTCCAACGTTGAGCCAACATCTTAAACCAACGTCTGATAGACATCATATTGGTAACGTCCACACAACGTAAAGCTGTAACATAATTAGATGTTGATATTTTGTTGTTTCTAAGTTGCGTTGGAAAGTAACCAAAATGCAACATCTGTCCGCTGTTGGACATTGACGTCAGCCTGACGTTGAGTTCTGACGTTAACCTGATTTACAAATCCAAACTAAATGCAACATCCCACGATGTTGGTACAACTCCAAATTGACTTCATGTTGACATCCTGCAGAGGAATTCCTGATGCTGTTATGTATGACTCCTTAACACATTTTATAAGCTCTTAAGTTCTCAAGTGATTAAAAATGCATCACGCAATGTACACACAAACATTCTGTTTAGCCAAGCAAACAGCACTGTTTCAGACGTTACAAAAAAGTGTGATTGCTGCTGAGTGAATACTATAAAATGGTTCAACTTCATTGCCTTTTACCTTCAGTTTGTACTAAAAGAACTAACCTACAAGTGTGAACATCCTCAGAAAGATGACAAAAGCAAAACAGCAGCAAAATATATCTCAGCTTTAATCCCCTAACTTGAAAATAAGTCTTGACACCGTCATCTTGTATCTTCATTCTGGAGGCCATGTTCAATATGGCACCCCAGTGGGCGTCCCACAAGCTCAAGTGCACAAGTGAATTGTGAGACGGACTGAGAGAAGGACGCAAGGGCAGCCATGACAGTTAAGAGTCTGGCAGAATCGCCCAGGATGCTTGACAGAAAGATCAGGGGAGGAAAGGAAGACAAATGACTTAATAGAAAGCTGCAGACAGTGGGCAAAGAGACGAGACTTCTGGGAGGCTTGTACACATGGACCCAAAAATGAATACAGAGCAAAAGACAGATGGAGAAGCGCCAAACGTGTCATGGATTGACGGGTTAACAAGCTGTCTTTTCAGTAAAAACACTGGATGCTGACATTGGCATTTGTTTGCTGATTATGACTCTCTGTGAATGTTAGGGTGCTAATTAAGAGAGAAAAAAGTAACTGCGGTATCCTCTAGAGTGTGGCTTGCATGTTGTCGTACCTGTGACCATCTGGCTGATCATTGTCTGTGCACTGCTTTTGACAGCTAGTGAAAGCTGGTCTCTTGGTAGCGGCTGGTGAAGTTGTGATGGTCGGCTTGTTGTCGGACCTCAGACATGTGAGGCTAAAGTGTCCCAGGAGTGTGATGGGATTGTCACTGCCGAATGCTCTGTTAGTTTGCATCTGGTTTTGTCTGAAATGAAAATGATGGAGGTGGAAATTTATGGAGAAGTCAAGTTAGCAATACATAGAACTATACATTTTAGTATTCTGTTTAGGGATTATTCTTCCATTACTGTAAGATTTTGGAAGTGTTTAGAAGTCAATTTATATGTAGCTATTAGGGCTGCACGATATTGGAAAAATCTAACGTTGCGACATTTATTTATTTTGCGATATATATTGCAATATAAATAGAATTTCACCAGATAACTTAATATCTCTATTTAAAAAGAATTTATAATGCTAGATTAATGCTAGATTAATTCTCCCCCATGCATCTCCATGAAATCTAATATACAATCTATAAACTTTTTGATAATTTTTTTTCATTGTGGTCTCTGCTATTTGCAGGGCATTTCTGGATTTGCATGTGTAGTATTTCCATGCATAACAATCTATAAATACAATTAGGAAAAAGATACAATTGAAATAAAGTGTTTTATCATTTCCAGAGTCTTAACAGTATTCAAGTACAGTAACTGAATAATAAAAATAAAAATATTTCAATAAAATTAATTGTTGTTAAAGTCACAAATGGTACAATTTCTTATGCCTGACTGCTTTTAAGGTCATTATACAACAATCACAGGCATAAAATTACATGCAAATAATGAATTAAAATATGAATGTAACATTGCATATCCTGCGATGTGACCATTGCTAATAATCACATTGTGAAATCAACGCTGAAATAATATATTGTGCAGCCCTAATATAAATATAACAGTGAAATAAACAGTGTTTTATGGTTTTCAGGGTATAGTCAAATTGTATTCATGTACAGAAATTGAAAACTAAAGCCAAACTTAACACTGCAAAGACTTTACTGTTTAAACAGCGCTTAAAAACATGTACAAATGATAAACTTTTACTCCATTTAGGGTAAACTTCTTTGAACTGTGGCTATATAATTGCAATATAATAATATATAATCCTAAACTGCACAATCCCAAGTCCCAACTCAAAATTGCAGATCCTGCGATGTGTCTATTGCTGATGTGCACATTGCAATATCGATGCTGAAATGGTATATTGTGCAGCCCTAATAGTTTCGGGGGGAAAAAAATGTAACCACTTGAATATTCTTTATTTATAGTTATGTATTTGAGAAAATCTTGTATTTTATTTATTATTTTATTGTAAATAATGATTATATTTCATGTTAGATAATGTTGGGAATCAATATTTGGGGTTTGCAATCATTTGTAAATTTTCTATGTTATATTTGAACTAAAATTAATTTTCTGCAAAAAACAAATACATTTTGGAAGAAATGTTATCAGAAATTTATAGATAAAAAAAAAAAACATTTTACTCAACCACATTTTTTAAATCCGGTAAATATATAGGGAAACTGGCAGCTTTCGAGTCTTACATTTATTAACATAAATGTATCTATTTATTTACATTTACACACATAAACATAATTAAATGTGTATCTGTAATCTGTTATTTGAATTTGACATTTCAATGGACAATAAAATAGTTACAGCATACTATTCTATATAATTAAAAAAATATATATATATTTACATTTATATTTAAATTCTATTTATATAAAGATGCACTTTAACAAGCACTTTAGAAAAAAACTAAACCATTTTTGACTAAAACACGCCATTAATTAAAAAAAGACCTGCATTTAGATCTGCCTTTTAATGCAGGATTAACATTTTTGTTTATTTAAATTTAAATCGTATATTCACACTCTTTTGAGGGCACCAATATATTAACGTAGGGAGTTTTGAGCAATGCAGTAATAGTTCATTTGTTCAGAAACAGATGGAAAAGATTAGTGGTGTGATCATAATTGTGCCCTCTTCAATATTTAATGAGGCCATCTTCATTTTTCTTGTAATTAATTTGGTATATTGCCCACTGAATGAGATTCAGACAAATATTTCATCAAATTTCACCCAGCACCTGCTATAACTGAAGGCATTTCATAGAGGAGATTTTAACCTGTCAAAAAAAGGCCCAGTGTCGTCAGGGTCAAAAATTGCACATCATTTAATAATAACTTCTAATTATTATGCTGTATAAGTCAGATAACCTCTGCTGTCTGATGGAATCACTGCATATAAATCTATAAACATACAAAGAGATTTGTTAAAAGGATATGATACTGCAAGCGCTATTGCTGGCGCTTTTATTGTGCTTGTTGAATAATGAGTTGTTTGCCTTGCTAATGCAAGTTAAAATATGACACTAAGGTCATATATCATCTGTGATTTAGCAGCTCCATGTCTTCTTCCTCATCATTAATGTGCCTTGTGCTGTTAATCTTTAAATTTATGGCCTTTCAGCTTCGATGTAGATTCCCAAAATCTTACTCTGAAGCTCTGTTCAAAGCAGACTAATGTACAGTCCGTCCTCTCTGTTGCTTAATCGTTCCACCATTTCTTTTTTTTTCCCCCTTTTTCACCTGTCACATGCTCTTTTAATAGACCTCCAAAAGGTCGAGCTCTTTCACACGCTAGTGTTAAAAATGCCATCGCCTGTCTGTTAATGACCAGTACCTGCTCTAATAAATGTCTCTCGGTGCAGTGACATGTACATAGTCCGGTAGAAATATAATGAGTGTCTTTGGTAGTCTCTAATTGTAGTAATCTCTAATTGCAGCACAGCATTTTTTAATCTAAACCTACAAATAAAAGGGCTTTTACAATGTATATTTTGTGACAAAGAATATTAAAGGATGTTGTTAAGAGCTAATGAATGTGTTAAGGTGCCAAAACAGCACAAGGAATTCTGAAATCTGTCATGAACACTAACAAAGATTTGCTGATGGGTTAAATAAAAATGGGCAGAATTGCAACTTGGATGAAGAAAAATAGCTTTCTCGCCTTTTGTGGTCACATATTGTCTGTGTCATGTCCTGTTTTTGCTTTGCTTAGATATATTTGGTCCATGTTGCATTCATATTTCAGTCAAACCCCGTCAGAGTTCAATTTGAACATGGGATGCTCAGTGTTGTGACGATACTGGAATTTGGTACCAATCAATACTGAAGTCTTAAAAACGTCCATTTCTCGCCAACATTTGAGCTCTGTTGAGCACATTTTAAAACAGAACTGATTTGCCATTGTGTTCATGTGCTTAACAGAAATGATTGTGATTTGCCGAGAAGATCATCAGTTCACCGAACTCACCACTGTTTACTGAGTGTAACAACAGATACAGGGACCCTGGAGCATTTTGAAGTCATGTCGATCAGCTGGTTTGTCTATAAGCTGACATGAATCGAGTGATCTGCTGATGAATCGCGGCTTTTAAAAGCTCCAGTGTACCTGTATCTGTAGTTACACTCAGTAAACAGCGGAGAGTTTGGTGAACTGATGACCTTCATGGCCAATCTCAGTCATTTCTGTTGAGCACGTGAACACAATGGCAAATCAGCGCTGCTTAAGAACTCGCTCAAAAGCAATGGACATTTTTAAAATTTCAGTATCGATAGGTAATGAATTCCAGTATCTTGCAAGTCTTTCTGTTTGACACCAGATGACACCAAAGTTAATTTTAGTTGGTTTAATAAAACCTTCCAAGAGTACACTCAAACGTATTCACTCTCATGTGATTACAAACCAGACAGAAGATATATATTTTAAAATGGGTGGGCATGCGATGATCAATGAGATCCAGTGTTTGAATAGTCATGAGTGAACGGTGGCAGTGTAATGGTACATAAGCAAGTTTTGCACAGGTCTTTTGGTTTTTGTACGCAGATAAGTTGAATAAACACAATGTTGTTTTGCATGTGCAGAACTTTTCTTTCAAGAGTTCACACTTAGCTAATGCTTGAATAGGTAAAAGCGTATTTGGCATGCTGTCGCGGGAGAGAGCCCTGAGGGTCCACGAGCCCTGGGCTCCCTCTGTTTAGACAGGAGGAACAGAGGGGATTCTGAGCTCAGGTAGGTCTCGAGAACTCCCCTGCAATTAGATTTAGGAAGGAGTGGAAGGAGTCGGGGTGGAAGTTGGGTTTTGTTGAAAAAATTACGATGACAAAGGTAAGGAAGGTGGACTATTCATATGCATTTGAATATGTCTGATTGGTTTGTTAGTGATTGATGATGCGAGACCAGCCGTGGTCCATTATAGCACATGATCCTGTCGAACTTTCCTCAGGATTAGACAGTTTTGTTTATTACGCTGCAATTATAGGCTAGTTTGTTACTAAATGTGTGATTTTTCACCAACTTGTGATGCAATTTATTGAGAAGTTCATATTTAATAATCATCTATTCTTTATTTTGTTTAAAATTATTCAAATATTATGCTGTCTCAGAAAAACAGTAAATACCAAAAACAGTATACCATGAGGCGCCTTAATGTACAAATGGTGCCTGCAAAGTCATTGTCTAATAGGGTAAAGAATAGGGAACCCATGAGCTGCCTAAGTTTTCAGTTGCAGTCAATGACAGACTTTTTTTTAAATGCACACAATCCTTTCCCCTACTTTACTGTCAATTTTGTTACCATTAAACCTCAATTGCCTGTATTCATACAGTGAGAAAACCTACAGTATGGACACTGAGTTTGTATCAAGTGCATGTGTATACTTGGCCCATTAGTATGCAAAGCAACACACATACAGTACATGCCAATTAAGCACAAGTCTCAAAAGGAGCTAAACAAATTTTATTCTCCCTTTGAGGAAAAATGGCGCGATTCAATAAATGTTCCATTTTTTTGTCTTTTCCCTCCCCTCCGGTGTGCTCGGTCCCTTAGGTAAGTTTAAGAGCTAGTTTTCCATTGTCTCCGCTATAAGAGGTCTGTATATCACAGAGAATGAATCCTGTCAGTTTTATTACCACTGGAGTACAGCACCACTGATAAAAACAAGACCTTATATACCCTTGCATCTCGCTGCTCTCACAAAATAGCCTTGCTTGATCAGTCTGTTATCCTAACCTCCCCCTCTGATTTTCTCCTTCAGCCCTTGACTGTCTCCCAGCGCTCACTTCTGCTTATGTACAAAATGCCCCCCACTTTATCCTTCCCCTCCCTGTAATAAAAAGGCCTGGCAGAACAAGCCCCCGACAGGCCCGATGGTCCCTGTTCGCTGCCGGCGCTGAGATCAAGTCAGCGTGGCGTTTCACAAGTAGTCGGCTCTCATGTCAATATCCATCTCCAGTGCAGTCAGCGGTAATCCTAAAATGCCTCTTTTCCTCTGCCTCCAAGACAAGCTTTCATATCACTTATATTTGATAAATGCCGGGAAGCATCTAACAAGCAGACTTTGCGGGAGATGTCTAAACCCCGGGTGTTCCGATGTGGTGATACCGATCCCAAAAAATACAAGACGAGAATCAATGGGAGTGTAGAAAGGTCTTAAACGGTCTTCGCCGGATGTCTGCTAATTAAAGTGACCGCTTGCATTGTCATATTGAACATTGGGGTCTGCCGGAGGGAAAAGTTGCCCCTTTGCCCACTTAGCCAAAATAATGAGGAGAATGACATACGCTCGGTGTCGATAAGAAATAGAGGCCAGGCCGTCACTGTCAGATGTGAAATGAGGCACGTGTCGTATTGATCACCTCAGATATTTGCATTTTTCATTGAAACTGAAATTGTTTTAATCAATTTGTGTTGGGACAACATGAAGGAATTGTGTGAAACCCAGCATTTTTACAGTGTAAATGACAACATTTATTGAGTCTCTTGAAACTAGATTTTCAGATTTATTAATCTTTTTAATAAAATGTATCATTGTCATCATTAAATATAATTATATTACTAAAAATAACTTATTTCCCAGGCCAACATCTTGATTAACTTTGATCTATTTATTTCTTTTTATTATTGCCAACATAACCACTATTATCATGATAATGTCTATCATTACTCCTATACCAGTTCAATTTAATATTCATATTTCATTTATTGTAATAATAAAAAAAATTATTGTACTACTATACTTTAAAGTTTTTCTTAATTGCTTTGGCTCAATTCTCGATCGAAATTTATATTTTTAAAAACAATAAGTTTAGATCTCTGAACAATTAGCTTATCGTCCACTTCATATCAAATTTTTTAAAAACTAATTATGATGAAAAAAACAACTAATCATTTTGACCAGTGTAGCTCACGTGACAAAAACACTTTATGACATGACATCTAGGTTTTGATAAATGAATGAAAGGTTTGGGTGGTAACTACATTTTACAGACATGCAATAAACAGGGTTTCAGCAGATATCATAATGTCAAATTTAAGACTTTTTAAAACCTTTTTAAGACCATTAAGTATTAAATTTAAGACCTATATCACAATATCAAAAACACGCATACACAAAGAGAAAATACAAAATCACAAAATTAGTGGTAAAATAAATGTATTCAAATTGAACAGTACTAAAGACAGGTTAAATGTACAATTGAACTACAGAAAACAAACAAACAAACATCTTAAGTCTGATTTATACTTTCACCTGGTGTCACATCATGCACCTCACGAAACGGACGAGGCTTTTATACTTAACTCGTTCGCCATTGAGATATTCTTTTAAAAGAAACACAGTAAAATCAGATGGATAAACAGAGAAGTAGAAAGTTTCTGGAACTAGGTCATATCATTAATATCATTCAAGATAATTGTTTTTTATTATTTTTGTAATTTATTATAAAGATTTTTATAACCATTCAAGATTTTTTATATAATTTTTTTTTTATTTAAATGATGCATCACTTGCTTTTGTTCATATCTTGGACAGTTCTACCTATTAAAGTTAAATATTAATGGCAACATAACTTGGCTTGCTCTACAATTATATTTTTTTTATTATGGCAAGAATAAAAACAAAAAAGAAGTACACTTACTAAAAATACTGACGTTTTTTTATTTTATTTTGCCCACTCAACAATCCACACATTACTGTCTGGCTAGTTTCTGTCCTCTACTTATAAGCTAAAAAGGCAATAATAATCCAACATTCGTGACCATTATCACCAATAAAGCCTAGAAATTGGGCATCAATATATTGTAAACTGATAAGTTCATATATTCCTTTCCAGTTACAGTCAGATTTATTAGCCCCCCTTTTTTTTCCAATTTTTGTTTAATTTATGTTATGATATTGACCTTAAAGAAAACAAACTGCTTTTATTCTAGCCGTGTGTGAACATGTCCTTGCTCTGTTAAACATTATTTGGGAAAAATGTTAAAAAGAAGAAAAGGGGGTGGGGGGGGGGGGGGGGGGAGAAGTTGGGCTAATAGTTATGACTTCAACTGTATGAAAGACATAATTTGTTACTTAATTTTAGTTTGTAACTTGTAAATTGTTTTAAATTCAAAATTGTAACCTATACATCAGTGTAAAACCTATGAATGCTGGAAAAACATTCTGTAATACTAAAACAACCTGGGTCTCCACTTTTGCCATGGCCTTTTTTTTTTTTTTTTTTAAAAAATTTGGCGCAGGTTTTTTTTTTTTTTTTACAAAAACTTTCCTCCTTTCCCACTGCTGTTGCAATTTCTAGCCAAGAATTATTGGTCATCTGGTTATCTCTATGATCATGCATGGACGGATCATAAAGAAGATGTGCGTACAGTCATACCTGTTTCAGATAAAATCTCTTCAAAGTATTTCATATTCAACTCAATTCAAATGCAGCGCCGTGCGAACTGTTCAGTGTTCATTCGAGTCTCAAAACATTACGTGAACCCCGCCAGCTGAAATCATGTCGCACAAACACAGTTATGACATCACATTCTTAGTGCTTAGAGCATCACATTCTTACTTGCTTAGAGAATGTTAAGCCAAAGCGATTGAGAAAAGCTGTAAAAACATTACTGGTTGCCTACCATTTTTAAGTTGAATTAAATTAACCATGAGTCATTGTAACCTAAATTACATACAATTGACTTTAAACAGCTTTTATAACTTGAAAAATTAAGCAAGGAACATGATTTGTGTGATTATTGTGTGAATGGCTGTACAATTGTGTGGCTGCTAGATCTGCATGTGAAAAATTGTTTAGTTGTCTCAGTTTGTGTGTGTGTGTGTGTGTGTGTGTGTGTGTGTGTGTGTGTATGTGTGTGTGTGTGTGTGTGCGTGCGTGCGTGCGTGCGTGCGTGCGTGCATGTGCGTGCATGTGCGTGTGTGCGCATGTGTGCATGTGTGTGTGCATGAGTTATAGATGAAAAAAGGGTTTCTCGAGGGACTGGTAATCCAACACAACTGTCTAAGGCAAACGCATCCAAACTAAACAAATATCTTAATCCATTATAACGATTAAAAGCATAACATATTTTTATTGGTTCTGTAGTTACTATAGTACTATATAGTACTATAGTTTATACTTATAGTCTACAGTTATATACTATACAGAATAAACATTACTGGTTGCCTTACATTTTTAAGTTGAGTTCAATTAACCTTATGAGTTATTGTAAATTAAATTACATTAAGTTGACATTAAACAACTTTTATAACCTAAAAAATTATTTAATATCACATGGATAATGTCTAAATCAGGTCTGTCAAACAAACGCTACACAGAGGTGTACAATGTGGCCTGATGGATGATATGAACGGTAATATAAAGCCTGCAAAAAAAATAATCATCAAGTTCCAATGGCTTACACTAAAAATTGTTTAAAACCATTACAAACCATCACATTTTAACCATTAAAACCAGTGCATTTTAATGTTTTCTAGTGTGTTTTGGGACAAATATCATTAGGATTTATTTTTGTTTCATCATACCACCAATAAACTGCAATGAATTAGACCCAAAGTACCATTATAGTTAAATAAATTATATTATAGTTAAATTATAATAAAACCAATGTAGTTTCCATTATAACCATTAAAAGCATTACATATTCTATGGGTTCTGTAGTTACTATAGTACTATATAGTACTGTAGTTTATACTTATAGTCTACAGTTATTTATTATACTGAATAAACATTACTGGTTGCCTTACATTTTTAATTTGAGTTCAATTAACCTTATGAGTTACTGTAACTTAAATTACAACAAATTGACTTTAAACAACTTGTAACTTAAAAAATTAAGCTAGGAACATGATTTACATTTTCATTTTAATTATTTCCCAAATTATGTTTAACAGAGCAAGGAAATGTTCACAGTATGTCTGATAATATTTTTTCTTCTGGAGAAAGTCTTATTTGTTTTATTTTGGCTAGAATAAAAACAATTTTTTTTATTTTTTAAAAAACATTTTAAGGTCAACATTCTTAGCCCCTTATATATATTTTTGATAGTCTACAGAACAAACCATCATTATACAATAACTTTCCTAATTACCCTAACCTGCATAGTTAAACTAATTAACCTACTGTAGTTAAGCCTTTAAATGTCACTTTAAAGCTGTATAGAAGTGTCTTAAAAAATATCTAGTAAAATATTATTTACTGTCATCATGGCAAAGATAAAATAAATTAGTTATTAGAAATGAGTTATTAAATCATCTTTAGAAATGTGTTGAAAAAATCTTCTCTATTAAACAGAAATTGGGGGGAAAAAACAGCGGGACTAATAATTCTGACTTCAACTGTATTTGGTTAAATAAGATATAATTTACATTATAACATACGCTTAAAATTTTTTTTTTCTGCTTGTTCTTTAGGTTAAATAAAATTAAAATTAGGACTTTATAGGGACAACTTAATTGTTTTATGATCAATTAACCTAAAATTGTAAAAAAAACTAAATCAATTTGTGTTGAGACAAGATAAAGGGATTGTGTGAAACCCAGCATTTTTTGCAGTGTATAATGTCATTACGTATGGGACTGGTCATATAATTTTTTTTATAGTGTACTGTAACAAATAATAATAATTACAAATGATTACTATTACTGCAGTTGTCCTTAAAACAAAAACTTCAGAATCAATACTACTCTTATTATGAATGGTAAATGTTGTGAATATTGTTTTTATTGTTAAACAATTCCCTTGTGCATATAAATTATTAAACACATAAAATAAAAACTGATTTAGATTGAAAAGCTATATATCAGTTGATCACTGACGGTTTAAAATCATAATTATTAGTTGCAAATACAGTCCATGCATGCCTCTATTTAAATTCTGACGATGTGCAGGAATATTTCTCAAATTGCAAATGACAAATATCTATCACTGCTATCCAAAATCTATTTAAAACTGATATATTTGTCCTGCAGCACTGTGTTGTAAACCTCCCTAACATCATTATACAGATTGTTATTCAATAACGCATCTAAATGGCTGCAGTCTCCAGTCAGGACGTGATGCGGATGTTGACAGTATCGTGATGGTAATGGAGTGGGGTTATTAGATTATGGATATGGGAGACGTGTTTATCTTTGTCTGGGGTCAGTCTGTGCTTTATGCGGGCTGTGGTTGTGGGTGATTCTCAAGGGGATAACATGCCTAATAAAACAAGAGGCATTTGAGTGAGTGATGGCATGTTGTATGAGGATGTTTACTGACACTATGCATATCTTGGTTGTTTTTTTTGTTGTTGGATAGACTCGCCCCGTATGTTTAGGAAACCTGACAGAGATTGAGAGGCTATAACACGGCCGAGCAAAACGCCTGACAATTACTGTCTGTTACCTGACATCTGTCTGCTACGAGCGCCTGCATTTTGCATTTATAATAATGGAGAATATACTAAAAATGACGACAGAATATCACATGGATAATGTTT
Source organism: Danio tinwini (assembly GCA_903798205.1). NCBI lineage: Eukaryota > Metazoa > Chordata > Actinopteri > Cypriniformes > Danionidae > Danio > Danio tinwini. The sequence goes on along the minus strand of CAIGQZ010001345.1, from coordinate 14,364,370 downwards.
AAATCAGGGCTGTCAAACAAACGCTCCATGGAGGTGTACAATGTGGCCTGATGGATGATTCGAACAGTAATATAAAGCCTGCAGAAAAACAATAAACCATCACAGGCAGTCTATTGTCTTGCACTACAAATACTGTTAAAACCATTACATTGTAACCATTAAAACCAGTACATTTTAATGTTTTTAGTGTGTTTGGGACAAATTCCATTAGGATTTATTGGTTTTATCATACCGCCAATAGACTACAAAAAATAGACCAAAAGACTATTATACTTTCCGAAAAAAGCCCATATAGCTTCCATTATAACTATTAAAATCATTACATATTCTACGCTGGGTCCTGTAGATACTATAGTAGTACTACATAGTACTGTAGTTTATACTTACAGTGCATCCGGAAAGTATTCATAGCGCTTCAGTTTTTCCACATTTTTTTATGTTACAGCCTTATTCCAAAATGAATTAAATTCATTTATTTTCTCAAAATTCTACACACAATACACCATAATGACAATGTGACATTGTTATTTTTTTATTGTTGCAAATTTATAAAAAAACAAAACAAAACTGAAAAATCACAAGTGTTCACAGCCTTTGCTCAATACTTTGTTGATGCATCTGTGGCAGCAATTACAGCCTCAAGTCTTTTTGAATATGATGTTACAAGCTTGGTACACCTGTCTTTGGCAATTTTCAGCCATTTTCAGATCTCTTCAGAGATGTTCAATAGGATTTAGATCTGGGCTCTGTCTGGGCCTCTCAAGGACATTCACCGAGTTGTTGTGAGGCCACTCTATTGATATTTTGGTGTGCTTTGGGTCATTGTACTGCTGGATAATGAACCATCCCCACAGCATGATGCTGCCACCACCATGCTTCATGTTTTCTCCAAATGTAACGCCTGGCATTCACTCCAAAAAGTTCAATTTTAGTCTCATCAGACCAGAAAAATGTGTTTCTTATGGTCTGAAAGTCCTTTAGATGCCTTTTAGCAATTCCAGGCAGGTAGTGGCTTCCGTCTGGCCACTCTACCATACAGGCCTGATTGGTGGATTGCTGCACAGATGGTTGTCCTTCTGTAAGGTTCTCCTCTCTCTACAGAAGAATGCTAGAGCTCAGACAGAGTGGCCATCGGGTTATTAATCACCTCCCTGAGCAAGGCCCTTCTCCCCAATCACTCAGCTTAGATGGCTGGTCAGCTCTAGGAAGAGTCCTGGTGGTTCCAAACATCTTCCACTTACGGATGATGGAGGCCACTGTGCACATTGGAACTTTTCAGCAGAATAATTTTTTTCTGTAACCTTACCTAGCCTTGTGCCTCGAGACAATCCTGTCTCAGAGGTCTACAGACAATTCATTTGTCTTCATGCTTGGTTTGTGCTCTGGGACCTTATATACAGGAGTATGCCTTTTTAAATGCATTTTGCACAAGCTGCAAACGATGAAGTCATGACTGATTAACTCCAACATAAAGTGTGTTACAGTAGTCCAAACGCGAACTAACAAAAGCATGAATGGCTCTCTCAAGATCAGCCTTGCTCAGTAAGGGCTTGACTTTAGAGAGAAGGCGAAGCTGAAAAAAGCTTGCTTTAATCACTGAATCTCACACCCAAGTTTTTGACCCCATGGCTGAGGTGAGGAAACTGAGCCAGATGCACTGGAGATGAAATGGCTAACCTCTTAGAAATGTCAAACAGAATACATTCAGTTTTGCTTTAATTTAGGCAGAGAAAATTTTGTGACAGCCATGTCTTAATACAGGAGTGTCCAAACGTGGTCCTGGAGGGCCAGTGTCCCGCATAGTTTAGCTCCAACTTCCTTCAACACACCTGCCTGGAAGTTTCTAGTATACCTAGAAAGAGCTTGATTAGCTGGTTCAGGTGTGTTTAATTGTGGTTGGAACTAAAATATGCAGGACACCGGCCCTCCAGGACCGAGTTTGGTCACCCTTGTCTTAATATCAATAAAACATTTGTTAAAAAAATCAAGGGAATGTAAAAGATTTGGTGTAACAGGAATATAAAGCTGTACATCGTCATACAGATGAAAAGAGACATTGTGATTTAAAAAAAGTGAACCTAAAGGCAGCATGTACAAAGAGAACAAAACAGGGCCCAAAATGGATCCCCGAGACACACCACAAGTCAAGTCCTTATGTACATGTGATTTTTCAACAATTTCAAAAAAATCATTTTTTACATTGTCATTATGGGGTATTGTGTGTAGAATTTTAAGGAAATAAATGAATTTAATTCATTTTGGAATAAGGCTGTAACAAAAAAAAATCAGAAAAAGTGAAGTGCTATGATGCACTTACAGTTTTGATAATTATTTTGAAAATTAGATGTGAATAAGTATATTTGCTGCAGTATTTTATTCAAGATGCTTTGGAAATTAGGATGAAAAAAAGTTCAGATGCTTGGAATATGTGATGTATATTGTCTGCTATAATATTTTTATAGATATATACACTAGATATCGCATACAGACCCTGAGCATGAGTCAATACCGCCACCACATTTGTACAGTGCTCCTAGGACAAAAGTCATTCAACCGCACTGGTCAAGACTAAACCCAATCTAAAGATGCTGGACCCTTGCGCTGTGTACGGGTGTAATAACGAGCAAACAAAGAAAACAAAGCATAAAGGCAGAACATTTTATAGGTAAGATTTAGTTTTTTATGTTTTTGTTTGTTACGAACTTTTGTGCTAAAAACTTTATTAATGATAATACAGTTACTTACTGCACTTACCATAAGGCAAAGTAGCACCAACTCGCAATAAATTCTAGGCTTATGCTAGTTTTGTTGAACAAAATCAATGTAAATGAAATATGACAACAAGACGCTGTGGTGCTTAAAACTTATTGTTGGCTAAGTGAAGTAATAGCTAGTTTTGAAATAACTTATAAGGGTCCCTGATAACATAACAGTGCCTGCGCCTCAAAGTGCATACTGTCCACCCTAAATTATTTAATATTACAAATGTTACAGATGTACACACTGAGACACAGGGATATCAATGGTTCACACATAACGGAGACTTATCAATTAATTAATTTAGATTTATTTATTTAACAAATCGCTTCCTCCATTAGCTTTAGAAGTGAAAGCGAAGGGGTGTGTTTTAGGACATGGATTAGATCAAATTTAACGAGGTGGTGGGGGGGAATAATACATTTCCATGCACACAAACACACACTCTTTGTCGGCAATGCCTGTGCATAATTAGAAATTTCGTCATTAAAGTGAAATTTTCATATAGACCACTGGGAAAACTCCCGATCAAAGATATATGTATAAATGTTTACACATCTATGGTTCCGGATGGCCAGTCCTCCGCTACACCTTGGTCCCACATTCATTTCAAAGAAGCACTACCCTGTACTAAAATGGCAGCTCTATTGACGCATTCCTTCCAACACACAACAACAGCGTAGGCGACATCTAATGTAAATATCTATGTAATATTGTGCTCTTTTTTTGATGTTGTGGAAGTTAGCATTGTTACTCATGTGCGAAAACTAAAAAAGAACCCCATAATTAATTTTATGGAGCGCAAAAATGTATTGTAAATGCTGTTTTTATGTATCTATGTCATATAATACAGTTAGCCTGACTGTGTTCTAACAAAACATGAGGTGACTCCAACGACAGGAAATGTGTCTGTCTGCACCAAAAGCAAAGCGACATGACAGAAACATTTACAGCCACTGCACTCCCAATAAAATAGTAAATGCTTTTAATGTAATTAATACCTATTAAACCTCTTTAACATTATTAATAGGCTGCTGGGTGACTGATGTTGATAATTTGCACTGAATCACAGTTCTAACTTTCATTTTTAAACCGTCTGCTCTAGTTTTTTTATTCCCAGAAATAGAAAGCATTTTGAAAATAGAAATTTCGCACATCAATGCGATGGTTAGGACAAAAACTCCTTTTAACATTGAAAATATACCTTTTATAGCATGTTGCGGTGCCACTTCGTGTGTTGTCAGGACAGTGTGTTAGTATGACATTTACAAGAATGTGGCTTCCTACATTTAATTTTCGATATGGCAAATTAATTGATTATATACATTTTTTACATTTACATTTAAGTGACTTACATTTCAGACAGAATGTTGTGTGTGTTTGTTTTGATTCAATGACATTTTTTTCCAAAGCAAAGGTTGATTAGAATGAATCTAGTGAGTCAATGATTTAATGAGCCATTTATTAAAACTTGCATCATTTCTAAATGAATCAGCCGTCTTGAACAATTAATTTGAATGACCAATTCAATTGATTAAGCATTAAGGCAGGATCTTGCTTCTACATATTGGTGGTTTTATTTTAATATTAATTTATTTATTAACCCTTGATGTCTTTTTTGATGCATTTCTCTCATGATAATAATGTGTTAGGGTTATTTATTAGGGTTAATTTAATAACCCAATGATTCAAGACTGTAGTAATAAAACAACAACATATGCTTACTCTTAATTTATGAAAAATAAATTCATTTATTTAAAATTTCCCCTTAAAAAAAAACAACTATTTTTTTAAATAGACATTTAAAATATTTAAATAAAATCAGTAGATTCTCATCAGTAGATAAGAATCTCATTGTGAGAAATTTATGTCAGCAAAATAATAATAATAATAATAAAGACCATAAAAATAAGATTCTCTGTTTTGACAGATATTTTTGTCCTCAGTAGACCTATGTGCAATTAAAAAAGACAAACATGGGTTAAGCTATAACTCAAAAACACTTAAAATAGCTCTTAGTTGTCATTATTTGAAAAACAAAAAAAGTATATACAAAATATTATATATATATATAGTTTAAATAGATATAGTTAACCAAATACAGTATTAGTTTTTGACCTGTTGCTTCTTAATTGCATCTCTATGCAGGAATGTTGTCAGTCTGACCACATGACTAATCTTAATTTAAAATGTTAACAAACAAGTTTGAGATCCACTGCTGAGAGTCAATATGGCTGATCTCTCAAGCTGAATTTAAATGAGTGCGAGTCTCCAGTAAACAGTCTCATCTCGCTTTGCATGATACGTGCATTTGCGATCAAATGCAACAGTTCAATATGAAAAAGAAATACTCGGTACAATTTTAGCATTATCCATATAGGTGTAGAGACGGTCCAGGATAAATACGAGTGGGTGCGAGTGTTTTCTGATAGAGGTGGAGGTCAGCAGGTTATCTGGAGCTTCTTTTTAACCCCACCAGTCTTTCTTGTCAAACAAGAAGTCGCATTTAATAATGGCTTGATTCCATTGGCAGACAAGGCCTTTTATGTCAAAAGAGCATGTTGAGCATGTTTTTAGTCTTTATTCAACATTTAGTCTTAATGTCTTCCAGTTGTTTATTTAGTAATATCATTAAAATGGATTAGTTTGGATAATATATGTTATGGATAATATTTATTTCCGTTAACAGGAGAGTTGTTAAATAAATGACAAGTTATTATGTTTTGTCAGTTTTAAAAAATATGTAAGTGATTTATAATTATTATTTATTATCTGTTATTATATATTTTTTGTTGTATAGGTTTAATGAACTAAAATAATTTCAAGTTGGG
>CAIGQZ010001345.1:14337731-14348782 GCA_903798205.1 Danio tinwini | reverse complement strand
CACATACAGGCTACCGGTCAAAGGTTTAAGCTAAGCTTTATTAATTTTTTTCATGTTTTTTTTAAGAAAAATGATTCAGTTCATCTAGGCAACATTTTTTAAATGTAAAAAAAAAATTAATTGTTAAATATTTATTAAAATTTTAAATAACTGCTTTCTTATTGTATGTAGTTTCAAATAAAATGATTTATCCAGTCATTATTGCTTTTATTACTATTACTATAATAATAATAATAATAATAATAATAATAATAACAACAATAATAATTAATATTAGAGTGATTTCTGAATGATCATGTGACTGAAGACTGGAGTAATGAAGCTGAAAATGTATCTGTAAAATCACTGGAATAAATTAAATTAAATGATAAACTACTTCTAAACAGTTATTTATATTGCAATAACATTTCACAATTTTACAATGTGTGCTGTATTTATGATGAAATAAATGTAGCCTTGGTGAGCAGGAGAAGCTTATTTTAAAATATTCAACAATCATACTGACCTCAAACTTTTGACCAATTGTGTATATAATATTTTATAAGCGAAAATGTGCACTTTAATTTTAACACCAAATATAAATCAGAGAAGTCAGACTTTCTCATACAGAGCCTCAATTTAGTAGTCAAGTTTTGTAAAAATCAATCTATTGAATTAATCAGTCTATTGAAGAAACATTGGCCAGAATTCTGCATTATAGGCTTAAATTATAGAGAGAAATAACAGATGAAGCGAGACTGCATCAGATCATGAAGCAGATCAATGTTGATTTTTCTTTCGAGCTGTCAGTGCAGAAATGAACAAAGCAACAGGCCTAATTCAACATATTATAAGGTTAAAGTATGGAAAAATGATCAGATGGTAACTTCGGTCAACGGATAAACAGCTCTCGTTAATATTGCAGCATGCTTTCACTTTCGTATTAGACATGAAACGCACATTTGCCGGTAGGAATGACATCTCGCCTGCTCATCATTCTCTCTTCATATAGCCGTATATGTGGCTATTACACAATCATAATACACTTCGTTGGATTGTTTTGTTTTCCCACTGCAATCGACACGCTCAATCGAGCAGATACCACCTCATTCAGGCGATCTCGGACCAATTGATTTGGCGCGGATCCGAGCGCGATTGCTGGATTCACATATGCCAGACAAACCGCGCTAACTGGGCAAACGGGACAGATTCCGAAACAAACGTCTATGTGTGAAAGCACCCTAAGATTGTATTTGCACGCAATTGACAGACAGTCGCAGCCAAGGCCGCACGGGCTCGATCGGGACAATTACCATTGTGCACACTGGCCCGAGCGTCTCGAACGCTGGCCCCGGCCCATCGGGCAGTCCTTATTGTCGAGCCCTGATATATATCAACTGAGTCTGGCTGCACTTTCTATCAGCTCGAACCAGTCTGGCCATTCTCCTCTGACCTCTGGCATCAACAAGGCATTTGCGCCCACAAAACTGCCGCTCACTGGATATTCTCTTTTTTAAAACCATACTCTGTAAACTTTGGAGATGGTTGTGTGTGAAAATCCCAGTAGATCAGCAGTTTCTGAAATACCCAGACCAGCCTGTCTGGCAACAGCAACCATGCCACGTTCAGTCACTTAAATCTCCTTCCTTCCCCATTCTGATGCTCGGTTTGAACTGCAGCACAACATCTTGACCAGGCGTTCCCAAACATTTTAGCTCACGACCCCCAAAATAACAATGCCAGTGACTTGAGACCCCCACATTTCTCAGAGGTGGTTACAATTATACAAATGTTGCACACACAACAATAGGCCTATATAAACACGAACATATTGATAACACAAAAAAGTGCAACAGTCTAACAACCATAGGCTATAAATTATATACAGTTATTTACTAATTAATCTAATTTAATATTAACCTCCACTAATGAAACTGGTGGGCACAATGTTTTCAACACAAGTCTATTCTTGGTTTAATTTTGGAGACAGCCACTCAGAGATCATCCCCAATGTTCAGTTGTGGCCTGACTTAATTTTTTTATGTATTTGACTGCCATAAAGGTGTCAGAAAGTTTAACCTGGTGCTAAAAATCGGTCTGCTGCAGCTGACTCTATTGCTGTGGTGTTAATCTAATGTAAACACACAATCTTATGAAAAAATAAAAAGGCTGATGGCTTTTTATTTGCATGATGTTGCTTTTTTATGTAACTATTAACTACTATTTTTATCTTCTGTGAGTTATGGATCAAATATGGTAATTGTAATAGTTAATAACTTATTTTACTTTTGGAAATCACCAAGCGACCCCCTGTCATTGTCCTGCGACCCCCACTTTGAGAACCACTGCTCTTGTCTACATGCTTTAATGCATCGAGTTGCTACCATGTGATTGGCTAATTAGAAATTTGCATTACCAAGCAATTGGACAGGTGTACCTAATAAAGTGACTGCTGATGATGTGACAATAAAAGTGATTTGATTTGACCGGTGAGTCACTATATATATATACACACACACACACATTTATTTATATATACACACACACATACATACACAGATATTTTTGTGGTGCGCTATTTGTTGGCCTTTTTTTAGAAAAACTAAAACAAAATTTCTAACTCGACATTTTTGCAATAAATTAATAAAATCTAGATTCCTCTTTAAATGAAAAATGTATTAACCTTAGAACTTATTGCATAATCCTTTGAAAAAACAAAACAAAAGAATATTTTATTTCCTGTAGTTTATTTTTAAATAAATATATAAAGATGTAAATGCTTAAAGCTGTTAATAGATGAGGACAATTTAAAAAAGCTTGTCAGCCTGGGGTTTGCCCTTATAACCAATTGAGACAAATTAGCCCTGAGCACTAAACATCTTAGTGCCAACAACATTTGCTTTTAATTTGAGGTGCCGACCCGAAACCAAATAGTGATTAGTTGGATTGCATTAATCTAACTGCACAAGAAGTTCAGCAATTTGCTCTAATTTCACTCCAGACAGCTTGGTTTTTTACAATGAAGCACAATCAATTTAAAGTAACTGAGGTCAGTTCAGCTCTCAACAAGTGTAAGGACACTGCCATCTATCTGCAAACAACAGAAGCACAAGACGTGGTTTCTTTTTAAAAACAAATACACAGATTCTGAAATAAGACGAGTAGTTTGTTTAAAATGTACTTTATTGGACCGCGAAAACATTCCGAGTTAATTAAAACAAAATGTTATTGCCTTTCCGGTTCATAATTTCTCAAATTGAAAAAGTTATTGTGAAAAGGCCAAAAACAAACATCTGGCCAGACACGACATTTCTACTCCAGCACAGTTCAGCAGAGATGCCTGAGGATACACTGGATATTGCGTACACGCTGCCGATATGTGCTGCATCAAGAGCTTTTATTGCAGAGCGCTTCAGCACACAAGAGATCTTTTTCATATCGCTAGATGGTTTGAATACCACAGGACAGGAACTTTATCTCTTGGGGAGTCATATGGGAACTTAAAGAAGATAAAGGCACTTCTAATAATAATACCCAAATGAGTGCACACACAAGAAAAGGACTGGAGCCATTAAGCAAATGAAGGTGAGGGTATGAATAGGAAGAGAAAAAAAATACACAGAAATTATTACATAGAAAATAAGACAAACAAATGGATGTGGTCTTTATCTTCAACCGCTCATGACCATGCGGACGAGTTCTGTGAAAAAGAAGAGAAGAAATAAAAACAAGTTAGTGTCCATTTTGCATCAAACGGGGATCAACTCAAACTACAGCATATTAGAGGGGGAAAATGGTTCTAATTGTTCAAATGTTTAAGTCACATCTTTTCCTACTCGCATTGTAATTTATTAAATGATATTTTATTTACACTTGTAGTAGGGCTGTGCAATATGACAATATATATCATCAGGGTTACTGCAGGTTTCAAGTCAAATTAAAGACCCTTTTAAGTCCATTAAAAATGAAATTTTAGACGTATACAGGGTTAAACACTCTAATGGCCTGGTATTATCATGAGCCATGTAATTAAGTTTTCTTTCCCTGATTAGGGAATTTGCTGTAAAAATGTCCAACAGGGGTTTGTGAACATCTCTCTGCAATAAAAAAGAAATTAAACACAAAAAATAAGGGAGATGTATTGTTGGTGACTGGATAATGACGGCCCAAACTAGTAGCTTTACTGGAACATAGCAAAATAAAGACATTTTTAAAGTTGTTCAACACCTACAATACTATATTTTAGTCTATAAGACTTTGTAAGTCCTACAATTTAGTTTTTGAAGTTTAAGACATTAAGACCCAGCGGACACCCTGATCATATGGACGAAATAAAAAGTCTATAGTTTAATTGTTGCTCTAGCATCCATTTCAGATATATCGCAATATTTTATTTTTTACAGTAATACCGTCGCCATTTGGATGAGAGCAATCTTACATGCCACCATGAGAACGCAGAGAGGAAAAACGTAAATACCAGCATGATAAGAAAGTTGAAAACTTAAAAGTACAGTTTAGGGATGAACCGATACCACTTTTTTCACAAACTGATACGAGTATGAGTATTTTAATTGGTGTACTCGCCGATACTTCTTAGATTTGGTTTCAATGAAAGTGCAATTAATTTGAAAGGGTTTTTTTTGCCTGTAGCAAGGATGAACACAAAAAAAACCCCCAAAAAAATCTTTGGAAGGCTATACCAAGCCAAAAATATACACACATTGTTTATAACCCTGTAAAATTGACTACTGATTAAGCATGAACATTTAAAGTTATCCTTGCTAACACACGTCCATGACTTCACATATTACATAATTAACTGTGTGCATATTGGGGACGCATAAAACCCTGTTATGCGTGTTTTTTTTGTTATATTCTCGAGTCTTGCCGTTAATCCATGGGTCAGGTAATCAAAAAGTAGACTACTTGATGTTTTACTATGGGTGGGTTGCAGGTGGATAACATCAATAGTTGGTTATGCTAACTTTGACGACTTCCTCTAAAATATAAAGATGTTTTAAGTGATTTTATCTTGACAGACTGCTACAAATAGGCATACTCATTTAAAAAAAAAAAAAAAAAAAAAAAAAGAGCGACTAGCAATGTTTCTAAGTTTTCTCCAACCGAGTTCGTTCTTCTGAGGTAATCTGGGAATACTTTCAGTGCATCGGTGCATCCCTAGTACAGTTTTTACACTTTTTGCATCTGTAATTATTTGTTTTCAGAAAGTAATTATTATTGGGATCACTTATTTTACATTTCTATATTCTCAAAAATGTGCCTAGTTTTAAATAAGGTGAGAAAATATTTATTTATGAATGAGTACATTTGTGAGTATACACCTAAATGTAAAAAAAAAAAAAACAATAGCTGTTTCCATGTGGTCAATACATAAACTACTTATTGACTGTATTAACATATGTGATGTATCATTATCAGGATATGAGATGACATAACGTGATGGAGATTTTTGTCATATAACCCAGCCCCAAGTTGTAGGGTTATTAAAAGCAAATCTTGTCTAAATATCATGTCTACACTTCACTTTTGGACACTGCTGTAAATAGTCAAATGTCTCTACAGATCCTCACCGACCCATCAACTGATCAAACTGAACTCTGCCTGCCACATTTGCTGTAATTTGAAGCCGTTCCCCAGTTCTATCATTCTTAAGTGGTGAGAAACAGGGTGAGAGCAAGATCATGGCTAGCTCTTACTCAACCTCAGCTCAAAGACTTAACCAGGTCTAGGAAATCAAGAAAATGTTAAAGAAGCTCCTTCTGGTTTTCCTCTACAGGGCAAGAGTGGAAATGGTTTTACAGCACAGCTACAGTTATAAGAGATCGTAGAGTCGAGCTATGGTTCAGCCTCCATCAGGAAAAGGGATAGAAAGATCAGCAAAAACAGCCAAAATCACTGCAATTTGATTGGTTAGTTAATAATAAAAGCAACTGCGCTGCTTTGATGAGCACAGGAAGGGTGTGTACAGATTTTTCACAACACCAGAAATGAATCTAAAGCCCAAAATATACCAGTCAGTCAAACAGCACCACACACACAAACAGGAAAACGACACATGGGCACTAGAAAGATTCATCTTTGTCCAATGTCTATGCTTTTTTCTGACCAAAACTTGTGAGCAATAAAAGATAAGAGTTGCTGGTATCTTTTAATTCCCTCACACTTGAACACAGGTGTCATATTTCAAGAGTTACACACATGCAGTATAAAAACATTAACACTGATCAAAATTAGAGAACTCCCATTAGAGATTCATCCTTGATATTAGTGTTAATCTGGATCCTGGTAGTAAATTCTTTAAAGCAACACTATGCAAGTTTCTAATGGCTCTGCCTTGTGGTTGATATGAGCAACATAAATTGGTATTTGGGCTCATGTTAGATTGGTCTCGGTTTCTTTACTTGCTTTGCCAAAAACCTTTCAGGTTTTTTAGTGGGTCTGCCATGGCGCTTGTATTCCTTCTATATTTGATCTGTTTTGGCCAACTCCACCTAGACTACAAAAACAACATGCAATATTTGCCTTAAAGCAGATGGCACCGGTCCACTCATAGGCATTTCTATACAAGTCCATGGTGGCTGTGTGTACTGGGATGCTCAACAAAAAGCTGCACCGTTATTTCAGGTGACAGGAGGCAGATCTGATAGCCAGAGCATCCGAATACATCTAGTAAAGCATCAATTCTACCACTGATATAATTTTAGACTTTTTTTTTAAAGGTCAAAAACTTCCATAGTGCTGCTTTAATTATCTAAAAAAAAAACTATTTTAACTGGCAGTCCAGGTGAAGACAAAAGAGATAATCCTTTCAGCCATAGCAAGAGAAGCTGCTCGTTCCAAATCTGGTTGTTCAGGAGGACAATGTGGAGGACACTGCAGCTTGAATTGCTCACTGACTTGGGTCTGTCTTGCCATAACTGGTTTGCACAGTAAAATAAAGCATAGTACAGCCTCAACTAAAATCACTTCAAATTTTGAACAATAATGATTACATTGCTGAAAAAGTATATACATTTATAAACTGTTCTCTAATTTTGATCTCCACTGTACATTGTGTACGATGGCAAAACGTGCATTGCACACAAACCCTAGTACACCTTGGGCTTTAGAACAAACATATGCTAAATCCTTTGACCTGTGCTCACATCTGAAGCAGTGCAGTCGCCCTTTCGCCTCTGAGAGCCGTTGCAGGGACGGCCACATGCAGAGAGCATGCTGCAGCCAGGGGCCAGAGAAAAGGCTGCTGCAGAGATGGGGAAAATTCCAACCATATGTCAAAACCATCAAACTGCATCCAACCAGGCTCTCAAGCTCTAGACGTCACATGATGCACAGCTACACTGTGAATGACTATGCTGAAAGATGCGAAAAGATAAGGTGTAGACTTAGCAATTATGTACGTCTAAAGCATTAAAGTAAAGGCCTGGATGGATTGTTGCTTCACGTGTTATAAATGTGGTGGTCAGGAGGCGGACGTACACCCGAGGCATCTCTCAGCCAGACATGATGTGGCGAACAAAGGCTGTGGAAGATCAGTTCAGTTACAGTTATGGCATGCTGTCATCATTGGATTTGCTAAGAGTTGATGCATAATAGTATAATACCATCAAAATAAAAAATTAAATTTCCGAACACAATCCTAAAGTTAGGACTAAAATAACAACCGTAAGGTTAATCGGACAAACAGCAAGGACTCTCTCTTCATGAACCTAAATACATAAATCAAACTTCATTGTTTACCTTCGTAATTGATGCAACCGTTAGCATCTTCATGTCCGGCTAGAAGCGTTTCTACCTCCTCTTCGGTCATCTTTTCCCCTATAAAAATACAGGTTGAGTCAGTGGTTTATATATATATATATATATATATATGATTGGGTTCACGAGAACGAGACGAGATTTTTACACTTTAAGAAATCCTCAATGATGAAATATATGAATGAAAAAATAGTCTTATTTAACTGGGAAAAACTTACTATCTGCACTTCGATAACGCGACTAAAATAGGAATTTTCCACGTCTTAATTCCATTTGTGTTTACAACGATTATGCCTTTCAGCATATCTGAAGTGCTATTCCATTGCATGGATACGAACCATAATGTGTGAGGCTGTAGTTGTAACCCATGTTGGATGCGGCACCTGCTGAACTCCGGTGAAAAAAGCGGTTACGTCACACCTGCCCACCTAACCGAGTGACAAGCGCAACTCTGAGGCCAGCCTTTGTTGCCACGTGTGTGAAAAGTACTTTATTTGCAAATCAAATCCAATCCTGCCTCCAATAGTCAATGCTAATTTCACCCTCACGCTCCATCATAACATCACAACTCACGAGACTACTTTTCACCTTGATGAGAAATCTCGCTGCAATTTAATCTTGTGAGATCTCGCCGTACGAGATCTTGTCACACCCCTAATTATATATATATAATATATATATATCCATCCTCACAGGAGACCTGGCCGGCTTACCCAGTGTGGTGAGAACGTGGCGGAGCTCAGCACCCATGACTGTGCCGTTGCCTTCCTTGTCAAATACTCTAAGCCCCTCCACAAAGTCCTCAAATGTGCCCTGGTCTTTGTTCTTGGCGATGGCCTGAAGCATGGGCAAAAACTGCTCAAAGTCCAGCAGTTTATGGTTCATTTCTGTGGAACAAAGAAGCCTCTAATCAGACAAGATAGCATTTTATTTCCATATTATACAGGAAATAAGACCTACCATTACTGACACATTTGATCAAAGTATTAATGTTTGTGCAAATAGAGGGCGCAGCAATAATGATAGGACAGTTTCAGGCTGACTATGAGAACTCCTGCCCTATTAGGCCAGTGATGTGTTGTTACTAAAGTAGTCAACATTTGAAGTGGATCAAAACCTTTCATTAAAAATTATCCTAAAACCAAAATGAGTATTGAGCAATCCCATTCCTGTTTTCAAATTTTGCACCAAAAGCCAAAGCTAAAAACATATATATTAATATAGCTACATATTAATATACTTTAAAAGGGGAAAAACTTGTAGGGAAAAAAATAAAAAGTTACTACTAATCAATTGTGTGTCGAGTAAAAATATTTGCATCACAAATGAATTTAATTCATATAGTTAAGCTGTATACTATATCTTATACTGCAAACACACACAGAAATTTAGATAGAAATCCACCACTAAAGAACACATTAAAGTGACAAGCCAGAACAATCCTTTGACAGTCTTTTAAGATTTTCCTATGCAATTTTACAACAGGTTTTTCAGTTTATTCAGTATCACTACAATAACTTCTATAGTAAACAATTTGGTGTACAATGTGATAAACCAATACTGAACACCAACTTTTAAACCAATTGTGTATTTTAAAAGAGGCTTGTCTCTGTAAGAAGTAACGAAAGAGGAACATGTGGGTTGTGAGTCTATACCGTTTCATGTTTATATTTATTGTTGTGTTATGCTTGCAACAGATTTTACTTATTACATGAAAACCCACATTATAAAACCCAATAGGAAACTCTCGAGGGACGAACCAAATTAGTTTCTGGATTTTGACATCATCTCTACACAATTTTACACCGAACTCAAAACTAGCCAAAAGCTAGGGTAGAGCCCTTTGCAGTGAATGTTTTTAAAGGGTAAAAAGAAATTATTTAAATAAAACTATTTGATCCAGAGCAATTCCAGCATCATGGATGTGACATCTGCAGTAAAAACAAAACATAAATTCACAAAGAAAGTATTTGTTACACATTATGTGCTGAAACATCTGATTATATTTTCCAAAATAAAGAACCAGTTATGGGATCAGAAAAATATCAATCTGTAAACATTTTTATATTTTAAATGAGGACAATAAACATGCGTCATGAATGTGACCAAAAAGTTTGAGAGTTTGCAGTATACAAAATATTTTGTAGAAATTTTGTGAATTAAACTGCACAACCCAAAAGAAACAATGCTAATCAAAAGGATAAGAGTTGGCTCCCTATAGAACAAATATTGATTTTATCTTACATTTTTGCATTTATGAGCAAAAAGCTTTGTTATGGATGTGACAGATGTGAAATTGGCACTTGTGACTTTGGAAAATCAAATATAATTGTTTGAAAACACTTACAGAGACATTTGAGTACTTTACAGTACTGCAAGATACAAGCCTACACACACACAAAAAAAACAAAACAAAGTGTTTTGCTATTGTGGTGAGAATTTTTTTTTCACAGCAAGACAGACATTTGCAGGGAATTGCCCTCTAATGATTCTAAGAATTTGTTTCATTTTTGAACCAGTAGTTCTCACTACGAATGATAAAACTATTTAAAAGGGATGCATGGTGTTCAGAATGGAACAGTGGTCCTACCTTCTGCTTTTGGGTTGCCCAAGACCTTGAGCACCTCTGCATTGACAGGATTCTGGCCCAGCGCACGCATCACATCCCCACACTGATTGTATGTGATCTTTCCATCTCCCGTCCGGTCAAACAGGAGGAAGGCTTCTTTGAATTCTGCAGAGATAAGTGAATAAAGTTAAACAAAATGCTGGGAGATGAGCAGAGAACAGAAAAGAAGAATAAAAAACATGCATGATAGACAGAAAAAAGCAACTAGAAATAAACAAGGATGACATACGCACACACGGTTGGTTTTATGTGCTAAAATAGGACATAATATAATATGGCTCGATGGTAAAGACGTAATGGCAGGCCATTGCTTTAAACAGCCTGACTTAATTTAAGGAGCCCAATGGATCAGCACAATGAGAAACCCTGCACCAGCCATCAATATTAATGCCACTCAAGGCTATTTTCTGCTGTCTCTATTCAGGTTAGTTGTGGAAAGCTAAATGACCACAGACATATTATACGTCTACCTTCAGTCATTATACACTTTAGAGACCTTTAGATCTCATTAATAAACTAGTGAAATATTCAATCAGTAACTATTAAAGCAGCACTTTGCAAATCTACATTATTATTTATCATTATTCTGCACACAACATTTCTTAAATACCACACTGGCATTGATGTTTAGTTGACCAGGAAAACATTAGCATCATATATATAT
>CAIGQZ010001345.1:14318430-14337331 GCA_903798205.1 Danio tinwini | reverse complement strand
ATAAAGCAAATAAATAAAGTTTACAGTATTTACAAACCTTTAACACCACTAGCTTTATTAACTATTAATTAGCGGTTTATTAATAGTTAGTAAGGTACAAGTTGGGTTTAGGTTTTGGGTAGGATTAGAGATTCAGAATAAGATTGCACTTTATAAATACTAACGAACAGTTAATATCTTAATAATAGGCATGTAATAAGTGAACTGTGCCCCTTAACTAAAGTGTTATTGTTATTTGTTTTCAACTTGTGTTGAACATAACTGACAAGTAGGCTAAGGTATATAAACAATCAATATAAAATAATAGAAAAGGTCTGTTTAAAATTGTGAATTGTAATAACGATCACAGCTTACTACCACAGAGTAATACAAATATTTATATTTCAAACTAATAATAAAGTATAACCCCTGTAAAACTTCATATGTCTGTTAATATTCCAGATATGTGCTCGAAATGTCTAGATGATAAAGGTACACAATATCATTGCTTCTGGCAATGTCCTAAAATACAGAAGTTTTGGAAAGGGATAATTTAATGTATGTCAGACATGTTTAATATTAAAAATCCCTTTAAATGCTAAGCCTTGTATTCTTGGTTTGTATCCTACAGAGTTTACAATTGGAAAGACAATTTTTTTTCAAGCTAGAAGGGCTATTGCATTATACTGGAAAGACATGGATGCTCCATCCATAGAATTGTGGGGAAAAAAAGAAATATTAAACTGTATTGGACTGGAGAGACTAACTTATATCATCAAAGACAAGCAGAAGAACTTTGGACAATCTTTGGGAAGCATATATGTAAATTGTGTTTGTAAACATCTATTTAATTTTTTTATTGTATTATTGTTTTTGTCTTTATTTTTCAATTCCTTATTATTTTATTTATTTAGTTATGTTATTTTAATGTGTATATGTGTGTATGTATACGAGTATATACATGTATAAGAAGGATGTAGATATGTGCTGTTTTGTAGGCTGCATTGCTATTGTATGCATAGTTGTATGGGGGGGGGTAGATTAAACATCTATATGCATGTACAAACCTTTTAATACAAAAAAAATAAAATAAAAAAAATCACAAGATAAACTTCTAAAATACTAACAGAATCAACTTAAAATCCTTCATAATTGAGTGCTTCTATTGAACTGTTAAACTTTACATGGTTATAAATAAACTATTCTTCTGACTCCATGCCAGAGTTCAGAAAAAAACTGAATGTTACCCGTTAGGACAGGCCTTTCCCAAAAGCAAAAAAACCACCCATGTCTGTAATGCTTTTCCTCCTCACTGGAATGTGGCTGTTCCCTTGCATGCCTTAAATTGAGCCTTTAACCATATATGGTATGATAGGAAAACGCCAGAGTGAGCACTATTATGTCAACCTCCTTTGCTTAAACAAACACGAGCAAAGATGAACACTAAATGGCCAAACAACAAAAAAAGCTCGCACCATTGATAGGAACACAGATTATGACTGAAATCTTCAAGTTTAGATGAAGCGGTTTTACATGTTAAGGCTGTTAACAGTCACACTCTTTTGTTAGCAGAATTTCAACACTTCCTGACTCAGACACACCCTCTACAGATATGACTGCGAATGCTCTACAAGAAACCCAATCGCTGATAGGCCTACACTTTAAAAAACTAAATAATAATTCTCACATAAAACAAATAATTCCTGCAGTTTATTTATATTTTTGTTACTGAATTCACTTTTAATGGTGGAGGCAGGTGAGGTGTTTTCAGACGCACAAACAAACAGCTTGTTGTCCTTTTAACACCATGCAAACTAAATGACACCATAACAGAAAAGGTTTACAGTGCACTCACCATGTATTTGCTCCAAGTTAAACTCAATCTGGAGGTGACATTCAACCGTGACAAAGGAAAACAATACATAGGTAAGGAAAGAAAGCTGGAGGAGTGCAGGGGCAGAGTAACATGAGCAGAATAGCATAGGTGGGATGGAAAACGCAGAATGTCTAGGAAGGAATGGGAGAAAATAATACATATAATGAAATAGAGTAGCATGTATTTGAATGAGACACAAACTCACCAAGAATCTGATCCTCGCTGAAGTCAGACTGTTTGAGACAGAGCGACATTTAATGAATATGAAATGATGCACAATTGCAAAGCTGTGAATCAAATGGGACTTCTGATAATAATAATACATAAATAAAAATAATCGATGTCCATAAACTCCGTCTGGAGAAGCATTTCTGTCCGGATGGAAAAGTTAGATAAGTTTTACGTGCCTGGTCAAAACTGTCCAGCTAATACGATCCGCTAACCCACAGCCGTGCTACCGAGTGACAGATAAACTAAAACAGGCCATTTTAAATGAACGCAAGTTAACTATCTAAGTGTCAAATCGCTGTAAAGTAGATTAATGGACGATTAGCATACGTATTCAACTTTCATGTGTATTAAATGGCGTAACAACTCTGTTAGCTAGCATGAAACAGGCTAACGACATTCTCTCAGTACTAACCTTGTATATAGTTACCAAACCTTGCACTTAGCTGTGTTTAAACACAAAAGTTGTACTTAAGCATATTTTTTAATGAAACGTTTATAAATATTCGTACCATTTTTGCAGCGGCTTGTTTTCCGGGTGTGTGTGTGTCGCGGCGGGAGTGTGAGATGACTCGCTCTAGCGCTGCTCAGTTATGAAGGAGACCGTGAACGAGTCCTTCCTTAGAGTCGAATTTTCTGAATCGCGTCACAAAACCTGAATGAACGATTCGGTCAGGAGTTGGAGTGAGTCGGCCCAAACAGATGTGAAGTAAGAAGCTTCATCAACTTCATTTTCATTAATTCATTTATTTTCTTTTCGGCTTAGTCCCTTTATTAATCAGGGGTCGCCACAGCGGAATGAACCGCCAACTTATCCAGCATCTGTGTTAAACAGCGGATGCCCTTCCAGCTACAACCCATCACTGGAAAAACCTCATTTTCCCGTGTGTTTTATTTATTTATTTATTTTCTGGTGAAAAAGGCAAAAGGTGAGCTACTTTAGTGTCATCTATGGTTCACGTATTTAAATTAAAGGCACAGACTGGAAAAAATAAGCCTGTATGAACCTTGGTAATAATCTATTATAGTAGAACTTAACATAACTAGAAAATTATTTAAATATAAACTATGTTTAATTATTACTTTGGCCATCGAGTTTTAAACCTTTATTAAAAGACTTTAGATCTAGAAATCACACTTAGACTTCCTAAAATAAGACCATCGGCACAACTTATATTCCGTTTTACAAAGCATAAATGTCCATATTTAAACAGATTTAAAATTATTATAAAAATTATTATAAAATAATAATAAAGATATTAAAAACTTCATGTTTTCATCAATGCATATTTACAAAAAGTATAGGTTGATACCATATTTCAACAGAGATATGTAAACTAATTTCAGTTTTATTTAACTTGGTTGTAACCCACATAGCAAAATTTCTCTGGCCCACACAATCAGGTTTTGCTTGGCCCACATGCTGCAGTGAATTACAGTTCATGACTGGACCAAGTCTGGCTTCCAGACAAGGGCCAAACATGGACCATATCTGGGTCAAGTCTCAGCCAAGGTAATAACTCATAACTGAGCCTGAACTGGGCCAGATAGGTTGGTGTGTCACGATTGCTATGAAATTGACCTGATTGGTAGATTTTTTCTTTCTTTACTCAAAAATAATTTAATGTGTCACGGCGGCACAGTGGGTAGCGCGATCAACTCACAGCAAGAAGGTCGTTGGTTCGAGCCCCGGCTGGGTCACTTGGCATTTCTGTGTGGAGTTTGCTTGTTCTCCCTGTGTTTGCGTGGGTTTCCTCTGGATACTCCAGTTTCCCCCACAGTCCAAAGAGATGTGGTGAATTGAATGAGTTAAATTGACAATAGTGTATGGGTGTGAATGCAAGAGTGTTTGGGTGTTTCCCAGTGATGGGTTGCAACTGGAAAGGCATCCGCTGCATAAAACATATACTGGAGTTGTGGATTTCTATCTAAAGTTGGCGGTTCATTAGGCTGTGGTAACCCCTGATTAATAAAGGGACTAAGCAGAAAAGAAAATGAATGAATGAATGAATAATTTTTATGTATTTAAATGTGGGTCAAGACAGGCCAAACTTACATGGCCCACATATAAAAGTTTAATATCTGGCCCAAATATTACATTTTAAATCCCAAACCCAAATCTTGTGTGCCACCTAAAGACAGTGCCACTTCTGTCAAACCCAGGCCATGTTTGGCCCACATGCTGTATGCCAGTGCCAAAAGAATGCTTGCTGTGCCCTCTTTATGCCAAATCTGGGCCAGAATTCTTTGCTACCAGGGAAATTATGTTGAGGCAACAAACTGATCCAGGATTAATAGAAATTAATTAATATAATTTTTTTTATACTAACAAATAAAACAACTAGTATTACTAAAATCTATTCAATTACTGGATTTCCAAACCTAAAAAATGTGAACAGCACTATATACCTAAAATGGATTTATTGGAACGCTTCACTAGAGAACGCCACGCCTGGAGTTTGCTACCGCGTCATACGTCATGACGTAAAAGAGTCACCGAATCTTTTTTTAAACGAACCGATTCGCGAAAATGAGTCGGTCTTCCCTTCAGTACTATGAGAGTCTTGTTACACACAAAGAGTGACAGACACACGCCCAACGCAAATCACTACACCATAATGATTGACTGCACAATAAGCAAAACACGTGTATCTTGAATGCTGATGGTTGGCATGTTTGTGAAGGCATGCGAATAAGCTTTTGTTTGTAAGATTCAATTTCTCTACTTCAATTATTCATATAAGCACATAGAGGTGTTGGTTATATATCATATAAGAACATTTGTGAATCATTTAGAAAAACAAAGAACATTATAATGTCAATTTCATCAACAACAGGAAAGATGTAGGTCCTAATTTGTTAAATTCCCACACACACACGCGCACACACACACACACACACACACACACACACACACACACACACACACACACACACACACACACACACACACACACACACACACACACACACACACACACACACACACACACACACACAAACATTATGGTGTAATTCTATATCTGATTGTTTATGAATGATCTGCTCTTATCATTCCAACATAGCTCTATGAAGAAAATTTATTATTTAGCATGTTCAAGGGAAATTCAAGTTGACGGTAATGCAGCTCGGCTTGAACCAGTTACATCGCTGCCCCATTTCTCAGTCCTGATATAGCTGGAGTATTCTCTCAAGATTTGGGGGCTGGGTTGACACAGTTTCCCCTGTGCTATGCTGAGGTAATCAGAAGCTGCATAAGAAGATCACCTTGATGATTTATTCATAACAATCCAAATCAAATCTGATCCTTGGGTTGCAATAGGACAGTCTATGTTGTTATAGAGAACATAAATATGTTCACACAATGATCCATACTCTATTTTTGCTACACATTTTCCTATTATTTTAGTGATACACAAAAATGAACTGTTGCTCCCAATGATTAGTAAGGAGAATTCCTTAATTAAAATCTCTTTTTGCCAGGTAATCACTTACCTCTAATGTGCTGGGGTCAAAGGGGGAATCCGAAGGGCGCAGCATCCTCGGTTTCAACTCTGGGGCTGATTTCGGTGGTGAAGGTGTTGTGGTGGGGCAAGGAAATGGTGGTCCGTGTCTTGGTAACGTCCCCCCTGATGGAGACTTTTTAATTGATGGTTCTCGTTTCGGTGCCATCTTTAGACCTTGAAATGTGTCCTTGAAATGCCAAAATAAATCAAGGGAAAAAGCTCAGTCAGATGAAATGCATGTATGTCCTCTGATAGTGGATAAGGAGAAAGAAAGAAAGAAGGAAGAAGCAGGCAGGTAGAGGGAAAAAATCTAGGATGAATTGATGCAGTGGATGTGCATGCAGTGAGAGTGTGCGTAGGAGTGCTGTCTCACTGAGTCTGTTTCACTCTCTCCACTTGTATTTATATGTAGGTCAGAATCGTGTACATATGTGGGTGTTATAGGGTGTTGGTGTCAATAATAGACCGCAGTGTCAGTAGGATAGAATCTCATTTTTACAACTGCATCAAGACCTCTGTGTGTGTCTGTGTGCATTTGGAAGAATATGTAAGCTATGGGTATTATTTATAGGCATTTCTATTTTTATTTTCTCACTTTTTTCTCTAAGAAGATTTGCATTCATGCATTCATCCTCGATGTTCTGTTGAATATATTATGCATTATTAGTATTATTGTCATTGATGGCAATATTATATACTCACCGGCCACTTTATTAGGTACACCTGTCCATCTGCTCATTAATGCAAATTTCTAATCAGCCAATCACATAGCAGTAACTCAATGAATTTAGGCATGTAGACATCAGAATGGAGAAGAAAGGTGATTTAAGTGACTTTTTGAGTGTGGCATGGTTGTTGGTGCCAGACGGGCTGAGTATTTCAGAAACTGCTGATCTACTGGGATTTTCACGCACAACCTAACATCTTTATGGTTTACATAAAATGGTCAGAAAAAAAGAAAATATGCAGTGAGCGGCAGTTCTATGGGCGCAAATGCCTTGTTGATGCCAGAGGTCAGAGGAGAATGGCCAGACTGGTTCAAGCTGATAGAAAGGCAACAGTAACTCAAACAACTACTGGTTACAACTGAAGTATGTAGAAGAGCATCTCTGAAAGCACAACATGTCGAACCTTGAGGTGGATGGGCTACAGCAGCAGAAGACCACACCAGGTGCCACTTTTGTCAGCTAAGAACAGGAAACTGAGGCTACAATTTGCACAGGCTCACCAAAATTAAACAATAGAAGATTGGAAAAACATTGCCTTGTCTGATGAGTCTTGATTTTTGCTGCAACATTTGGATGGTAGGGTCAGAATTTGTCATAAACAACATGAACGCATGGATCCATCATGCCTTGTATCAACGGTTCAGGCTAGTGGTGGTGGAGTAATGGTGTGGGGGATCTTTTTTTGGCACACTTTGGGTCCATTAGTACCAATTGAGCATTGTGTCAAAACCAGAGTCTACCTGAGTATTGTTGCTGACCATGTCAACCCTTTATGCCCACATTGTAGCCATCTTCTGATGGCTACTTTCAGCAGGATAATGCGCCATGTCATACAGCTCGAATCATCTCAGACTGGTTTCTTGAACATAAAGTTCACTGTACTCAAATGGCCTCCACAGTCACCAGATCTCAATCCAATAGAGCACCTTGGGGATGTGGTGGAACGGGAGATTCGCATCATGGATGTGCAGCCCACAAATCTGCAGCAACTGCATGATGCTATCATGTCAATATGGACCAAAATCTCTGAGGAATAATTCCAGTACCTTGTTGAATCTATGCTACAAAGGATTAAGGCAATTCTGAAAGCAAAAGGGGGTCCAACCCAGTACTAGTAAGGTGTACCCAATAAAGTGGCCGGCGAGTGTATATTTTATTACTTTCCTTTTTTCATATTAAGATTAATCAAATAATACCTGAAGCATTTATTCTATTAGTCAAATGTTGTAAACCAAATATAATTATGAGGTTTTTATCAAATTTGTTTTATTCAGTTTAATGTACAATAAAACTTAATGTTGCATCACACAAATGCATTCTAGAGAAATATTTGTTTA
This sequence comes from Danio tinwini, assembly GCA_903798205.1. Classification (NCBI taxonomy): domain Eukaryota; kingdom Metazoa; phylum Chordata; class Actinopteri; order Cypriniformes; family Danionidae; genus Danio; species Danio tinwini. Next base: position 14,329,677 of record CAIGQZ010001345.1, on the reverse strand, counting down.
ACCTTTTTGGATTAATTACAAAATACTACTGTTATAATTAGGAGCTATGAGTTTGCAATTAAAATATAATTGCCACAAATGAGTTAAACAATCAGCTCAAGTTTAGGGCGTGACAGGACAAACACAAAGTTGTGCTTGTCTATAACCACTAGATGTCAGCATTGCCCAAAAACAAAACTTCAACCTGACGAACAAAATGAAATAAATGCCACTGTTATTATTATTAAACAGAGTTATACAGTATATTATATATCTTTTCTGATTAAGCCACACGAAAAAAACACCCATCTGGGTGCAACTTTCATATTTATGGTAAATTATTGTAATTAAATTTTACTCATATGAAAGACAAACCTATTCTAAATGATTTAAATGCCATTTGTACAAATAAATGTCACACTTGTACATGTGTACATCCCCAATAAGGTTATATAAGCAGTATCATGCATTAGTTTTTGAAAAGATGCCCGTTTAATAGGCTATCTAGATATAGCCTATATTTTTTTATCAATAACATAGGCCTACATTTTAAATGAAACATTAAGCCTACTTGTTTATTGACGACACAAGTTTTCTAAAAACGTCCAGATTTAGTGCACTTAGTGGTAATTTAGGGAAGCCATCGAATAATCGAAGTTCTCCGCCCTTTGATAGATTTTACGTACAATCCATCGCGCGCTCAATGGGCCTTGAAATCACCGTTTGTGTCTTGAGCGTCAGAACAATGGTGACACACAGGACCCCCGCCGCGCGACCAACGGCACTCTCAATTTATTCATTTATGCGCATTTTGGTTATTACAAGTGGTCGGCAGACCTGTTTAATTCGAATAAGTGAAACCAATTCAATATAAAAATATTTTTGTAATCAGCGGTGACCTCACGTGCTTGCACAGTGAATGCAGAAGTTTCAACAAAGCAAGTCTGCCGAGTGAACAACTTTCAACCGGCTAAAGAGATTAATTTCTGCGCCTCACGTTTCTCTTAATCTCTGTTTGTAGCTATAGATAATCTTATTACCAATCCAGTATGTAAAATTGTCCCAAATCTTTTCTGTTGTACTTATATTTGCTGTTGCATGTTTTCCATTACAGTCTACTGACTTTACCTTAGCCATGGTTTTGTTACACTACTTATTTGTAATAAAACTGTGGTTATACAAAAGGTAATCAATAATAAAAAAAACTTAAACGTATTACACTAAACTATACTTAAACTTTTGTTATAATAAAACCATGGTTAATTGTGTGTTATCAGATTTAAAAGCTGCAAGTCATGTCACCATTTAACAAAACGTCCTTCCAACATCTGCTTTTTTTTACACACAATCCCAAAATTGATCGTTCTGTTGGTTGATTTTGCCAATTGGAAAAGTAAACTTTGTATTTTGCCTTCCTCTTTTCAGGCCTTTGATGAAAAGAAATTGAATTATGCTGAACTAGGCAAAGGCAATCAATTGTTCCTCAGAGGTTCCCCCAGAATGTGTAATAGAATTATAGCAACTGCCCCACCTAATGTCTCACAGAATCCCCGGACCATGCCAAATCATCAAACCACCTGATTTATTTTTAATGGCATTACACCCCTTACTCCGTAGTGTCATGGTAATATCTGTGGCTCCTCCAGCTGCCTCTATATCACATTAGCCAAGCTTAATATTGACTGTGTAGGGCTCGCGAAACAATAAGCCTAGAAGACAGGCAGCTTAGAGGCAGCCAACCAATCGGAAAGCCTTGTGGTTGGTTGGAGGGGTGTTAACTAAAGCACTGAAGTTGCTTTTGCCCTGGAGGAGCAGTTCAATCAATGGGATGCTTAACGCCGGGGTACCCACACGGACCGACAGCTTTCAGATCCAGGCATCCCATAACAAGTCCGAGCTGACGAGAAACCATGAAACCTGATGCAACTTGATTCCTTTTATTTTGCCTCTCTGTCTTTTATGCAGCAAACAAACAATCACTTCTCGTCTCATTTAATCAGAAGCCTTATAGTGTGTTTTTTTCCAGCTGGCATCTGTTTTTCTGCATCAAAAAGTCTGCATAAAAGTGGAAAAATGCTTTTTAAAATGTCAGCTCAGTTAATTGGTAATACCCAAGCTGTGGGAAAATAAAGCAGCTGCATTTTCGCTTTAGAAGACAACAAACAAGTTTTATGCAAGATTACTTTCATCAAATCCGTTTACAAAAAGGAAATCAAACCACATCACATTTGTGTGTCAAACAACAGTAAACCGCAATGGGAATCGGACTATTCCACTTGTGGGCTTCACACGCACCTGATCACACACAATCCGTGGCCCCCTGCCAAACACTGCGCAATCTTTTAATTTGTTGAAACGAGACCCTGCAAATCTGCTCACTCATGTCATTAATTACAGAATGCCAGTTGCAGTTGGTTTTATGACACTTATGAATCTTCTAATAATTGCGTTTGTTGGAGAAGCTGGAATAAGGAATGGGCAAAATCTGCCTATTGTGTTTGGGCATACTGATTATGGCCTTTGATTAGTGCATGGGTGCAATCTATTCAACTTCTCGCACTCCCTCCCTTCCTCCCCTCCCGCTCTCCTTCCCAGCTCCAGACCCTTGGGGTATGCCCATGTCCCAGAGGACAGCAAGCAAAGCAGATGGAACCCCCCTCCCCCTCTCCCTCGCTTTTCACAGCTCACCCCAACAGGGTTGGGGTTCAGGACTGCGATTGGATGAATACTTCATTTTCTAAAATGTGGTTTTAAGAGGAATTCTCTGACCGCCCTAATTGGAACTGTAAGTGATTGTATTCGGCTCGTTCGAATGGTTCAATTATTCTCCGTTAGCTCCAAGAGCCAGTGTGACCCTCAAAATTCCCCAACAGAATGGAATTTGCACAACTTCCAAGCAATCGCTAAAAAAATTGCAAGAGGTGTTGCATGGACACTCTCCAGCCATCGTATCAATAGCAATGCAGCCTAGAGAGGGGTTGCAGGTGGCATATTGTGCAAATGGGCAATTTTACGCTTCCAATTATGCAGTGGGCACTTGATATAATATGGGATTGATTTACACAAACTGGCAGACTGGCTTTTATTCCCACAGTCCCCCCCTCCTCACACTTGCTCCTCAGTGGCCATGATTTCAGTGTGTTTAACGGAAAAAGAAATGGTTTTAACAAACTGAGTAATAGTGAGGTTAAAAAGTTCATAGCTATAAAATTCGGCCCTACTTGTCCCCAGTGCCGGAGAACATGAGTTAGGCTGTTGGCCTGTCCCTCAGGATCTATCCCAGAGAACTCCTGTATTCAGCTCCAGTAAGCAGCATATAAGGCCGGAGCTCTGGGATTACGTTTACAACACATATCTCTTAAAACACAGACGTACACTTACTCTCTGTTCTCTTAAGGGAATACAGTTTAGTTTTTATAATCTGTTTTGGACATGGAGACTTTAAAAATAAAGGTATTTTAGTTGCATGGTTAGTTCTAGGAAAATCCTTTACATTCATGGAACCTTGCAAAATGTGCTCATACTGTTGCTATCTGAATTTGGCTAGCAAAGTCCAGTTTTTTATTAGAATCTGCATGATTGAGAGTTTTATGAGAGTGCTTGTTCAAGTTGGTCATGCAAATTCACTACAATGATCAGCAGAGTCCACCTTGCTTTTAAACATGTACTCTTAAATGTTCTCTATTGGCATGGATGGTTACATGAAGAGCTTTTAATATCAATCAAACATTTAAAACTTGTTAAATGTGGTTACATTTACCACTCCTCTGCTAATTTTTCAAACAAATCCCAGTTATATCAAAAGGGTTCCACACAATAGGTAGGCGTAAAAGTTCCAAACAGATTTTGTTTGTTCAGTTTGGTCATTTGAATTCACCACATTGTCAAACAGAGAGCAGTTTAGTTTGAAGCATGTCAGCCTGATCTCACAAGGAAGCATAACTATTTTACAGCCGTTTTGAATGTTATCAGTCGATTGAATGGGTGTTATCAGTGGTTATCAACTGATATATATGGGCCAGTAGGGGCCTTCTGCGCCTACTGGTAGGCTCAGAAGGCTGTTATCATTCATTCACAGCTATAGATCACATACAGCTGCGGCTGGAAGTTAAAGAAAATTATTTATATTATTTATTTATTAAATTTCCCATTTTTTTACATCTACACATAGCCCAAACCTAAACCCAACCATCACAGTAATGTAAAAACAGATCTGTAGTCTTCTCTATTAGTATAGCTGATTAACCATGTGGATGGATGATAACAGCCTTCTGAGCCTGCAAGTAGGCGCAGAAGGTCCCTATTAACCCATATCTATCAGCTGATAACCACTGATGATGCCCATTCATTTAAGTGATAACATTCAAAGCGAGTCCTATTTGACATATTTGCAGAAAAGTGACCAATTCATAATATTTCATTTGTATGAAAACATAACATTTGTAAAAAGAGATTTAACCCTCAAACTTATTAGATCCAACCATCACTGAGGGATGAGCAAATACTAAAATGTACAAAAAAGATCATACAATTTCAAAAGAACAAGCCACTAAATCTAAAAGTTAAAAACTGCTGTGTGTTGTGTTGAACATATACAAAAAAGGAACATTATTTAAACGACTGTCCAATGAAAAACTTTTACATTTGCATGAGAGCTATGCAAATAAAGAACCTTTATTTTTAATTTTAATTTATTTTTAATTTTTAAAAGGGGTGATTCCACTACGAATCAACACAATGTGGAGTTTTCTAATCACAATTCACAGAATTCCAAGCTGTCTATCAAAAAGCTGCTTGCTTTAAAAGTGATTTCAGGATCAATTGAGAAAATCTTAAAAATAAAAGTTCCTTTATTGGCACATATGGTTCTATAAAAAACCCTTAACATCCATTAAAATCTTTCAAATGCACAAAAGGTTCTTTATCATTGAGAATAGGTTTTTAGATAATTAACATTAATATTTATTAATTTAGCAAACATTTTTATCCAAAATGATTAACAATTGAATTATGTAAGAAGCAATTCATGAGACAGACACAAGAAGCACTTGTAATATAAAGTTTCAGACATAGTTCCGTATAATGAAGCGCAGAAGAAAACAAGCATCGGTAATGCAGTTACAGTAAGTGCTCATAGAAGAAATACATTTTCAGCTGCCTACTCTATGTAGGCTATAGAGACGTATAGTTTCAGCAGGCCATGATTTTGCCAAGTATGATGCAATCCTGGATTAACATCTATGTTGATCCTGGAACATAATTTTTGTTCAAAAATGTAATCTAACCTATTCCCTGTGCCTAAACCCAACCATAACTGTAAATTATTTTCAAAATCAGACAGGAATAATATCTGGATAACAATTACGTAGAAGTGCATACCCCTAACCATAAGCCTAATCTGAACATAAAGCGATAAACTTATCCCTTAATTTTAATTATTGAAATGTTGTCCTAGGATCAACATAGATGTTGATCCAGGAACATGTCCTACAGGGTAAAATTAGGTTGACATTCAGCTTTCCAAAAGGAATCTAAAATACAATCACATGAGGGCAAAAAAAGTTTCTCAAACATATTCTGCTCATGTTCATGTTAACTAATAATGGATGGTTTTGGCAACAACAAAAAAGTAATTTAAGAGAGAAAGGAAAAGTTATACTGAGGTGTTTTTCTAAGGCACAAAGATGGCTATTCTGTTGCTTGAAACTATTATTTTTAAGACTGTAGTTAAAGATTTGTTTGGTTGAACAGTTTGTTTGTGACTTAAAGAAAATTAGGCAGAACAAGTCATTAAGTCCACATTTCTATCAAAGTTTCGCCCAACAGCCCAGCCCCCCCATCACCCAAACACACCCCTGCTTTTATAATTATTACAAGGGGCTCAGCTTTCAGGAGACATGGAGGGAGCATGTGTGCATGGCTTTAATTCCTATTGTATTCGTTCAATCTCAGCCTAAGCGAGTGTGTCTGTGTCTGAGCTCAGGAGAGAGGGAGAGAGGGAGAGAAAGACAGAAACAAGGACCCATCTGTCAGAGAGGCGGACGAATCCCCCTTCCCACTCCAAACAGGTCTCCTGGGACTGCAAAAAAGGATAACTCACTTGTGGCAATAGTTGTAGGCGTGTGGGGTTTTTTGGCACAGAGAAGGACTCTCGACCAGGGGAACTACAGCAGCATCACAACAAGCCAGATAGAGTAAACAACTGCTAAGTCATCGCTGGTGTGCTTAAGGAGATGCGTCCTACTAACCGTCGCTGATGGGTTGACAGGGGGCGGTTGCAGTTCATTAGTCTCTTTTGATTCATCATGTTTTTGCTGAAGATTTGATGGGGTTTATGTGTGTAATTCAGAAAAGAAAAGAAAAAAACTCCAGGCTGCTGTGTGCAACAAAAACAGTAAATACAATTTTGCAAAAAACTTACAGGAAATCTTCACACTATGACTAGAATGGTTGTTAATGTGACAAAAAAATACAACAATAATAGTTTTGGCTGATGTGTATGAGAGTCATGTCTCATTCTCAACTTTTTTTTCACTCTAAATTTCTCACTTACAAAGTTTACAAATGATTTCTTCTCTTTATTAAAGGTTATGACTGTGAAATGTACTAACAGCTGTTAGTGTTATATAATATTTTGTAAGTGTTACATCAGTGTATTCACTGTCTAAAATACATGGTAATATATATATATAAAATTGTAAATATTATTTGATTTTTTAAATAAAATATTTTAGGTGATTATTTAGCAAATATATAATTAATACTGAATTGACTTTAAGGGACTTAAAGAGAAACATAAAGAAAATAAAAATAATCTAAAAGCGTACATTAAATTGGTATGACAGCCTTAAATTGAAATTAACTATATAACTAGGCTATATTTCATTGTCTAGACTAAGTTTGGGTACTTGAATATCTTGACATATCATACAGTATATGCTTTATATTAAGCAATATTTATTTAAAAATACAGCAAAGCTTTAAATATAGTATAACAAATAATATTATAAGCATTTTGTATTTTAATTACATTTTAAAATTATGTGATGGCAAAGCTGAGTTTACTATTACTATAGTCACATGACCGTTTATAAATCATTCTAATATGCAAATTTGTTAAAATTTCAAAACATTTAATGAGAGCCTACTGAATATATATATATATATATATATATATATATATATATATAATTTGACATGAAAATGCAAAAGAAATAGTTTTGGCAGATATAACTTCATTAGAATGTGTATGAGTCATGTCTCATTCTCGACTGAATGGTTCTTTTTAAAGACAGTCAAAAGAATTCCAAAAACTATTTTTTCCATTTTAAATTAATTTCACTACCAAAGTTTACAAATTATTTCTTCTCTTTATTAAAGGTTATGATTGCTGTGAAATGTACTGACAGCCGTTAGTGTTATATAATATTCTGTGTGTTACATCAGTGTATTTACTGTCTAAAATACATGGTAATATATAGAAATACACTCCAAAAATCAATTTTTTTTAAACATTATTAGATTTAAAAAAAAAGTATTTTAGGTGATTGTTTAGCAAATATATAATACTGAATTGACTTTAAGGAACTTTAGAAACATAACAACATAAACAACAAAGAAAAAAATATCTAAAAGCGTACATTAAATTGGTATGACAGCATTAAATTGGAATTACCTATATAACTACACTGTAAAAACTACACTGTCCTGGTTGCCTTAAATTTTTAAGATGAATCAAATTAACCGTATGAGTCCATATATTTATATTATGTTAAACTGACTTGTTGAACAGCTTGTATAACTTACAAAAATAAGTTAGAACATGATTAACTTAGTTTACAAAGTTACAATGACCTAAAAACATGTCCTGTCAGAATTAATTGATCATGATTTTTTTTACAGTGTATGCTATATTGTCTAGATTAAGTTTGGGTACTTGAATATCTAAGACATTTCATACAGTATATGCTTTATATAAAGCAATATTTATTTAAAAATACAGCAAAGCTTTGAATACAGTATTTCAAATAATATTTAATTATTATATAATTTGTGGAGTTTTCTGTGTGGAGTTTGCATGTTCTCCCTGTGTTCAAGTGGGTTTCCTCCAAGTGCCTCCTGTTTTCCCCCACAGTCCAAAGACATGCAGTATAGGTGAATCGAATTAACTAAATTTGCTGTAGTGTATGTGTGGGTGTGAATGCAAGTGTGTATGGGTGTTTCCCAGTACTGGGTTGCAGCTGGAAGGGCATCCGCTGTGTAAAACACATGCTGGTAAAGTTGGAGGTTAATTCCGCTGTGGCGACCCCTGATTAATAAAGAGACTAAACCGAAAAGAGAATGAATGAATTTATTATGTGATGGCAAAGCTGAGTTTGCTATTACTATAGTCACATGAGCCTTTATAAATTATTATAATCTGCAAATTTGTTAAAATATTAATATTGAAAATAATTTTGCCTTTACTGTCACTTTCAAAACATTTAAACTGTGTAAACTACAAATAAGTATTTGCTTTTAAAATGGTTTGTTATATTTCATATTTGCCAAAATACTAAACAACTAATCAGTACTCTCCAAATAGTTGCAGACCACAAGTCTTCAGGACCTCAGAGGGGGTTGCAGGAGTCGAGCTGCCCCTTTCAGACAATGAATAGGTCATGGGAGTTCTGTGTGCAGTTCCTCTGGATATAATTTGAACTCTACACCGTCTCAACAGGAGGTTGTCTATTGAGTAAACCGCTGGTCTTGTGGTTTGGCATTCACAGATTTTGCATTTAAGGAACCCCTTATTAAAACTTGAGGATTGAGGTCAGATGGTGAAAAAGAGTAAATGGTCTCTTGTGACCGCAGTGTTCACTTCTGGTTGAGGTGGACTAGAAAATGCAGCAGGCCTCAGTCCCCAAGTTGACTGTCCCTCGGTAGGGCACAAGGGATGAGAGTTTGGGCTCGGTGCAGAATTCCCAATGCAGGTTGCAGGTGTGACACAGCATTGTAAAACACTCCTGGGAGGAAAAGTTGTGGAGAAGCAGGGTTACCTTGGGATCTTTGGGGAAGCATGACACAGTTACTACCGTTGACACACATGTGATTTCTGGTTCATATGGGACAACACCACTTTGGATATGCATATATGCCTGAACACACTTATGCATGTAAATGTATGTCTAAGTTACCCTTTCAACGACCCACAAAGCAAATGTCCAGTTTCTCAGAATCAGATTCTGCCAAAAAAAAAAGAATATACAAACTTTAAAACTTAATTCTATTTCTGACTGTTTACTTTCAAGGTAATCGTGATTAATTGGACATTGATTGTTGGCTGTTTCCATAGTGAGGAGGGCTTTCTGTCTTCATCAGGGCATAGATTTTCGATCTTTACATCACTTCTGTGTCACCAAGTGGAAGCCTTCCTCTCTTTGTGGAGGGGGAAGAAGCATCACCCGAGTGAACTAGCAGTATGGATATTGTCCTATTGTGTTGATTGTGTTGTCGCACGAGAGATTATGGTAGGCAGGCGACTGGCGCGTGAGCGCTGGTGCAACAGACGCATCACTTAAGCCCATCTGTTCATTTATCAATCACCAGTGTCCGGCTTCACTTAAAAGTTTATCTATCCCTATACCAATTATCTCCAAAAAATGAGTAAATGGCAGCTACATTCTTAACTCTTTGACTGCCGCTTTACCAAACGGTTGACCATATTTTGACTGTTTTAAATAATGATTGTTAAAATAATTTAAACAATGACTGTTTTAAATAATGTTTTACACACACATAATCCTGTTGCACACTTGATTTTGGTTTTATTGTAATAAACAAACAAACAAACAAACAAACAAGAAAACCTGTTAAATGAGAACCTGAAACATTGTATGGCATACTTCAACAATAAAGATGATTTAGAGTTCAAAAATGTTTTATTTTGATTATGTTGTTAAATAAATTAGTCTTACATTTCATATTTTAAATTTTTTTTATAGTATATGTAATAATTCTGGTACTTTAACCATAAACTGACATATTAACCATTTGGTAGAGGTTGATATTTTAGAAATTATGGGATGTGTTGAAAAAAATGCATTGAGTTTGTTAACTAGTGACATTAGGAGTAATGAAATGCAATCCAAACATTTTTTCTTGGTGTGGCAGTTAAAGGGCTAAACATTTTAATTATAAAAGTGTTTTGTGTTTAATTAAAGAGTTTAATTAAAAGTTTTTAATTAAAAACATTTAAATGAACCACCACTTTTAATAAACTTTTCTGAAATCCAAAGGAATCATTAATGTCCATAAATAACTTTTTTTTAAGAGCGTATTAATGAAAATAAATCATTACATGTATAACATTGACAACATCAGAAGTTAATAAAACACTATCATTCTTTATCACTTTACAATTCTAATATTATTTAGGTGATCTGTCAGCATTATTTCTATAATAAAAGTTAATTTTAAGTGTTACAAAACTTTTTTTTTTTTATAGAGAGAGAGCATGGGTGCACTGTCTAGGCCACAGATGTGCGTACTTGGCTCATACAATGGGATCAGTGTGAGGACACGTGTGACCTGAAGCCCCACAGTCAATAGCACACTACTACAATAGAGCCCCTACTGTGGTGCAAACACATAATATAAAGTCCCATTCGGACAAATAAAGTCAAGCTTCATCAGTATATCAGTGTAAAATGGCATCAATTGTGAAAACCCAAACCATGAAATATAAAGGTTAAAAGCAACCACTTGAAAAATGTGTGCATTTGTAAAACCACTTGTAAAATGCATGCAATCTATCTTTTAAATAAAATTTGTATATTTAATAGGAATCTATACAATATTATATTTTAGTTAGTCAGTCGATTAGTCAGTACTGAAGCCAAATCTGGAGCTTATCTAACAAAATAACCTACAATAACGGTCCAAAAACTAATACAGCCAAATTTATGTTATAAAAAAATATTAAATACAAATAAAAATAAAAAAAATCAAGAGACAAATTTAGTTGAAATGTTGTAGGTTGTAATTTATTTTTTGCAATATTTTGCTTGAATTTAATTGTATTACTTTTCAATTTCTAAATATGTTTGATGACTTAAATATCATTTTAATAAATGTATCTGTTTAATAAATCTGTTTTGGTTAAATACACCAAAATACATTGCCTATATTCACCGGGAAATGGATAAAAATATTTATTTTCAAAATGGGGTGTACTCAATTATGCTGAGCACTGTATATACTTAATATTAAAAACCGGTAACCATTGAC
>CAIGQZ010001345.1:14291431-14302331 GCA_903798205.1 Danio tinwini | reverse complement strand
TATCTATCTATCTATCTATCTATCTATCTATCTATCTATCTATCTATTGTTAAAGAAGAATCATCATCATCATGAAAATCATAATGTCATAAAAAGATACACAACAATAAAAAATATATATACAGTGCTCAGCATAATTGAATACACCCCATTTTAAAAATGTAAAATATTTTTATCCATTTCTCAATAAATATAGGCAATGTATTGGGTGTATTAACCAAAACAGATTTATTAAACAGATATATTTATTAAAATAATATTTTATGTCACCAAACATATTTAGAAATTGAAAGTGATTACAATTAAATTCAAGCTAAATATTTTAACAAATTATAACAAATTACAACCTACAAAATTTCAACAATTTTTTTCTCTTTTTTTCTTCTCTTGAGTTTTTCTCTTTAAAAAAAATGTATTTAAAGAGCCCCTATTATGGGTTTTTGAAAATGACCTTTCATGTAGTGTGTAACAGCTCTTAGTGAAGTGAAATATCCAGCTAAAGTTTAAATCTGAAAGTGGACAGTTTTTAAAACTATTGATTCATCTATAAAAGAGTCGGCTCATAGTGGTTTAAATGAATCGTCTTCAAAACGAGTCTTCAGCCGTTTCGGCGTGACGTCGTTACGAAACATAATGGTTGCGTGCGCAGACCCGGCAAAATTTAAACCTGCTGCCCCGCCCACTAACACAGCAGCAAGATGCTCATGAAGACGCTGTGCTTACCTGGATATTATTGGAAGTGTGACAGAAAGGAGTCGTTCAGAAATCTGCACACTTACAATGGGTGATCTATCACTACACAGCTCATGCATTAGTTTCTGCCTCCATCTTGTAATGGACAGACAAGACACCAGGGGTGCAGGCAAAATAAGGACAAATTATTAGGTACACCGGCTGGCTGCTGAACGCTGGGCTTCGGGTTGGTGAGCAGCACTGAAAAGGCTTGCGAATGGATAGCGGGAGCCCGCAAAGATAGCTTGTCAGAGGACAGAGGATGCTACAACCTCCCGGCTGGGGATGTGATCGTTTAGAAAAGCAGAGTACAGGTAAGCCCTTAGAACATATAGCAGTTCACGGATGAGGTGCCACAGCAATGATTGCAAATAGAAATGATCTACATGTTTTGTTATAGTAACCGTGTGTACTCTATCAGGTTAACTCTTTATATTCTCATATCGCGTTTAATGCCACGTTGTAAACGCGACGCGTGCTGCTTTGTTTACAGATTTAAATGCTTTCGTGAGCTCGTTCCACTGCCGTTTGTTGTTGCTATGGCCACTGTTAGCTGATTCTGCACACGTGCAGCGGTCAAGGCTCAGAATAGTTTAGCTTTTGCTGCTGTGTGGATTAAAACTGAATGTGTTTCATACTTAACATAAGCAATAAGCTTGTGTTTAACTGCACTGATTTCGGCACATGAGGTGTCTGAATAACACTGTTGAGAACCGGGTACTGTTTACTGTGATGTTAGTAAGTTTACTTTGAAGCGTGTTTCGGGCGTCCGCTGCGATCGGATCCTATACCAATGTTGGCAACCCGGGGGCTTGATAAACCGGGCTGGGCATTTTACTGTCTCATGCTGAACGCTGTCGACCAATGGCAACAGGCTGTCATCGGTCCAATCGGCGCAGATTAGCTTCGCACTAAGAAGGGGTTTGGGAACAAATGAATCGCTGAATGATTCATATGGAAGTCGCTGGGATAATTAGGTAAAAATAAATGCATATTATAAGGCCATGAACGTGTTTTTTGACCTTGCATACATATCAGTATGTTGTTGGAGACCCATAAAACCGAAATATGACCCTTTTCAATGTGTAATAGGGGCTCTTTAATATTTTTCATTCATTTATTCATTTTCTTTTCGGCTTCGTTCCTTTATTAATCTGGGGTCGCCACAGCGGAATGAACCGCTAACTTATCCAGCATTTGTTTAACGCAGAGGATGTCCTTCCAGCCGCAAGCCATCCCTGGGAAACATGCATGCACACTCATTCACATTCATACACTACGGACAATTTAGCCTACCCAATTTACCTGTACCGCATGTCTTTGGACTGTGGGGGAAACCGGAGCACATGGAGGAAATCCATGCGAACACATGGAGAACATGCAAACTCCACACAGAAACGCCAACTGAGCCAGCCGAGGCTCAAACCAGCTACCTTCTAGCTGTGAGACGACAGCACTACCTACTGCGCCACTGCGTCGCCTTTAATATTTTTTTATAACATAAATTTGGCTGTACTAGTTTTTGGTCTGTTATCGTAAGTTATTTTGTTAGATAAGCTCCAGATTTGGCTTCAGTACTGACTAATCTAATGTATATGCACAAATATAATATTGTATAGATTCCTATTAAAATATTAATTTAAATGATATATTTGTGAGGGGTGTACTTATATATGCTGAGCACTCCATCTATTCATTTATAAAAAAAATTGTAAAGAGGAATTATGGGCTCAACGATGCCCATAGTATCAAAATTATATCATACAAAGATACACAACTGAAAAAAAAAATATATATACATACACATGAGTTTTTGCAAACTAATAACTATTTGAATAATATAACTTAGTTTTTCTCAGTCGCTTTGGTCCATTTCTCTCAACACTATTTACATTTGCACAACAGTTGATGCATTTCTCAAAACAATTAGTAGGAACTGCAAAACCAAGTGGATAACCTGCAAAAGCTCGTCACTTGCTCAAAATGGAGATCTCATTCCTCAAAAGCAAGTATTCATGTCAATCAAAAGTGTCAGTGTCATCAAGATGAAAAGTCCTGCCACCATTGTTTATGAACAAGATAGTCAAATGGCTTTGCCATGTTTTCATTATGACAGTTTACTCTGTACATTTTTTCCAATGCAAAAAAGTCAGATTTTGGTGACACTTCCTGAAAATGCTCCACTATATACTAATTACACAGCCATTTAAAAACTACAGTAAAGTTAGACATCACTGCATTTAGTGACGTATCCAAGTACAAGACACTGAATATGAATGTTTCACATTTTTACTGCAGATGCTCTTTACAAATCTAATTTATTCACAGCATTGTGCAAAAGAATAAATACACCCTTATTTACAACAAACATAAACTTCCTTTGGGTAGAGCTGTGCACAACTGTAAACAACATTGCAGTACATATTGGAACTGAACCTACAACATACACAGGTCTGTAAATCATTCATCAAATTGTTCAATTTAAACATTTTCAGAAAAAAAAAAAAAATTTAAATAAAATTTGCTTGACAGATTTTGACTAGTTCAACATTTTTATATGTAATGACTTAAGTAATGAAATGAGGACTATTAGTTTTATATGGAATGACTATTCAGCATTTACAAGTTTAGTTAATTTTGACTGATGTGACATAAGCAAATAATAATGTTATAAAACAGCAGAGAGTTGTATGAAAGCAATTGATGCATGTCCAAAAGCATTTGCAATTTGCTGGAATGAATGAGAAACTGCTAGTATGATGTGCACAAATGACTAATTGTTTTGAGAAATGCATTAACTGTTGTGCAAATGTAAAGTGTTGTGAGAAATGCACCAAAGCGACTGAGAAAAACTGTAATATGTCATTTTGTATTTTAATCTGTATTTGTTTGTAAAATTAATTTGAATTTTTTATAATTTGAATTAGATTTTATTAATATTCTAATTCTAATATTTTTTTCTCATGCACACACTTATGTAATTTGAATGTATGAATTAATATGACAGTTTTTTATATTTAGTATTAGATTTTTATCAGGTAATTTGTGTATCTCTGCAAAATAACAATAATAATAATAATAATAATAATAATATATTAAAAGTAAAATATAAAATATTTATATGTATTTTATATGTATTATTAAATACTTCATTTCGATATTTAAAAAAATGCATTTACTACAATAATGCAAAAATATGCAGTTGAAGTCAGATTTATTAAACCCCCTGTATAATTAACCCCCGTTTATTTTTTCCCCAATTTCTGTTTAATGAAGAGAAGATATATTCAGCACATTTCTAATCATAACAGATTTAATAACTCATTTCTAATAACTGATTTATTTGATCTATGTCATGATGACAGTAAATAATATTTGACTTCAGATATTTTTGAAGACACTTCTATAGAGCTTAAAGTGACATTTAAAGGCTTAACTAGGTTAATTAGGTTAACTAGGCAGGTTAAGGTAATTAGGCAAGTTATTGTATAATGATGGTTTGTTCTGTAGACTATCGCAAAATAATATCGCTTAAAGGGGCTAATAATTTTTTACCTTAAAATGTTTTTTAAAAATTTTAAAAACAGCTTTTTCTCTATAGCCGAAATAAAACAAATAAGACAATAAAATATTATCAGACATAATGTGAAAAATTCCTTGCTCTGTTAAACATCATTTGGGAAATATTAAAAAAAATTCAAAGAGGGCTTATAATTATAAAATAATTATATAAGACTTCAACTGTACATAATATTTGATATAATTTGACTATTTTATTTGATAAAGTATAATTATTCATTTCAAGTTTGCCTACTTGATCCATATTGCCATCAGTTATTTAAATACATTTAAATATAATATTAAAAAAAAGGATCTATATGTTCTTAAAATTGGTAATCCAGGTCTTTGTTTGGCCTCTGCATGAGCTAATCGACGCTCTTCCAGGTGAGTCCCTTAGCATTAATTTAGCTCAGTGTGTGATAAAAGCTGAATGGGGTGGGAGTTGAATAATGTGTGAAAGGAGGGGATGCTGCTAAGCGGAGGTGAGGCAGGGGTGTGTGCGGAGCCTCTTCTGGTGTAAGATGAGGAGAGCCGAGGGGGAGGACCCGCACACAGCAACAGATGGGCCCCAATGGCGCTCTCAGGTTGTAAACTTTCTGTTGGGAACATCTGTCAGTTTGTCCATATGCCACATTTTAAGAGGAGAAACCCCAGTCACAGTGAAGTGTGGACACCTGTCAGTCCCTGTGAAGAGACTGGAAGTGATGGACTGCGCACCAGTTTCTCATATTCTTATGATGCTCATTTACGGTGGGAATTAGAATGGTTTAATTCAATTCATCCTTATTTCTATAGAGCTTTTACAATGTAGATTGTGTCAAAGCAGCTTAACATGAAAGTTCTAGTAAATTGAAATTGCGTCAGTCCAGTTTTCAGAGTTGAAGTTCAGTTTAGTGTGGTTTAATTTTCAGTGCTGAAAGTCTAAACACTGAAGAGCAAATCCATTGATGCACAGCTCCACAAGTCCCAAACCAAGCAAGCCAGTGGAGAGAAACAAAACTTCACCAATTGAGGAAAGTGAAGGGGGAAAAAAACCTTGAGAGAAACCATTTCTCCTCTGGCCAAACTTCTTGTGCAGAGCTGCAGTATAGGTGCCAGAGGCTGGAGACCAAACTTGAATGACTAAACCTGAAAAGCAGAAAACTGAAGAAAGAATTGTCATCATTAACTGATCGCCATTTTGTTCCAAACCCATTAAACTTTTATTCTTTGTAACAAAAAAATGAAAAAGTGTTTCACAAATTTCTGACTCTCTATTATTGAAACCGTGCTCACCAAAACTCTGACACTATCTATTTGAAAAATGAATAATAATTTACCTTCTTTTAAAAACTGATCAGAACGCAAACAAGCTAAAACACAACAGAAACCTCATTGGTTATCACAGAAGCTCATAAGCGATGTAAGAATGAATCTGAAGCCTCAAAATGCTGGATGCACAAGAATAAACTTGATTGGTCCTTGTGGCAGTGCAAAAGTGCCACTAGATAGAACCTCTATGTTTTTTTGCAGAAACTCATGTGCTTTTTTTTGCAAGAATGAACATTATAGGTTCTTGGATAAGCTTAAATGTGCATGTCTTTTTCTTGTTTTATGGCACTTGGCATCTAACTAGGGTGCATTACCGACACCTACTATACTGGAGTGTAAACTAGACAGACTATGAGACTTATATTATATCTATTATATCCTATATATTAGCCAGGTTTCCCTCAAAAATGAAATTAAATAATTGTAGTTCTCTGTTTGGCTAAGTATTTGATTTGTTCTATTGTTTCCTGCTGTATTTTCCTGAACTTGTACTTCAGACATTGATTTAATATATGATCTAATGACTCTTCTACTTGACAATTATCACATAAACCAGTAGGATGTTTCCTTATGTAAAGTTTTATTTAATCTGTTGTCCCCTAGTTTTAATTTAGATATTACATTATCCTCTAATGTACTTCTCCTTACCTTTTCATTCTACTTTCTTTTGAATGTTAAAAAGATGTCTTCCAGTATTTGCAACATTCCATTTATTTTGCCATTTAATACTGATTTTATATATTTAATTATTGCTTTGATCCCCTCTTTACTGAATGACATCTCTATATCATTCGACTGCTAAATATGCATGTGACACAATAATAAACCTTATGGGTTCTTGCAGAAGCTTAGACATGTTGAGTCTTTTGCAAGAATGTAGCCAACTGGTTTCTGCCAGTTCAAACATCAAGTAACATGAACAAATGTCACTGGTCCTTGCAAAGATACAAAAATGCCACATGATACACATGAATAAACCTCATTGGTTCTTGGGAGTCAAGAAAATCTGTAACACTGCAATCCTTGTTGCCTGATCAATGTGAATTTGTAAATAAAACAACAGTGATGTAATTTATTGAAAGGTTCTCTGTATAAACATTCTGGAGCGTTACACTTCTTGAATAAACACTTTCAGTGGAAGTAGATAAATTTCTGATATGTTTAAATACACACACACACACCTTAAGTTGTTCCAAAAATGAATTTAAGCATTTGGAATGACATGAGGGCAAGTAAAATGATGACAGGATTTTCACTTTGGGGTGAAACAAAATGCTAACTTAATTATTAACAAAGATCTAAAGCATCCAAATTGCCTATAGCTCATCTGTGACTGCTCACATATAGCAGGGAGCTGCTGGACAATGCAACATTCATAAGTTGCGAAAAAAAAAACTTCCACATGATGCAACTACACGAAATCAAAACCGTGATTCCAGACCATCATTATTTTGAGAATTTAAGGGGGTCTCCTCTGAGCTCCTCCTCTAGATGAGTGTTACATCATCTCTCTCTATTTTTTTTTTTTTTTAAATGTCTTATTTTTCTATTTGCTCTGCTGCGAGCAGATAAAGGAGAATTAAGCAGTTGATCGGGGCTCAGTGTCCAGAGTGTTGCATTAGACAGTAATCCAGGACATAGGAAGGGGGAGATGGGATAGCATCTCTAATCCCCAGCCTACCCCATCCCAAACACACAAACTGAAGCAGTTTATACAGTTATCACTAAAGAATTCCTCTTTTATATGATTTCAAAGTACAGCAGAGAATTCACTCAGGGACAACACTGTTAATACAAGACTTTTCTTTTCCTCCCCAGTCCTCAGCACCAGAGGCCTTCCAGTGGTAAACTTTGTTTTTAGCCATAGCGCTCCACCAGAATCTACAGTGACAGATGTTACAGGGGCAACAGTTGGTATTGAGAAGGGGGTTTATGGCCATCTGCCCAGGGTCAAGGTTTGTGTGGAAGAAGGTCTTGCTAAAGAGAAAAGGTGGCAACTTGGGCTACATAGCCAGAATTGTGTTGTATAACAGAATGTTTCTGTAAATAAAGGTCCGTGGTTGTACTGCTATGATACTGTAGGTGGAGTCAAAGAACAGACAGGCATGATGGGGTTAAAAATAGAAAAATGAAAAAGAAAAAAAAAAAAAAACTCTAGATGAAACAAATATTTAATTTATTGATGCAAGTTAATGTATACAATTAAAATAATTTATCTTAAACTTAACTCATTCGACATCAAATAAGAGCTCTCAGATTTTTGCTAGTGGCCTCCACCTCATCACGAAAGTAGGCAATCTTCCGGTGACCCATCTTTTTCTGGAAAGAGGGAAAAAAAAAAAAACTAAGTCAGTAAAGCAATTGTTTATTATTAAAAGTATTAACATGGTATACTTAAAAGTACAGCAGTATAATTGATGTCAAGTTATTTTTATTAATTATATAGTTTGTTGGGTGGTCAGCCTGACATTTGTTTAAAATAAAACAATTTCTACACCCAAGTAGCATACACCATAAACTGATCAAATAAAATGGATATTAAAATAAAGCATTTCTTTTACATGATTGTTTATCTGCTGTTTGATTATTATTATTATTATTATTATTAAAAAAAACACACAATACATTAAAAACGGTTTAATAATTTTAAAATCAGCAGCAGCAATATAGATAATTTATTAGGTTGCTTGGAGGTCATCAGCTTTACATCTACATTTTTATAATTAAAACATAATAGTAATTATTATTAACTAAAAAAAGTTATCAGCTTGCAGTCATAGTTACAATAAATAAAAAAAATAAATTATAATAAATTCAAAAAAAGGCAATATCACAAATGCATTCACACTAACAATGTAGATGCGAAGTCGCTCCTGTTCCAGATGAAAATACTCAATGGCCGTGAGCTCGTCAAACGTCTTACTCATATGAAGAAAAGCACAGTTGGGGGAGCGTTTGGCGTGCTCAGACCTTAAATGACAAAGAAATAATAATAATAATAATAATAATAATAATAATAATAATAATAAACAACAACAACACAAACTTTTTCCCTTTTCCATGCACCTAAAGTGAACTACTACAATCGCAGTGAGAAACAGTAGTTAAAAGTAAATAAAGGTGTGCAGAGAAGAACCGAGTGGATGGCTGATAAAGGTGGACTGCTACTGCTGGAGCTCACCAGGGGTTGTCATCAGGTTCCCAGCCCTCCAGCTCGCGGAGACAGTAGAAACAGCAGGCAACGTCTGGCTCATTCTCACTGGGACAGTGAACAAACCCTGCCTTCGCCATCTAAGGATTGATTCACACGATTCCACACATTCACACGATTGCCATTTCTCCAGCTTATTACAACAGTGCTTCAGTACAAGTGCTTATAAGTTTGATTTCTTAACAAGTCTATTCTCCGGCTTTCCACTCACCAGTTCCGGAGTACACTGGCAATCTTCTCGAAAAGGCCACTCGGAAAAGGTCTGCAGTCTCTTTTCATAACTATACATCTGATTAAAGGACAGAAGTCTAGAGGCAATGACGTCTGTGTTCGACATTTCTGAAACTCACAGGATCGAGCACGCTAACCGTGACTCACTATTAACTTGGTTGAGTGCGGCCAAAGAGCTTAGATTTGATTCAATGCTCTTCGGTGCGGCTGTTTAATTGGTGGTTTTGATGATTGATTGATTGATTGATGAATCGCTGACAGCTGTCAGGAGGATAAACGAAAGCGAGAAACTTGCTGCAAATTGACAAGTCGAAATGACTAAATTTGTTGTTACGTATTTTGATGGGTTTTTTTGGCCTACTGATTGAATTAATATTCGTATACATAAGGGAAGATGTTTGCTTCCACTGAAAGTTGCTGAACTTATTGTTGTTACGCATCTGAAGGACGATGTCTCCCTCTGCTGGACGAAGATAACTTTTTAAAAGTTTTTAAAGGGATATTTCATGCCAAAAAAAAAAAAAAAATTCGCTACTCCTGCTTCACTTATCACAATTCTTTATGAATTTATTTTATAAAAGAAAAATAATAATAATGTAAAATAAGATAATTGAAAGGTGGTTGAAGTTACCATTGTCATCCATATTACGCGCTTTTTTTTACTGTTAAAGTCATCGGTTACTGGTTTTCAACAAAAATACATTTGTGTTGAAAAAGAAATTCAGAAACTCACTTTTTTCCAAACGGGGATGTCATAAGTACAACATAAAGGCTCACTGAGGGTCATTTTGAGTCTTTAGTAGGGGACGAAAGGACAATTTTCCATAAAAAAAGATAATGATTATCTTTTTAAAAGATAATGTTTTAGACAGAAAAATATTTCTGCTGTGGTTACTAGCTCATACGTGTGGTCAATATCAGGTGGTGTTTAGAACAAATGTATAGAACAGCTTCAAAATGTTATGTTTTTAAAACACAACTTGCACATTGCACATTATTTTTGACTCCATCAGTAGAGACTAAAGTAACAGGTGTGTGTTAAAAGTAACAACAATATGTGCTAGATTTACTAAAAATTTTAATTAATTATAACAACAATTAATATTATTATTATTTATTTTTATTATTGCCAATATGCATTCATTTAATAAAACATCTGAATGGAAACACTGCAAACTCTAATGTGAAAATGAAAAATAAAGTTTGTCTATTAGCAGTGGGACATAAACAACAGTGTTAACTGCATCCTCACGGGAACTCTTGCCGTTTAAACCTGATTTACTTTTAAACTGAGACATTGTAAACTTTAGGATGTGTTATTGCACAAATAACCTGTGGATTGATCCTCACTGTGACACATGAGAAGGGAAGCACTACTTGTAATAAGTGTCACTACAATAATTTACTTTCTGCACTTAAAAACATAAACTACCACACATACTATAAAAACATATACTACCACACCACCAAAACAAAACATAAAATCAAACACCAAAAATGAATGAATGAATCAATCAATCAATCCATCAATCTGTCTGTCCTATCAATTATAACATATTTGTTATTATCAAAATAAAAATACATTTTAAGTATTAAAATGGTTTACAAATAATATTTTTAATAATAATAAAAAATGTTAATTATTGTGTTATTATCAAAAGATTAAATAGTACATTTAAAATAATGATGATGATAATAATAATAATTACAAATTACAAATAATAATTACAAATAATAATAATTATTAAAATTATATTAATATAACATTTTTATATAATATCTATCTATCTATCTATCTATCTATCTATCTGTCTGTCTGTCTGTCTGTCTGTCTGTCTGTCTGTCTGTCTGTCT
>CAIGQZ010001345.1:14258311-14291421 GCA_903798205.1 Danio tinwini | reverse complement strand
TCTGTCTGTCTGTCTGTCTGTCTGTCTGTCTGTCTGTCTGTCTGTCTGTCTGTCTGTCTGTCTGTCTGTCTATATTGCATTATAGCATTAAATTAAAAACATCTGTTTCTCTGACAAGACAAAACAAACAAACAAACAAACAAACAAACAAACAAACAAACAAACCATTTTACTAATAAATCCAGTACATTCCAAGAAACCGAAAATATTCAAATATCATTTTATTTTTTTCAAATGAAGTCTTAATTTTTTGCATTTATATTGCATTTTTTACTTTAAATCAATCACAGAGTTGTTGTTTTCTTTTTCATTACATGATATAAAACCGCCCAGTGAATGCTTTGGAATGGAGAGCACATGTCAAGCCGGATCCTTAACAAGCTGTATAAAGATTCCTGTGATGTCTAGTTAACCACTACAGGCCGCACAGCTACTTCTGTGGTAGAAATACAAGATTCCCTGGAGCTGCACATCATCAGCCATTTATACTAGACACACACACACACAAAAAACATGAGTCCAGACTCAGATGAGCTGCACCCTCCAGCTGCTTCTTACTCAAGCCTAACCAATTACCGTAAGCCAATACATGTGACATAAAGTGAGATGACAGTGAGTGGCAGACAACATTACTGGTTTGCGGCGCGAGTGTTTGGAAGCTGTTTATGACTGGTGGGTACAGGAGGAGGCCCTGTTTCTGTCACCATGTTCTGTAACTGTATCTCACTGGGCTGTTGAAATGTGCTTACTGCTTCAGAACAGTGGCCCCTCCACCCTTCCCTGCCCTTCATCTGAAGTATCGGTTTGTGCGTCCCAAATAAATACTGCTGTTAATATGTTAATCGCTCTGAAAGGGGTGGGATGGCTGTGCTGAGTGTAAAGGAGGTTTTCAGTGAGATGATTTGTGCCATTTTGAAGATTACCGGCTGCTTGTTCTCTCTTTTGTGGTGATAGTTTGTCACTTAATATTGGGTGTAGAGTTTCACTTTAGACATATTTGCCGCATTCATTTCTGGCCAGAGCCCACACCAGAGCTGTCAGTCATCTGCAGACGGGTCAGGAATAATTTGTCATCAGCTGGCATACTGCTTCTTGTCTGTGGCCTCGTCAAAATAAATAAATAAATAAATAAATAAATAAATAAATAAAAGGAAAAATGTGACTATATTTTTCTTGTGTGGCTAAAAATCATAATTTATTGCCTACACAGGAGAACTGGCAGAAGAGTGGAGGGATCTGGATTGGGACATGACCCACACCCAGAATCCAGCCCAGAACTGCAGCAGCTCCAACGTGACTGGAATTGTCCATCCCTTTCAGAAGGAAATGCAAAAGATTGTGGTTCCTTCCTTCCTTGTTTGTTTGTTTGTTTGTTTATAGTTAAAACAACAAAACAATAATAATTTAAAATGATGACAAATATAATTGCAATAGGATAAAAATACTAACAACAACTTTTCCAGTGATGGGTAGGACTAGAAGGGCATTCGCTGTGCAAAACATATACGGAATAGTTGGAGGTTCATTCCGCTGTGGCGACTCCTGGTAAATAAGGGACTAAGCCAAAGGAAAATTAATGAATAATAACAACAACAACAACATTATTATTATCAACAATAATAATAATAATAATAAATAAAATAAATTATAATTATATTTAAATTATAGGTGGGCATAGATCTGTAATCTTGGAATTAATCTAGATTAAAATGGCTCATTTGAATTCTGCCGAAGGCATTCAGAATATGTGTGCTACCCAAATAATGACTAAAAGTAAGTCGTTGAGAATGATTTCTCAAGCCAGGTGGCGCATTAGACCAGGGGCTCAACTCCTGTTTCCAAAATGCATCACAAACTGCTTGAGAAACTGTTCTACTATGATATTTGGTGATGAAAATAAATTATGTTCAATAAGATGTACTTGTGTTTACTAACTGTTTATTCAGTTAAGCATGAATTTTGAACTGTACGCCTACATAAGCTCAAAACAGTGACTTTTGATTACCTTAATCTGACTAATGTCATAACTGAACTAAACAGAAATGGAATTAAGACATGGAGTATGCATATATCAGTGGCATTATTGGAGTAAACACTGCAATCAAACTGTTACCGTCATGTAGGACTTTTTACCCTATCAAACACACAAACACACAAACACACAAACACAC
Source organism: Danio tinwini (assembly GCA_903798205.1). NCBI lineage: Eukaryota > Metazoa > Chordata > Actinopteri > Cypriniformes > Danionidae > Danio > Danio tinwini. The sequence goes on along the minus strand of CAIGQZ010001345.1, from coordinate 14,289,250 downwards.
ACACACACACACACACACACACACACACACACACACACACACACACACACACATCGCGAAATGCGGAAGGTTTTTCTTTCCATTCGGCATGCGTTATTAAATTTCATAACACTCTCACCTGTCCTTATTCCTTATTTGCATCTAATACCCCAGTTTGTCATGGGGGCATGAATGAAATGTTCATGAATGAAGATGAAACTGCCGAACTGCAATTAAAGTCACCTAAAATGACAGGAAACTCTTACATGAAAGCACTTCACGTAAACACCTTAATTATATTATTGTCTATTAAGGCAAATACCTAGATTACAGATGTCCATGAAAGCGTAGTCAGTAGTGACTTCGAAGTTAGTGAAAGTTCCAGGAGGGCTTTCTGCTAATTTGATTCAAAAGGGCACTTTTTTTGTCAGACGGTCACCGTTTTGACTTTCATTCATTAACCGTCATTTGTTTTAAAAGCACCTGCTCCATTTTATTTGTATATGTTTTACTCAAATGTATAAACTTTACAGGTGCCTGATAGTTAGATGTGGAGCTAATGAACTGCATCCATGTTAGCACGTCACGTTTGATGTGGTAATTTCACAGTAGGAATACACACAGGTTCGAAGACTCGTTCTCGCTACCTACAGTGCAGTTCGATCAGGTATACATCCGCGCTAAAATATCAAGGTGAAAGTCATCATAGTTTGCATAGAATTGACCCAGCTCCCAACCAAACTTTCAGAATAGATTAACGGCGATATTTTTTTTAATCGCTCGATAAGGGTCTCATGTTAACGCAGCATGTTAATGCCAGTAACGGCCCACCACTAATTCATACTGGAACCATGCAAACAACGTGGTAATTCATACTAGAACCATGGTAATTGATGTTAGCAACTGCCCAGGAACCACTCAGAACACCTTAGTAACCACCTAGCAACAACTTAGCACCCACTTAGAACACCTTAGCAACCGAATAGCAATGCCTTAGTAACCAATCAGAACACTCTAGCAATGCCTTAGCAACCGCCTAGCAACCACTCAGAACACCTTAGCAACTGCCTTGCAATGCCTTAGCAGCCACTCAGAAGACCCTAGCAACCCCCTAGCAACACCTTAGCAACGACTCAGAACACTCTAGCAACCTCCTAACAAGAAACATGCCAATCCATACTAGAAACCTGCAGTGCTAACCTATGTATGCAGACTACTTCAAACTTCTTAAAAACTACTACAATTATAAAAATTTTAAAACTACCTCAAACTTTAAGACGAGGCTTTCTCAAATCACCATAAAGTTTGTTTACGAACTTAACTTTTTTAGTTGTTTAAGTATTATAATGGTTTAAAAATAATGACTCTTATAATAATAATTGTTGATTATTGTTATTATTAAGACTAAATAGTATGTTTACAAATAAAGATGATGATAATAATAATGACTAATTATAATAATTATTAAAAATATATTAATATAACTTTATCTTAATATAGCAATATTATTTAAATATATATTGAATTACAGTAAATTAACATTCTAATATATATTTTTAATCATCAGTAACATTAATAAGTGTTTATGTTTTTTTGCTATTATTAAAATATTAAATATTACATACAAATTGTTCACAAATTATAAATATTTATTTAAAATTTATTAATAATATTTAGTTCTCAAAAGGTTGGCGGTTCATTTCGCTGTGGCGACCCCTAATAAATCAGGGACTAAGAACTGTTTTTTTATGAATAATAATATTTATGTATATAATTTACTAGTACTACTACATTTAACAATAATAATAATAATAATAATAATAATAATAATTACTATTTGTTGTAACAGTACTCGTATATTAGTCATTCATTCATTTTCTTTTTTCGGCTTAGTCCCTTTAATAAACTGGGGTCGCCACAGCAGTAAAACCCGCCAACTTATCCTGCATATGTTTTAAGCAGCGGATGCCCTTCCAGCTGCAACCCATCACTTGGAAACACTCATACACTCTGGAAAACCCATGTGAACACGGGAGAACATGCAAACTCCACACAGAAATGGCAACTGACCCAGCCAGGGCTCAAAACCACTGTGCCACCGCGCTGCCCTAATTTTATTTATTACAATACATTTTTTATTTATTTAACAGTAGATTATAATAATTGTTGCATTTCAGTATTATTGTACACAATTAACTCAACTAACTATATGTTTGTTTCCTTTTTCTGTTTACTCCAGAATGTTCCTGATATCCTTCTCCACTTACAAGATTCACATCATCAGTAACGTCAACACAGAAAGCGTTTACCACTTGTATCCCTCTAACATAAAAAATGATTAGTCATGCTCCAACAAAGTTGCCCATATTATGAAATAAGACCTACAGTAGATGTTACACTTGGATTTAGTCACAGAACTCCTGGGAGACACTGGGAGAATGCGTTTACATCTTCCCAGCTATCAGGTGTGTATCTCACATTTCTCAGCTTGCCCCCCCCCCCCCCCTCTCTCTTTCTCTCTCTCAATTCAATTCAATTCAATACAATTCAATTCAATTCAATTCAATTCAATTCAATTCAATTAAATTCAATAGTTGCTTTATTGGCATGACAAATGTTACGAATGTATTGCCAAAGCATTTAGCATTTATAGAGTTTAAATAAAAAAGTAACATACATATATGTAATAAAAAAAACAGTACACACAATAGATAGCAGTAGTAAAAAACAAAAAAGGAAATATATTATAAAAAAACAAAAACATATATATATATATCATATTATTCAATATATCATATTTAAGGTGGCTTGAGAAAATCATAACTTTCCACCAGACTGTCAGACTTAAGGTTGGGCTCACCAAACTGCCAATCACCGATGACCTTTTAACTTACTAGCCACACCCTAGCAACCACTTACGCCACCCTAGCAACTGTCCCATAGACTTCCATTGTTAAAAAAAAGCAAAAAAAAAAAAAATGCCATTGACTTTACATTGAACATACTAACAACATACCACTTCATACTAACAATATACTGATCCATACCAGAAACATACTAACAAACATACTAATCATACTTGCAAACGCGCTAATTCATGCTAAATTCATGCTAACGGCATGCTAGTTCATACTAGCAACATGCTAGTGACATGCTAATTCATACTCAATGCTAACGACATGCTAATTTATGCTAGAAACATGGTCATTTATGTTAGCAACTGCCAAGCAACCACTCAAAACACCTTAGCAACCGCCTAGCAACACCTTATTAACCCCCTAGAACACCCTAGACACCACCCAAACACATTAGCAATGGTCTAGCAACGCCTTAAAAATGACCTAGAACACCATAGCAACCACCTAACAACGCCTTAGTAACCACTCAGAACACCCTAGCAATGCCTTAACAACTGTTAGCAACCACCCAGAACACCTTAGCAACTGCCTAGCATTGCCTTAGCAACCATTTAGAACACCATAGCAACTGGCTAGCAAAACCTTATCAACCACTCAGAAGATCCTAGCCACGGCCTAGCCAACACAAATCTCCTGTATTATGGCGCAGTGGGGCAGTGGGTAGCACTGTCACATTACAGCAAAAGGTTGCTGTTTCGAGCCTCAGCTGAGTCAGTTGGCATTTCTGTGTGGCGTTTGCATGTTTTGCACGTTTCGTGCTCTTGTTTCCCCCACAGTCCAAAGACATACGCTATAGGTGAATTGGGTAAGCTAAAATTGTCCGTAGTGTATGAGTGTGAATGTGTGTGTATGGATGTTTCCCAGTGATGGGTTGCAGCTGGAAAGGCCATCCGCTGCATAAAACATATGCTGGATAAGTTGGCGGTTCATTCCAACTAAGAATAAAAAAGAAAATTTGACTAAGCCAAAAAAGAAAATGAAATGAAATTAATATATTGAGGGGTGGCAAATACATCCCAGAAGCTATGCTTTTTTGCAGTTTTTGTTTTCGTAAATCCACCAGAGGCCGCTGTGTATGATCTCAAATTTCTCTCGCGAGTGCTATTTGTGCCTGCTGTGCAGAGGCCACTATCGATTGACTGATTTACTGACTGACCGACTGACCGATTACCCCACCCTGCCCCTTCCCTAAACCCAACCAATAGTGTTTTAAAAAGCACAGATTGACCAGTGATATGGTAAGCGTGAAAAAGAACGGCGTCATACCGCCCTGTAGCGTTAATTTTAAAAAACTAAATGCAGCCATACGTAGCTCTGGCTACATAATTCGCAAAATTATGAATAAATCCCCAGAAACGTATATATGGCCACGCTTTCAGAATGAGCCTATGTTGAAAAGGGCGGCGATTTCAATAGTAAAAAAACTGTAAAACTTAATTGTTTTATGTTCAATCCACTTAAATTTGTAAAAATTTGTTAACTTAATTCCTTCATGTTATCCCAACACAGATCAATTGTATGGAACTCGGCATGTTTACAGTGTGTGTTGACATTCATATTCGCTCTCTCTCTCCTCATCCCAAAGCTTCATTGACACTTGACTCTTCATTCCACCTCTCTCTCTCTTTCTCTCTCTCTCAGCCGCTCGTTCTCCTGCTCTCCCCTTCCTCACACAGTTGTCCTGACTTATTAAGCTCCTGGTGTGATTCTCTGCTGGAATCTTCTGCACTTGTCCTGTATTCTCAGTGTGGTGAGATTGAGTGGGATGGGCTAAAACAGGGAAATGTGTGCCTCTGTGTGACTGTTCTGCAAGAGACACAAGTTCACCAGGACTATTTTGACTTCAAATATCCCTAAAGCTTCAAGAAATAGTGTCCGGACGCTCTGCTGTTCATGCCAGCGAAGGCTACCTCAGGGAGATTGTGGTGTGGAAAGACCCTCGGAGGCAGAAAGAGGAGACGAGAGGACGAATATCAGTCAAAGGAAGAGGGTTTAATGTGGGGTGCAGGTAAGATCATCCACAAATATATATTTCTGCTTGCAGTTACAAGTGAACACATCTTAATTCAAAACTGTTTTGCTTGCAGATTCTTTTTAAATAAAAAATACACACAGAATAAAAAAATGCTTTAACAACAACTTTAGATGAATATGGAAAAAGCAACACTGTAAAAATGGCGGTAATTTCAGTAGTAAAAATGGTAAAAATGCAGTTTAATTAAAATGCATTTGTTAATTAAATGCTTTGTTAATATATAGGGTAAATAACTGTACACTGACTTTCCCAGAATTCCCTGCATGACACTTCACTTAATGTTGTTGACATTACAATTGTTGTTTTTTAGTTTTTTATTCCTCATTAGCATATTTAGGAGATTTATGTTGCATCTAATTTTAATCAATTTTGTTTATTGCATTACTTTAATTGTGGGTGTGTTTTTTACATAATAAGAGTCATGCTTTTTCACATGGAGCAAATTACAGGGGGGTTTGGGAGGGGGGGTCTGACCCCCCTAATTAACGCTTGATCCCCCCTGAGGGACATCAAAACAAGACGTAAGGGGTGTCGTCCTTTAATAGTTAAGAAATAGTTTGCTCTGATATGTATCTTAAATAATATTAATAATTAAAATAATATATAACTTCAATATACATTTGACCACCCCTATAATGGTTCATACCATTGTGAATACCTGTTTGTGCCAAAAATATTAATTCATAAGCTGCGTCTCAAATGACACACTATACACTATGCACTTATGCACTATGTACTTATGCACTCACACACTCAACAGCATAGTATATATGTAGTGTCGTCCCAAATTCAAATAGTATCCTTGATGACGTTTGTCGGTTGCCAAAATAGTGAAATAAATGACCAAAGTACCAAATAATACCTGCCAAGAGTATATTAGCATTCACCATTGGGAGGCGTTATAATCACTCTTGTAAGAGAATTTTGCTTTCAACAATCCAAAATAAATAATGTAATCCAACATGAGCACCCGATAGCTCCGCCACTTCCGCTACGTGAGCAAACCAGCGGCCGTTCAGTGTGTGAAGTGTCCAACATTACACACTTTATTTTACTGGTTGAATGAGTGTATCATCTGGGTAAATTAAAGTGCACTTATTATTTGTAGAGTTTTCAGTGTGAACGCACTACTTACACTATTTATACTACAAAATGGTGTAGAAAAGTGCATATGTCATTTGGGACACACCTATAGGTTTGAAACTGCCAAATCTCGAGCACCAACACTCTCAGAAATAAAGGTACACAAGCTGTCACTGGGGTGGTACCTTTTTAAAAGGTACAAATTTGTACTTAAAGGGTCCATATTGGTACCTCAAAAGTATATATTAGTACCTACAAATTTAAAGAGGAACATTTTTGTACTTTTTAGGTACTAATATGTACCCTTGTGGTATTAATATGGACCTTGTAGGTACAAATGTGTACCTTTTGAAAAGGTATCACCCCAGTGACAGCTTGCGTACCTTTATTTCTGAGTGTGAACAGACAGCGTAAGTGTTCACAGAACATGTTTCTTTAAAAAGGGCATTTGTAGGTGTCTGTAAAACTAGATGCGTAGTTTGTATTTTATTATGGCTTGCACATGCAAGTTAAACAGTAAAATAAAAAATACATGCAGTCTTTCATGATCATTAATAGGTGCAGGAATGCAAACCGGTCACCCTTAATTTCATATCACAAATGTCATTGAGAACCCCTCAAAACACTGAAAACATAACAAGTTTGATTAATAAATTAGATGTAATTGAATAAAATATATACATTTGGTTAACTGAGGCCTATTATCGAACATAACTGAAAAACTTGACCACCCCGATCGTCAATGTATAATTTGCACCCTGCTTTTACGTTAATCAGGTAATCAGAGTTAAACAATTTTTTACTTGATATTTTAAGTCAGCTTAACTGATTCAAGTTAAAATGACTTGTAAGGTTAAATTGGTTCGATGTAAAAATTTAAGTTAGCTACATATTATTTTACAGTGTGGTGTTTAGTAGTTGTGTGAATGACACTAAGTGCCTTCCTTACAATAGCATGCTTCTCTGCTTGTGGAAATTGTTCCATTTTTTTTGGTTCATCATACGACTTTCTCATCACCATATGCTTATATTTGTGTTTTTGTCTTTAACAAAGGATATGATGTATAGATGTTAGTACTTAAAAACTGTGTATAACACATCAGTCCAAACGACAGAAATACAGTAGTTTACTGTAAATTTTGGACATTTTAGAATTTTCTACTGTATTTTTTAATGGAAAAATTCTTAATTTTTTTTTACTATAAATTTAATGGATTTGTTTTCGTCTTCAGTGAACATTTGGCTTACAATTTTTATTTAAATTTTGGGATTGTGAATATTTTATCCAAAGTTGCATTAACACAGTGCAGTATTCATGTGTTTATAGCAGCACACTGAGATGAAAGCCAATCTATATTTTCAGGGTTAAAATTATTCATGTACTATGGCATTTGCAATATAAATATACATAGCTTGCAAGACATAGATGAATAGTTTGGGAGATGTGATACATCTCATGGAGTTACAACGCTAACTACTTCAGTCCACGGCGAGTATCTCCTCCTAATTCAGTCGTGTCAGTGTTGTCATTACCAAGATTGTATTTCGTATGAAGGAGTGCATACTTCTCCAGGACATTTGAACCTGCATTTTCAGTAGATTTACACTTCCTTGTGTCTGCTCATCAGCAGTAAGAAAGCTGACGTGCAACAGTTTTGTAACAGCGTTTAGCAATAAATCTAATGTGTTTGGTCTGAGATTGATCAAATAGCAACAGATGTAGTGTGTGTGTGCATGTGTGTGTGTGTGTGTGTGCGTGTGTGTGTGTGTGTGTGTGTGTGTGTGTGTGTGTGTGTGTGTGTGTGTGTGTGTGTGTGTGTGTGTGTGTGTGTGTGTGTGCTTGTAAGTGCACATTCCTGTAAGCTTTAATGTGTGTTTGATTAAGTATGCTAACATTTTCAGAATAGATATGCTTCACATTTGTTCCTTAAAAAACAAAGTTCTAGAATGGACTTTAAATGTACCTTTGGTCATTTAACTTCACTTTTTTTGTACAGAACATAAGCTTCAAAAAAAGAAAAACATAGTATTTGGGAAAAAAAAAAAATAATAAAGGAAAAATAATTGTGAAGTTCAGTCAATTTCTTTAGGACTGAGGCAATGTTTGTGAATTCAAACTTTGCAGCATTTTTAATTACATATTATTCTTTTGGATTATTAATAATATTAATATTTTCTGGGTTTAAGAAAATGTATATTTAATTTACTCTACTTGTATGGTATAATGTCTTCAAAATATCTAATAAAAATATTGTATTTTTTCCAGAAATATTTCCTAACTATTCCAAAGTTACAATTGGTACACCATATTGGTTTTGTGTTGTCTAAAAATGTATGTAAGCATTTTTGATTTTTTTTGTTTATTTAATGTCAATGCATAAATGTTTAAAGAAACTGAGAATTTGCAAGTGATCTATTACTTTTTCCATAGTATATTCATTTGTGTGAATAATAATAATAATAAAAATCACATTTACTAACATTATTATGTGTTATTCTTATTAAATTATTTAATATTTTCAGTAGTCACCCTGCAAATAGAAGAAAATTGCACAAAAATTGTAAAAACTATTAACGCTATCTCACAGTAATTCATAACTTTTTGATTTACTGGCTAATTTGTATGAATTCTTACAATCTCATTCATTCAATTTAGCACGATTTGCTTATCCCTGACTGACGGTTGGGTTTAGGGGTGGGGCTGGGTGCTACGCCTAATTTTAAAAATTTATCATTTACATATGGCTGAACTTGTACAAATTCATACGAATCAGCCTCTAATCTAACAAAACTTAAAATAGTTACGTTTCCTCGTGAGATCAGGCTGAAACTATACGGGAGGAGTCTGGATGCAGACCTTGTGCAGTTGCATGCTGAGCTGCATGCAATGCTTTTAATGCCTACACCTAACCCCACCCCTCACAGTTCAATTCAATTCAATTCATCTTTATTTGTATAGCGCTTATACAATGTAGATTGTGTCAAAGCAGCTTCACATGGAAGATTATAGTGAATTGAAACAGTGTCAGTTCAGTTTTCAGTGTTTAAGTTCAGTTTAGTTTAGCTCAGTTCAGTGTGGTTTAATAGTCACTACTGAGAGTCCAAACACTGAGGAGCAATTCCATCGATGCGCAGCTCTACAGATCCCGAACCATGCAAGCCAGTGGCGACAGTGGCGAGGACAAAACTTCACCACTTGGCGAAAGTGACAGTGACATCACTAGCTCCATAGGGCCGTATTTTAACAATCTAGGCACAAAGTCTAAATTGCATGGCACAAAAGCATTAAAGGCATGTCCAAATCTACTTTTGCTATACCCCAGCGGATAGTCTAACAGGGTTGTGCTTATTCTCTTAATGAGTTAAGGGTGTGTTTTGAGCATAACGTGCATTAAACCAATCAGACTCTCATCTCCCATTGCCTTTAAAGTCAGTTGCATCGCGCCATGGTGCATTTTCTATTTACATGGCAGACTATGTAAAGGGAAAAACTAAACGCTTCACTAGCGAGAAAACAGTTAAACAAACCATCTGCAGCACGAGGATAAAGAATGAGTCTCCTCTATTCGGCCTCTTTATTTTCTCTTTCTCTTTACTTTTACTCTTAAATTTACTCGTTTACTATCGTGGATAAGCAAACGGTGGAAATTCACCCCACTGAAGATCCATTAGCCTACCTATTTAATTTTGTTTGTTAAGCGCAAAGATTTCTTACAAAAATATTTCTAAATTCAGTTGTAATTTTCAGCAAACAAATAAACAAATAATAATAAGATAGTGAGGTCAAAAAACACAATTCCTATTCTTATGCCCCATATGGTGATGCATATGCTCCAAAACCCGAAAGGTGGACACATCTAAACTTGTTTTATTAAAACAAATAAAAATATGCATATAATAAGTAATACTGCTAATAATAATATCATTATACAAATGCAAATTGTCATGAATAAACTGTAAAAGCCCCCTAATAGGGCCCATTGAGTTCATTGTGTCTGACATTGCAAGTCTAAAATATGCAGTCACAGCTTGCAAATCCAAGTCTGCATCCAGATACTATTAAAAACTACAGATTATATAATAATAACAATAAAAATATATATTTTACGTAATTCAGTGTTGAGTTTGAACTTGTTTTTGAAGTATTCTCCACCATTTGTTTTCGGCTGAGACTGACCTAGCAGATGCTTTTATATGATCATCTAACAGGCTTTTTAAAAACACATTTAACAAAGCATTGTCATAAATGAGAATACTGAGATGTATATGTGTTAACGTCTATATGTACAAGCCTGAATATTTGCTGCGATAGATGGGTGTAGACATGCTATTAGGAGTCTCTCTGTCTTCTGCCAAAGGTGTGAAATTAGCATCTCTGTGTGAGAGAGAGTGACAGTCAACTTCAACATTCCCCTCATACGCAAAGCTGGAAAAGCACACAGGCCATGCATTTGGAAATGTCTCACCGCTCCAAAAAGCTTTCTAGAAATCTTTCCTTCTTGTCGCAACTGAAATGGATCCACTTTTGATCAATATTCTAATTTTAGTATGATCATCCACTGTCATGCAAACGGATACTCATATGTCGGCCTGCTGGCTCGATGCTTTTCAAGGGCACTGAAGCAGAACCGTGAAGGTCTTGCACATATTTAATGAATATCCATATAAAACCCTTAACTTACTATGCATGCATTATCCATATTTCAAACTAAATTACATTTGGCATTTCTGTGCTGACTAATAAGGTTATCTGAATGATTTGACACAATGTGATACACTGTTTTAAATAGTAGATTACCACTTTATATAGCTGTTGGTATTGCGTCCTGCAGTGTAGGTCTGGGTTATTATAGATATGGTGGGCTGGGCTCTGGACGTCCCTTTGACCTTTCAGCGCAGTCTCTAAATTCACCACCCGTCTGCCAGCACACACTGCTGTTGATATATACAGTGTGTTCTTGGAGCACATGGGACGTTGGGTATAATCAGTTTAGGAGGAAGAACAGAGAGGATGGAAAGTTATGCTGTAAAACTGGCATTTTAAAAGCAACCTGTTTGAAAGGTGCATGAACAACATGGCAGAAATGTGTGATAAAAAATTGGTGTTTTGGGATAGATTTGTGTCCTTTTATGCTTTGGAATGGGGATTTAAAGTCTGTGTGAAAATAACATATACAATGTTTGTTATGCTAGTGAACATTGTTATGCTTTAGGTGAACAATTAATCTGTGTAAATTAAGCACTGAAAAAAAAGGATTGATAGGTAATCTTCAATCTGATCATTCATTAACCTGCAAAGTCACATGTTTTTAGTGGTGGTCCGTCTCTGTTCACCTCAGTTTGACCAATGCTATCTCACGGCAATTTGTAACTTTTTGATTTAGTGGCTAATTAGTATGAATTTGTATGATTTAATTCCAACAATTTAGTAAGAATTGGGTTTAGAAATGGAGTTTGGTGCCATGCCTCCTTTTAAAAATCTTACATTTTCATATGACTGAACTCAAATTTGTACTAATTAGCCAGTAAACTGATAAAATGTAAAGTAGTTATGTTTCTTTGTGAGATCTGGGATGCAAATCCAAAAACCATCGTTAGCCAACTAAGGTTGCAAGTTGCGTCGTTACAAACATAGTTTGTTAATTTGGTGTTTCCCAAATCCATCGTTCCAACATACATTCGCAAACTGCATCGCAAACTTGCAACTACACCTCTAAAGCTGTAGTTAGAAGCTTAGTTCCTGGTTCTGTTCTATTCCCAGTTAACCCCAGCTATTCCCCCTATGCCCTATTCATTTAGAAAATTCCAACATTTAAACTTAGAATGATAAAAAAAAAAAACATTAAGGTTGTCTCTCTTTTGCTTTCAGAGTATGCTTTCAGAGTATTTTTTTATGTAAATTTACATTAAGTCTCCAAAGCTATACGTAAAATATAATATACATTAATGATTTTAATTTATAGTAGGTTATTTATTAAGAAATGTATCTGTACTGTATATGACATGGACCTCTTGGTTAGAACATTTCTGCAATGGTTTGAATGTGTCAGTAGATTTATTGTAAAAGTAGACTTTTACAATAAATACAATAAAAAATAAACAAGATCCTAGTTAATAATAATAATAATAATAAAATAATAATCATTATTATTATTAAGTCAATTTTATTGACATTTTTAGTAGTAACAACTACTGTGTTCCATTCAGAAGGGGGTTATCTTTATGCCCTAATCCAGGGATGCCCAAACTTTTTCTTATAAAGGGCCAAAAACCAAACTTGATTGAGGGCTGTGGGTCGAAGTTGAATATACCAAACAGTATTACATTAAATTTGCCATGGGTAATTTCCTTATTTATTTGCTAATATTTAAAAATAACTAGAAAATGTTACATATAAAACATATTAATTAATTAATGGTGCAGTATAATTTTTTACATTTTCTAATGAACTTACTATAGTAAAAACATAAACAATCCCGTTTATAACACAATGGAGATCAATGCTGAATACACTAGTCAAGCTGCTTCTGTCTCTGCCTTAATTTGCATTCTGATGTCTTGTGCAATGTCCGTCAAGTGGCAGTATTTACATTTTAAAAGTCTGATTCATTTACATTTAACTTCAATTGGATTTTTTTGTAGCTCCTCAATTAAACAAAAACAAAAAACCAAAAGGTTACATTAAATTGGAAATGACAACTCCCTATCATTCTCCCTCTCTTTTCAGATGGGATGGGGGCCAAACTAAAAGTTACCATGGGCCAACTTTGGCCTGTGGGCCCTACTTTGGGCACATCTGCCCTAATCCCTTTGAAGGGTTTTGCTTTGAGAGTGACATCTTTGAAGGGATAAGAGCATAGGAATGAGCCCTTCCGAATGAACCAGTGTGCAACACCAATCACCTTCCATGCGCAAAAGCGTCCATCAGTCGTATACCCTATATCCTTCATTCTGAAAGAGCCTTTGGAATGACCAGTTTTGAGCACCTTTTTGAATTTCCAAATAAAACAATGATTACTGGAGAATCCTATTTCAGTGTACTCTACAGCTTAAAATAAATTCAGTGTGCTATTTGTTGTTTCTTAGTTACTGTTTGTTTGTTATGTTTACATAAACCATACACCATTTGTGTGTGTGTGTGTACATTGTCAATATAGGACCATTTTGGCAACAAAACCTTTACCTACAGATTTCATTCCACGCTGATTTTTATGACACTAAAGCTATATTCTGTATTTCATTCTTGTTTGACGGTGCATTATCCTCTGTCAGTTAGGCAATTTATAGCACCCATTTCCCTCCAGAATGTCTGTTTAAGTAGCAGTAGAGCATGTTGAGAATCGATGATGATGATGAACGATCTGTTAGTACACAGATTTTACAACCGCACTTCACCCTATCCCTAGATATACAGTATCTGTGTCTGCTGAACTGGCCAACTCAGAGTCCAGATTTAATCTCTTGTGCTCTGGTCTCTCGTTAAACACATTAAAAATAGAACCTCAATATTCCAATATACCCACGGGCCCCTGGCCAGACAGGGAAGCCTTCACAGAGTCCCTAAAATGTTTTTGGCTCTGTCGTTCCAACACATGGAGCCTTTCCCCTCAGCTGGGCAGCAATCTCAGCTTGGAAAGCTCCGTTTCTCTCTCTGGCTCTTAAAGTCTCTGCATCTTTGATCCGGACTGTTTAATTTTGCATGCTAGTTCCAGGTTTGTTTGCGTCCCATGTTTGTGTCCTGCGGGAGGTGCTTGGTGCTTGCGTGAGAGGTTTAGTTTGCAAGGCTTGGTTTGCAGTCTGGAGGCAATCCAGGCTGCTGCGCTACAGAAGTGTGTACGTTTGGGGAAGTGACTCCCCAAGGCTCGCTGTAAAAATAGCTCTCTAAATAAACCATAATTCTCTGTGTTATTAGTGCTCTTAGGAGGGAGGAAGAAATACGACTTAGCAGGTATGCTGAAATCCTCAAGGATGATTCCTTGTATTGAAATGTCACAGTTACGTAAGCATTACAAAATGCTGTAAGATACCTCATATTTTAGCTGAAACCTTGGTGCTATCATTGGTGATCATAAAATAAAAGTCAATAGCGATTAAAATTTAGAGAATCAGAAAAACATACACAAAACAAAACTAATACCAGTTGTGAACATTCATTCATTTTCCTTCGGCTTAGACTCTATTTCAGAGGTCGCCACAGCGGAATGAACCACCAACTATTCCGGCATATTCCGGCATATTCCGGCATATGTTTTACGCAGCGAATGCCCTCACACACACACACACACACACACACACACACACACACACACACACACACACACACACACACACACACATTAACTTAAACTGCATTGGTTTGGACTTTGGGGGAAACCTGTACTTAAAGTTCTGTCATCATTTACTCACCCTTCATTTGTTCAATATATATTCACGTTTATTTCTTCTATTGAACCCAAAGCAAGATATTTTGAAGCCTGCTGGTAGCTGGCAGCCATTGATTTTCTTTATTTCTACTATGCAAGTCAGTGTGTGCAAGAAACCTGCATTTTTCAAAATATCTTCCTTTGTGTTTAACAGACATGACGGTGAATAAATAATGATGTTCTTTTCATTTTTGGGTCAACTACTGAATTTCTTTGGGAAAGACTTTTTACTTTAACTTCACTCCCTTTTAAAGTGAAATATCACACTTTTTACTTAACTACATTTTGTGAAATCAATATTTATGAGTGGATAAAAGCTTAATTGGTCTATCATGCATGTTTATCATGCATGGTTTAAGTCTTATCTCAAGTTTGTCCAAATTAAGGATTTTAAGTCAAGATCACAGATTGTCACTACTAGTGTCCCACAAGGCTCTTTACTGGGTCCACTCCTGTTTATCATATATTTATTGCCTCTTGGTCATATTTTTAGAAAATACAACATACAAATTCACTGCTATGCTGATGACACTCAACTCTATCTGTTCATCAAGCCCTCCAGTTCTTTTCCTCCTTCCGCTTTGAGTAGATGTCTAGCTGAAAAAAAAATCTGGATTTCAGCTAATTTGACAAAACTAAAACCCATCTCATTGGGACCAAAAGTGTTTTGGATAAAGCTGATAATTTTACAATAGACATTGATAACAGCACAATTCTTTCCTCTGTGCAGGTAAAGAGTTTGGGTGTCATCTTGGATAGCACACTCTCGTTGAAAGGTCACAAGAATATTATTACACATACTGCATATATCCACCTGTGTAATATTACTCGTCTCCGCCCTTCTCTCACATCCAATAACACAGCAATTCTCATCCATGCATTAGTTACTTCATGCCTTGACTGCTGTAATGCACTTCTCACTGGGCTTCCTTCTAAACTTCTGCATAAACTCCAACTGGTTCAGAACCAGCTCGTGCCATCTCTAGGACTTCATCTCACAAGCATGTCACAGCACTTCTCTATCAGCTTCATGGGCTTCTGGTAAAGTTTCGTATTGATTTTAAAATACTACTTCTCACTTTCAAGGCACTTCATAATCTTGCTCCTCAATATCTCATTAAACTTCTCCATACTTATACCCTTTCTTGCATTCTTAGATCAGCCAACTCTTTCTCCCTGCTGCCACCTTGCCGTCGATTATGCACAATGGGTGCCAGATCTTTAAGCTCTACGGCTCCTTGACTATGGAACTCACTTCCCCTGGACCTAAGGAGCAGTGATGGTCTTTACACTTTTAAATCTCGTCTCATCTTTTTAAGCAGGCTTTCTTTTGACTATCTTTTATCAGGTTATTTTACACTTACGATGTGTTTGTAACTCCTTGCAGGCATTAAAAATTTTGTTTGGTAACGTTTTATTAATTGTTTTAATTTGTTCTGTTATGGCTGTTGATGCTTATTATAAGGTGACCTTGGGTGTCAAGAAAGGCACCATTTACAAATAAAATGATTTTTTTTATTATTATTATTAAAAATTATTAGCATGCGGCAAATACAGCACAAACTCTGTTTAATGGGTCTGAATATCAGTCTGAGGACATTTTTTTTTTAACATTATTTACAATGTTATCTGGCAGTTCATTCCGCTGTGGTGACCCCTGATAAATAAGGGACTAAGCTGAAGGAAAATTAATGAATGAACAATAATATCTTTTAGTACATTTATAACTATACATAGGCTTTTTATAACCTTTTTAATGGATCTTTTCATGTTTACAGTTTGTATTCTCCTGTTGCATGATGATATACAGTATATCAAATGTTGAGATTCTGTGAAAAAATGCTTCATATCTTCAGGACTGCAATGTACCACCAGGAGCCACAGAGATAAATGCTGTTTAGAATATAGAGATTTTTTTCTATGCTTAAAATGAAGGTATTTCATGGATCACCATGTAACATGGTTCAGCTAAGAATCTTCTACTGAAGAAAAAAGTGGCCCAAAAAGATACACAAGTGACCTTGTTGCATAATGACATATATTTAATATTAAGAATTAATGAAAAGTCAATTTCAAAGATCTCAGTGTGTCTTTAGGACCTCCTGGCTTTAATGTTGTTTTGTCTGTACTTTGTGAAGTTTATAAACTTATTTGGAGAGGATCACGATGCTTATGATAGTACACATCTGGTCCTGCACTAGCCTACAATTTATTCACCAATCAGATGATTCCTAACTCACTATAAATAACCAGTTTCTTATCTTAGTATCTTTGTCTTGAAGAATCACGGCGGCCAAGTGATTAGCACAGTTGCCTCACAGCAAGAATGTCGACTGGTTTAGTAGGGACTTTAACCAGAGACATTGTTGCTGTGAGGCAACAGTGCTAATTTTTTTTTTTGAGTTTGCTCATTCTCTTCCTGTTCATGTGGGTTTTCCCAGAGTTCTCTGGTTTTCTCCCACAGTTCAAAAAACACGCAACCTAAGTAAATTGAACAAATCAAGCTCTTAGCAAGCCGTATATTACACCTTAGCCATCCTATACCTGTCATTAGTCAGAAATAAAAAGTCGGGGGAGTTTATCAACATTTTATAAGCTCAGGGTTCTCTCCCGGCACAACATGCCAAACAAGCTGATTACCAATCATCAGCTACGAGTAAACTCTTGAAATTGATGTTTTGTCTGTACATTATACATTATTTTGAATCTTAAAGTTACTACATTTAATGAATCACCATGGACTACAGTTCAGGCTAGAAATCATCTTTTACTGATGATAAAACATTTTTTTATTGTCTTTGCCTGATATTTTCATTTTTAGGTGTACTATACCTTTTTAAATGTTGTTAAACGGAAAGTTCACCTTCAAATCCTGTCATTATTTACTCATCCTCCAATAGTTCCAAACCTGTTTGAGTTTTTTTCTTATGTCGAACACAAAGGAACTGAAAATGTAGAGGAAAAAAACAGTCATTGACTTTTTGTATATTTTGTATTCTTACTATGGATGTCAATTGCTGCTTTATTCCCCAAAAAACATTTGATCTTGTTTTGTGTTCAACAGAAGGAAGGAATTCATAAAAAATGAGCCTCTTGAGTATAAGTAGATAGTGAGAAGTTTTTCATTTTTGAGTGAACGAACACTTTAATAAATAATTCTCGTGTGCAATAGCACTTCTGAAGCTGCAGAGGGCAGCAGAGCGCTTTCTGCCCCGTCTGTTGGGGTCCACAGTCAGAAGCTTTTTACCATAATGAAATGGACTGTAGAACAAGAGTCAAAGCCCTGTCCTCTGAGCGTGTCGCAGTGCAGGTATATTCTGGCAGGGGTTTTATGGTTGGATGTGGCAAGCGAAGGTGTTCTAGGCTCTCTCTTTTTTTCCTCTATATGGTTGCAGGGATATAGACAGATTATAGGCTTCACACAGCCGCACTTGACTTACACTCTGACTCATAGGCCCACACGGAATCTGCGCGCGCAGAATTCCGCAGATTTTCCACAGAATTCCGCAGATTTTTAGCCCATCATTAATTCTGTTTATTTGCTTGAGTAAATGTGTGTAAATCTATATTTATTCAGTTTTTCAATTAATTACAGTAATATTATTGACTAATATGAAAATGTTCATCTGATTTATGTACAATGCAGTTTGTAAAGTAATATTTTCTGTATTTTAGTAGATATATTATATAGGAGACTTGCTTTGTTTACCAAATAAAGTGAATCTAATTGGATTTGTATTTTAAACATTAAATAAAAGATAAAAAAATAAATCTTTTTATTTCTTATATTAAGGTTTTAGTTCTGATACTCCCAAAATAATTCCGCAGAAATCCGTAGATTTTTTCCAAAATTCTCTGCAGAAATGGCAAAAAATGTCCGCAGATTCCATCTGGCCCTATGGCCTACTGTTAGATGGCCTCACATGGGCCTGTGATTAATTATTCTAGCAGCATTTCTAGTTTATGGTTTTATTTACCTTTAAAAAAGTTAACTTTTACAATATATATTAAAAAAAGGTTCATGTGCATTTTGACTTTTGAGAATGCAAATATTATGATAAACTATCATATAGTTTATCACAATATATACTACTAATTATGGATAGATTTTTCAGTGCAGTTTCTAAGATTGCATGTGATGATCTTTATACACTAAAAAATTATTTATTGAATTTACTTTAAAAAGTATTAAATATAACTAAAATATTATTATAATAGTATTAAAATATGTAAGGAAAGTGGTTGCAAACAATTTATATGGGCTGAATTTAAACAAACAAATTAATTTAGGGTGACACTGTAGCTCAGTGGTTAGCACTGTTGCCTCACAGCAAGTAGGTTGCTGGTTCAAAATGAACATCATTTATTTTGTGGCTTCCTTTGTAACTTGGAGCAAAAGATGATATTGTAACTATTTTTAAAATACAGTATGTGATCTAAAATGTACTGTAAGTTACTTTATATTAAGCTCTTGTTTGCTGAACTAAGTAACATCACTTCCTGCACTGTTATTTTGGTCAGATTGTCAATAAAGTTGTTGATTGAGAAAAAAAGTTAAATATTACTTAAATATGTTTGTCTGAATGATGTTATGCGTGTTTGCTTCAACTTTCTGGACTCAGGATGTCCATGTGCTGTCATCTTATAGAAATAGGATAACCAGCTTCTGGTGGATGTCATGAAGATAATGTTACTAGTCTCAGATTAAATGTTTACAGACCACCCACTGTCTCTTCACTGACCGCCTGATCCATATTGGAAAGTCTTTTTGACTGACTGCAAGACTACACAGGTTTTCTGTATTTTCTTTTCTTCCTATCTCTCTAAGCCACATATTATATGTTAATGTACAGTTAATGTACAAGGCAAAATTATTAGCCTGTAAAATTTAAATTCTTTTTCAAATAGTATTTCCCAAGCACTGTTACACAGAAGAAGAAAAAATCCAACACATTTTTAAGCATTATAGTTTTAACACATTTCTTATAATTAATTTCTTTAGTCTTAAATATGATAATTAGGATGACTATGCATTCAGTTTGGTTAAGCATGCCACTGGACAACAGTCTAAAAATTTCGGTATCACTTTATTTTGACGGCCCCTTTAACACATTTTGTTGAATTTAAGTTATATAGCATCTACATGTCAACTAATTCTCAATAGATTATAAGTAGACTGTTATGTTGGGGTTAGGGTTAGTGTAAATTGACGTACCTGCAAAGTTTCTTATAGTCAGTTAAATGTGTTGAAGGAGCAGTATCAGCAGATATTAAGCAGACAGTCTATTAATACTCAAATGAGAATTAATTGGCATGTAGTTGCAATGCAGCTTTTAGTCAACAAAATGTGCAATAAATTGTTTATCAAAATAAAGTCCTACCAAAAATTTTCCTTAGGGAGGCTAATATTGACCATAAAAATATAATCTATGATCAGATTAGATGATTGCAATATTTTTGGGAAATGCAACCCAGAGTAGATGCTGGTCTAAACTACGTAGATGCCGCATACTCATCTGTTGTATTTATATTACCTTAGTTGTCATAATGGTCACTGTGTGTGTACACTTGCAGTTCTGTTCTCTTGGTACTTTTGGGCAAAACCAAAACATAAATGTATATGTTTTGCTTAAATTCCATCCAAATAAAAAAAAGTGTTCATGCAGACATTTTAGTATTGTAAAACTAATCAAACATTGTACATATCTCGTTACAATACTTTTGCATAATTCTATTTCTATTTTAAAATTAAGTAAATTATATTTACTTAACTTTTAAGTGATTACAAAGGTATTGTGTGAAAATTGGAGAAAAAAAAGTTTTATATTGCACATAGGAGAATGTGTTTCTGTAACATTTTTGTGTAAAGGGTTGTGAAATGTTTAGCAAAAATAATTTTTTTGATTTATGTTAAAGTATTTTTTTATTCATTATTGTATTTACACAAAAGACACTTTTTTAAAAACATTGTTTAAAAATGTATTTAATGTTTTATAGTTACCAAAAATAAACTGACACATTTTGGATATAGCAAAATGCCTTTAAATAGTTCTTAAAGGAACACATTTGACACTGTTAAGGTACAAAGTGTCTTGTCACTGTAGTGCACTCTCAGAAATAAAGGTACGAGAGCTGCCACTGGGGCAGTACCTTATCAAAAGGTACACATTTGTACCTCAAGAGTACATATTGGTAGCTCAAAGGTACATTTTAGGTGCATTTTTGTACTGATATGTACCTTTGAGGTACCACTAAGGACTCTTTTGGTACAAATATGTACCTCTTGAAAAGGTTCTGCCCAAGTGACAGCTCTTTCAGACCTTTTTAAGCTACCTTTAATGTACAATATTATATCTGCAGGTTTTAAAAACCAAAGGTACATTTTGGTTTCCCAAGGTACAAATCATGCCCTTAAAGGTACAAACTGCAAAGGTACAAATTAGTTTCTTTGTGGTACAATTCTGTTTTATAAAAAGGTACTGCCACAGTGACAAGGGTTTGTACCTTCTTTGGTACAACATTGTACCATTTTTTCTGAGAGTGTAGAAAAGAGTCATTTACACAATGCACACTTTCATCTAACTGGATGTTGTAAACAAATATTCCTTGTGATGATGCAAGGTCTGATGTAAGATCTCTTGAAGACGACAGTTCAGGTAGAGCACAGCATGTCTATTTTACTCTGGCTTTTTAGTAAAAACCCTTTTAGTAAAATAAATGATTTGATATTCTCATTAAGTGTCGATTAATCTGTTTACTGCTTTTTCTTTTTTGTATGCATTTTGTCTTTAATGCCTCTCAGTGTGCTTCAGTGTTGCCAGAGCTGTCAAACACATACAGAGCTAATTGAGTTAATTGAGTAACAATTGTTGAGATGTGGGAGTTACTGTAGGGTGGCTTGTCAGCTCTTCTCAACACTCTCAACTTTTCACACCTGTTTTTAATAGCCATTCTCCTCACGCTGTGACCGTACACATTCGGGACTTCACACACACATACGCACGAAGCCAAGGGGTGCAAGAGGATCCCCATACTTGGATTTCACCCTCTCATCATGACATCCATTAAAGTCCTGCTGGGTCCCAGTCCCTAGCGGGTAGACAGCACATTAGCGCTTGGACCATTGAGCTCAACAAGGCCCTGCTCTGAATTATTGATCTCAACACAACTAATGAGGAAACCCTATCCACTCTTTTGATGAGACACACACACACACACACACACACACACACACACACACACACAGACATACACACGCACCGCGGTCACACTACTGTGTGAGCTCTGCAATATCGTCCACACCATCACACTGCCCACCCAGCCGTCAGTTAGTTTGCCAGGACTGGGGTGGTCCATATAATCAACCTGTTAATCAGTGCATTGACGTTCACAGGCTCAAATGGCCTCACTGAAAAGACCAGTGCTGCATTTCCCTTCGTAAGCATATGTAGATCGGAGAGACCATTGCCACTAATGATATCTATGATCAGATTAGATGATTGCAATGTTTTTGGGAAATGCAACCCAGGGTAGATGAGTTAACATGCTGGTCTAATCTAGATGCCGCATGGTCATCTGTTGAATTTATATTACCTTAGTTGTAATGGTTACCGTGTGTTTACACTGGTAACCCTTTACAATAACAGTACATGAATATTGATGTGTTAATATGTAAACTAAACATTACTTTATTATGAACTAAAGATTTAAGTAATGCATGCACTATTCATTTGTGAACAACGGCTACCTTAATTACTTGTTAGTACATGCTGGTGTGTTAATTGATGTATTAATTACCACATTAGTTTATGCTTAATTTAACCATCATAAACTCAGGACATGGTAAAATATACATATATCATGACTTTACTTTAAGAGGCACATCATCATTTACCCATACTTAACTACTCATGAACTCCTTATCGACGTCCAACTAGTTCGTTTACACTGAGTAACAATAGAAAAGTGGGTAACACTTTAGTTTAGGTCACAATTCATGCTATTTACTACTGGTCTATTACTTGCCTATTATTAAGATGTTAACAGTGTATTATTAGTTATAAAGTATGATCTTATTCTGCATCCCAAATCCCAAACCCACACTGAAAAAAATCATTCAGAGATGACTCCTTGGATTTACTAAATTTCTTTACGTTAAGTGGCTGTAAACAATTTATTTTGGCTGAATTTAAACAAACAAATTAAGTAGAATTTTATTACATTTAATTTGTTTGTTTAAAATCAACACAAATAAATAGTTTGCAACAGTTTTGCAGACATCATTTTTTTCAGTGCAACTACTACCTTACTAACTATTAATAAACAGCTAATTAGTGGTTTATTAAGCTAGTATTGTTACACTTTAAAAAAATATTTTTTTGCTCTTTCAAACTACTTAATTAAAATGAGTTGAAACAATACAGTTCTTGAAATTTCATTGGGACACTTAATTTTTTTATGTTCAATGCACATAAATTAGTTTAAAGTGTTAAGTTTTAAGTTAACTTAATCAATTTGTGTTGGGACAACATGAATGAATTGTGTGGAACCCCACACTTTTTACAGTGAGTTAATGGTTTGTTAATACACTCAATAAAAGAACTCATCGGATGAACTCAATTTAATTGAGGGCAGGATTTCCATCCAATAAATTTGTTTAGCACCAACTTAAAAAAACAGTTTACACAATTAAATGCAAGTGAGTTGGTCCAACATCATTTCATCAAATAAAAATTTAAATACATTTATATTTTTATTTAACAAACTCAAAGGTCTGATAATATTATGCATGCCTATTACTGTATGTGTCATACATTTCCAAATCTTGTATTTGAAGTTATCCTAAATGAACTAAAAGAGACATTATTAAGCATATTTCAAGAGTTACATATACAGTTGATTGAGACTGATCTCAGAACAAATTTTAGGACAGTTATTGCTCACTGAGCAAAGCAACAAACTGCGTTTTTGCTAATTAAGCTGCAAACACCCAAAGGGTGCTTCTGCAAGGTGGTCATCTCAAAACTCAAAGCATTACATGAAAATCTTCTAAATCATCAAACTAAAGTGAAGATTAAACTCTAACAAGTGTTTCCATTAACTTTAAACACCTAAGATTACTTTTATTGTCAACATTTCCCTCTCTTAATTGAATCCCATGCAAAGCTTGCTGGAAACTACAAATCCCCTAAACAGGTAGCTGGGCCAACACGATTCCTTCATGCTGTCCCAACACAAAAAGTTTAAGTTAGCTTAATGGTTTACAAATTTAAGTGGATTAAACATAAAACAAATAAATTAGTCAAAGAAATGACAAGAATTGTGTTGTTTCAGCTTATTTTAAATAGGTAGTTTGAACAAGCAGCAATAATATTTTTTTGTGTGTGTACTGTGAATTGTGACCTAAAGTGAAGTGTTACCGAAAAGTGTTCCGTCAACATCAAATGTTTAAACAAAAGAGTTCATGAGTAGTTAAAGATGAGTTAATGATGATGTGCCCCTCCAAGTAAAGTCATGACATAGTTATACATTAACAGCTCATGAGTCAATGTTGGTTACATTTGGCTTAAACTTAAATGTTAATACATTAATTAACAACACGTACTGACAAGTAATTAAGATAGCCGTTATTTACACATTAACTCTTGTGAATCATGTTGTCGTTAAAGTTAGCTCATGATTAGCGTTTACAATAACAATAATTCATCATTAATATAGTAATGTTTGGTTTACATATTAATACATCATTCATGTACTGTTATTGTAAAGTGTTACCTTTACACTTGTAGTTATGGGTTTGGAAAATTCCCTAACCTGGGTGATGAAAGTGTTTCTGTTAAAAGTTTTATGATTTTCTTTCTTCTGTTGAACAAAAAACAAGACCTACTGAAGAATGTTGGAAACCAGCAGACATCGACATTCATAGTAGGAACAAACTATGTTCAACAGAGGAAAGAAACTCAAACAGGTTTGGAACAGTTGGAGGATGATGAGAGAATTTTTATGTTTTGGTGAAACATCCCTTTAAGTCGATAATATATCTAATACTAAATATACAAAACGTGCTGTCTGTAGGCCTGATGTTTTTTATCATCTGAGAACTTCTAAAGAATTCACACTCAAATGAACATCTGCTGCTAGGGGATGTATTTACGACACTTGTTTTGAACTGTGATGCCCAACATAGAAAAATACAACAAAACACAGGTATAATCAAGCATTCTGGCCTTCGCATCTTGTGATAGCTTGTTCTCTTTTTGGTTTGCTTAGATGTCTTTGGTCTGTGTCAGATTTACATTTCAGTCTAAGTACACCAGAGTTTGTTATGAAGCAGATCAAGACCTTTCTTTTCAGCTGTCGCAGTCTGCTTGTTTGGTGTGCACCAGGGTTCGGCTGACAACTCTCATGCTTAAGCAAACGATCCACACTGATAAAGTCAACATAGGCTCATTCTGAAAACATAGCCCTATATAGATTTCTGGAGATCGCAAATTATATAGCCAGAAGTACGTATGGGTGTATTTTGTCTTTAAAACAAACACTATGAGGCGGTATGACGCTGTTCCTTTTTGCGCTTACCAGCGGACAGCTTACCTCCGTATGGACGGCTTTCCCACTGTTACCAGTTTGTCCAGTGGCTTGCAGCATTCGTCGGCAGACTTGAGATGCAGAAAAGAGCTGACCGAAATGATGTGGTTTGAGTCCAGTGAAGAATGGTTCCAGAAAGAATGTAAGACAAAAAACAAAAACCAAAAAAAAATAATAATAATAAACAAGTAAATATTGGTGAGAATGTGGCAAAATCTGAAAATGTGGTATAAATCAGGGGGCTTTTCTTTTTTCTGGATTGCTTTTTAAAACACTGTCGGTTGGGTTTAGGGAAGTGGGTGTTCACTGGTCAGTCGGTGCTTTTTAAAACACTCTTGGTTGGGTTTAGGGAAGTGGGTGGTCGCTTGTCAATCGGTGCTTTTTGAAACACTATCGGTTGGGTTTAGGGAAGGGGGTGGTTGGGGAGATTGGTTGGTTAGTCAGTTAGTCAGTCGACACTGGCCTCTGGTGGATTTATGTGAGAAGAGCAGGCGCAAATGGCACTCCCGAGAGAAATCTCAAATCTCAAAAAGCATACACAGCGGCCTCTGGTAGAAAAAAAACTTAACTCCTGGGACATATTTGCCATTCTCCAGAAGTGTATATAGGGCTACATTTTCAGAATGAGTTGGGTTTGAAAAAGCTTTCATCTGAGTTGATTTTAATCAAGTCAAAAGTGTTGAATGTTGAAGTTGAAGTCTAAATAGCTTTCCCTTACAGTTTAATTTAAACTTATAAAGCCCAGAATGCAGTATCTTCTTAGACAAAGTAGTATACAATAGGAAATGCTATTTTATGGTGCTTCTTTCTGGATTGGTGCTGGACTAGCTGCTTGAATAATGTTGGTGTTAGCTAACAAAAAAATTATTTGACCTATTGAGGCTTGCTGGTAAAGCTAGTCAAGACTTGTTCAGAATTTAATAAAAATGCATGTAACCTTAAATTTCAGTTTGAATTGAAGTAAATAACCTGAGCATGACAGGAAATATCTACAAAGATCAAAGCTTTGTTTTTATTTGTAAACAAGTGTTGAATATTGAGGGCAGCATTGTGGCTCAGTGGTTAGCACTGTCGCTTCACAGCAAGAAGGTTGCTGGTTTCAGTCCCGGCTGGGTCAGTTGGCATTTCTGTGTGGAGTTTGCATGTTTTCACCGTGTTTGTGTGAGTTTTGTGTTGGCTCTTCATAAAACATATGCCAGAATAGTTAGTGGTTCAGTCCGCTGTGGTGGCATCTGATAAATAAAGGACTAAGTTGAAGGAAAATGTATGAATGAATGTTAAATACTGGCATGGCAATTGTGTTTGAAAGCCTACATTTTTTGAGGACTTATATGAAGCTTTTATTTATGATTCCCTATATTTCCTGAACATAAAGTAATTTACTCTCTGTCATTCCAGTTTAAATTCCATTAAACTTCCCATGGGATGTGAGATTTGTTCAATCCAACTTCTCTGCTCTCTGGGCACTTTTTCTATTTGCTTTGCCACTGTTTGCATCATGAGATGATGAACTGGGATTCATGACCTTCCTCTTGACCTTTACAAAGTAAATGATTTACAAATCCTCAATAACGAGTGGTTAATCAGTAAAGATCAGTATAAAGACCTCACCTGCATTAGTGTGTTTGTGGATCAGGGCACACGCACAAGTCCATCCTCAATATGAATTGTTTGCTCAGGTGCTGGTCTAACAGTGTGTTTGAGTGCTCTCCTGGATCAGATGACGGTGTGCATGCGAGTGCACATGTAATGTACCTGTAGTATTATAATAATGGAGCTTATACACCCAATTTCCCCCCTCCCTCCTTTATTTTCAGTCTCTGTCTCTGTGCAGTGCACTATCGAGAGTGTCAGCCAGCCTCCTTAGTATTCACATCCCCTCTCGCTGACTTACCGCACAAGCCAGAGACAACAGAGGAGAGAGAGAGAGAGTGAGAGAGAAAGAAAAAACAAACAGGAAGACAAAATAAAAGATTGCAATTTTCTAGCCTTTGGCTCAAGCGTGCATAGTGTGCATGCTTGTGAAGAGCTTTGGATAATTCATATTTGACACCTTTGTTATTCTCTTGCCTTTTGCAAATGGTCGATTCACCCCTGCAGCACGGCATTGCTCCACTAGAAAGGCTGCTATGAGCTCAGTTCTAGTGAGGCGAGTCGAATCGTTTACATGCCAAAGATGTTCAATTTTGAATTCTTTATGAGGTGTATTTCATCCCCACAGTGACATGTTTTGAAATTGGCCCAGTTGTGCTAAATAAGACTGTGGCTCGTGTCTGTCTCTCTCTCTTTGTTAGTTGCTCTGTCTCGCTCATTCTTCCTTCCAGTCTTTTCTCTGTGTCACTCCATGTCTCCTCATCCCTCTGTCAGTTTGAATTTAGTTTAATCTCCTCCTCCTCATTCCTTCGCTCTGTTGCTCTCTGTTAAATCTCTTCCCAATGCTCTGTCCCCTTTCCCCCAAACTATAGAGAAAAGCTTTATATTTCCTGCAACACAAAGACTAAAGAAGGGAGCCTGAGGGAGGTGCAGAGAGAACGTTAATCCCCTTACAAGTTCACTGTCTCAAGGTTGCAAAGCGAAAAAGGGGGAGAGAAATGAAAGATGGGTAAAGTGACCACCACCATCACGACTGCCATAAACAGACTGATTATGAGAGTGCAAGAGATGGAGGGAAAAATTGAGAGAGAGAGAGAGTGTGTGTGGCAATGCTTTCATGCTTCGCACTCTGCAGGATGACAAGCGGCTGCTGCCTCTGCAATTGGCCGGGACTGCCACCAATCAGAGCGCAGACAGGGAAGGTGCCTTTAGGTTATACCCAACCCCAAAAACAAGAAGCGGGGAGAGAGATAGGGAGAGCGTGAGAGGAAGAGAGAAAGAGAGAGTGCAGCGCAGACACCGGCTTGACTGTGCTACTGAGACATTTCTTCATGGTATCTGAGAAATGTTCCTGTTGAAGGGAAATTGTTCATCTTCTGTCTTCTGTAGAGAAGCACGGTTTGTCCCGGTGTGCCTGCAGGGATTTGGGCTCATTCACTGACTGCCGGCATTTCTGACCCCTCTCCATTTCTGGACCCTCCCCCACACTGCCCTCTGACTCACCTGAGAAAAGACAGCAGAAGACCTGCAGATCCCTCCCCTCAGAACAGTGCTCATTCACCTGCAGAGAGAGAGAGAGGACGTACGAGATACAGGATGGACAACAGCTATGCTCTCTATCACGCTGCGCTTTCAGCTTAACTCACTTCTGGTTTGGAGAAGAGACGCAGAGAGGAGCGCGGAGACCAATTTGTGCTCCCCTGGATTAGAATTCACGGAGAGCTGATCCTGATCGCAGGAGCGAGGCTTAAGGATGATCTTAGGTGAGTTTTCCTTCAGTTCTTCTCCAGTTAATAAAGTGCTGTGGCACCACTGACACTTGAATTAAGATACATCAACTGGGCTTCGAGCGTATAACTTCCTCAGTAGCATTCCTGCCAACTTAAAAGAACTTGTGTAGACTTGATGTGCAAGGAGTGAACCATCGTGGTTTCTTCTAGATGAATTTGGGCTGAAGCTGAAGGTCACAGTTGTAGCAGCGGGTGTCCAGCGTTACAAGCTGTTTCACCCTTGGTCATCTGCCTGCTGTCCATTCTCACAGGGGTTTTGACAATGGAATTTGAATCCAGGCAGGTTTAAAATGTAAAGGGACTGAATGCACCACTTCCTAAGTTGAGCTTCCTAATTTGAACTCCATTGAAGGTGCATTTGGTTGACCACACTGTAAAAAAATCTGTAATTTTATGGTTTATTTCCGGCAGCTGGGGTGCCGGAACTGAACCGTAAAATAACAGCCGTTGAATTACAGAAATTTACTGTAAAATAACAGACATTAAATTATGGAAATTTACCAGAAATTTTAATTTAAGTAAATTTCTGTAATTGTTTAATGTCCGTTTTTACAGTATATTTCTGTAATTTAATGTCTGTTATTTTACAGTAAATTTCTGTATATTAAGGGCCGTTATTTTATATTTTTTTGCCGGAAATAAACCGTAAAATTATCATATTTTATGGTTCCCATAAACTAAAATTATAATATTTTTTTTTACAGTGCAGGTGTATCTTGTGCTTGTGTGTGTGTTTTGTTTGTATCTGGTTTTGCTTATTGTTATCATGACTGCAGTAGGCATCTACCACTATAGAATTTCCCCCTGAAACTGATGTTTATAATTATATTAATCTTGTATGAAATACTGATATCATTATTAGTATTATTTTAGAAATTCTGCATAACTTAAAAAAAATTATCATAAAAAAAATTGTTAAATGTTTTAAATGAATTTTCTACAAATAACAACATTGTAAAGTGCAACATGTATAAAAAAGTATTTTTTAAGTATGTTACGTTAACTTCAGTCTGGTAGGTAATATAAATGTGAAAATGGGAGCATAAAAAAGCAACTATAGTTTGCATAAATAAATTTACAAAAGGGAAATTTAACGTTGGCTGAGAATCAAGATAGAACCGATATCCCTAAACCTTAAATCACCTTTAGAAGATTATAATCATATACATCACAATATCTGCATTTGGCTCTAAAATGAGACCTATAAACAAGCTTGACAGTTTATTAGTGTTAGCCATAATCATTTTTTACAGTCTTTTGGGTGCTTGAGGAGAGTTCCGTCATTGCTCTAGGCTATGGATGTGTGTGTGCTGACTAGAGGCTGCAGCATCTGAGGCAGCTCATGTTCCTGCAGGGTTTGTGTGAATAAAGCATCTGTGCTCCATTGCAAAAACACAATCGCATCAGACAGTTGTCATTGTATGGCTCAGCTTTAGGTATGCTAGATTATAACAACACGTCTGTTTTAGAGTACCTGTAGCATACCTGTGTGCTGCTGTGCTATAAGTGTTACTGCGTGTGTTTGTTTGTGTAACACTGTGAGGGAACACCAGTTGAGGCCACATTGTTTAACGCATGCCTGGGCTAATTTAACAGCCGGGCTGCTACACTTCTCGCCGGCATTTTCCTCGGGGCATGTTTTCCAGGGAGCCAAGCATAATGATTATAGGCCTTGTAATGTGTGATCTGTCTGCTCTATGTGTGTGTGTGTGTGTGTGCGCATATGCCATTATTACTACAGATAGAAAGGATTTATAGTTACAGTGCACGGTTATGCACCACACGTTTGTGAAATATATCTTTTTACCAGCTCTAGTAAGCACAGTGGGTTAGCTTGTGGAATATCATCACTATATAGTTCTGTTAAAGGTATAGTTCACCCAAAAAAAATAATTTTGTCATAATATACTCACCCTTGTCACAAACCTGTTTAAGTTTCTTTTTTTTCAGTTAAACACAAAATAAGTTAATTTGAAAAATGTTGGAAAGCTTAACCATTGACTTCCATTGTATTTGTATCCAACTGGTTTCTAACACGTTTCAAAATATCTTCTTTATTTTGAAAGAGAAATAGAAACTCATAAACCTATGGAACCACCTGAGGGTGAGCAAAATAGCGAGTAAATTGTCATTTTTGGGTTTGACTTCCATAGTATTTGTTTTTCCTACTGGTTTCTAACATTTTTCAAATTATCTTTTTTATTTTGAAAGAGAAATGGAAACCCATAAACCTATGAAACCACCTGAGGGTGAGCAAAATAGTGAGTAAATAATTTTTGGGTGAACTAAGGAAGGATGATGTCAAGGTAGATGATTTGCAAATAAGTGCGTTTTTGTTTTATAGACTGTTCTTCTTAATTACATTTAAAATGAAAACTCTGTTGTGAATTACTCATGCCACACCAAGCATGTTGGATTTAATTTATTTTGTAAAACACAAGGGCATATTTAACATGACATGCAGCCCAAAGAAAAGGTCACTTTCATTTTACAAAAATGAGCAGCACGAACATTCTACTAAACTTCTTATT
>CAIGQZ010001345.1:14229626-14248456 GCA_903798205.1 Danio tinwini | reverse complement strand
CACACACACACACACACACACACACACACACACACACACACACACACCTCATTCCTGGCCCGAATACATTCTCTAATGGGTTCAACATAGTGTGTGTTAATGCCAGGTGTCCAATAGAGCCACTCTTTAAAGCACACGGCCAACCCTCTGCGGGATCCTGTAACACGGTGTATTTTCTAACAAAACACACTTCTGTATCTGTGTTTGCTGTGATGCACATGGCCGACCAGATCCTGGCTTTGTTACAGAGCCTGCTTGTTTGCTTTACTGTTTATTTTGTTGTATAGACAGCACTCAGAGAGCAAACAAATCATAAAAGCCTGACTATACAATACCAGCGATGGGGTCATCCTTTGAATAAGACAGTTTATGAAATACAGCCACCAGCGCGGATGATAAATACATACATCCGTCCGCAAACTGCACACATTTATCAATAGTTTGAGCGCAAATCTATATGACAAATTGGAAGGCTGGATGAATTATGATGCTTATATATCCCTTTTTTTTTTTGGAAAGGACAGGAGAAATGTTTGTGTTTGTGTTCAAGCAAAGAAGCTCTGTAGATGCTCATAACTGGTATTACATTATTTCCCATTGTTGTTAAGGTTTCGGAAAAAAAGGAACAAAATCAATTCTCCTTGAAATTCTGGAAGGTCGATGCTTGGAAGCGTGGAGGAGAAATAAGGGAGGGGTGGAGATGTGATAGCTTGCAGCACAGAGGGGAAAATCTAGCCCACTGACAAGACTATTGAGTCTCTTAATACCCTTTCTGGATGGATTCATGCATGGAAACCGAAACGCTTTTTTTTTGTCGCTCAGGATGAATGTGTCTTGCTATATGCCTTAAGGACAGTTCACCCGAAAATGACACTCTTGTCAGTACATATTTACTCTCATTTCAACTGATACACGTGTGATGTGATTTTCTAACTTTGCTCTGTGGAGCATGAAAGAGGTAGAATGCCCTTCTGCACTATACAAATATCTGTAATTTTATCAGAAAAAAAGTGACAGTTTGATGACTATGTTGCTTTAATTTATTTAAAAAATGTATATTTTGTTAATAATATTTTTAAAATGCTTTTAAAGTGCTCTTTATTTAACCATATAAGACATTACACAAGCAGAAGAAACATGTACTAATTGATTCAAGAATAAAATGGATCCTTCATCTGTACTTTTATGGCAAATTTGGGAAGCTGTTAAATATTACTTAAAAGTAAAATAGCTTCCAAGGAGGAATGCCACTAGAGTCAGTTTTAATTTTCTTTATATGTTTATTTTATATAAAATTAAATTAATATATCTATAAAATAATATAATTATAAGATACAATTTGTATTGTTTTGCATGTTTTATTATTTTATTTGAAAATGTTTCTTTTTTTTTTGTTATCAACAATGTCGTTTTAGGTCACATTTTGTTTAAATTGCCTGCAGTGTTGCCCTTGCCCTTGCTAGAGAACACTCTCTGTCATTCACCCGAACTACAAATCCCATCATCCCCTGCAGTCACACACTGGTTTCAGTTCACCTCCTGATGACACATACAGCTCAGCTGCAGTTTATCACCACTGATTAAATGGTGATGGGATATATATATATATACACACCAAAAACATATCCAGGGATAAGTCTTGTTATGGTGCAAGTGAACATTTTAAAGATTTGATTGTTTAACATTTACTGATTGTTTGACATCCATCTCGATCCTCTCACCTGTCTCTTCATCTACAATTTTGATTATCTGTGCATGCTTGCCTGCCTGAAAACTCTAATAATGCTGCATTTGGGACCTACCTCTGTTGTTTAACTTTCGTTACACATTTGTTGTATAAAGCATTAATTTAACGTTATTGTTTTATATGGTAGTTAGAAAGGCAAATTTTTATCATCTTAAAATTATGAATCACTTTTATGAATCACTTCTACAGAAAATGAACTGTAATAATTTAAATATGCTGATTTGTGGTTATAATTAATAGCTCATATAAAAAATGTGGACACACATTATATATACATTTAAAACAGTTGCTGTGTGAATTAGGAGTCTACATGTTCAACTTCCTCATAAAGTTGTATTAGCAAATAAAAAAATGGTTAGTTTAAAGTTTATTAACTTTAAATAAAGTACATTGAAACTTGTGTATAAAAATGTCCTATCTTCTCCCATGGACACATCCTGTAGTGAGGTTCAGTCAAAAGTTAAATTAAGAAAAAGCAGCATGACAACTTGTGGGAACAAATTGTTGTAGTGTGATTGCTTTGTTCTGCAGATTAGCTTGACCCTCCGTCACCTAGAGTTATGTGCCCGAATGTCACATTATGCTCACTCAAGCTCTAAATGACTGATGTTTTTTGTAAATCCATCATTAAAATTAGGTAGAAGACTTTTAATGGGCTTTGGATGCAGTTAAAGCTATGCAGGCTGAGCTCAGACCTGCCTGAATGTTTTTGTGTGTGTGTGTGTGTGTGTGTGTGTGTGTGTGTGTGTGTGTGTGTGTGTGTGTGTGTGTGTGTGTGTGTGTGTGTGTGTGTGTTTGAAGCAGATAAAGGCAAAACATGTGTCTGAGTGTGAATGTGGATCCTGCAGCAGTGTTTGGATGAGGGCCATAGAGTCATTTGGCTTGCAGGTAGCTTCACTAGTGAAAAGAAAAGTGATGCGCCAGTCAGGAGTTTGTGGTATGCACACCTGCAGCTTCCCCTCCTCCTTCATTTTGCGATCTGGCAAAGGGCAGGGGATATGGAGGGACTGCGCTCAGACCTGCCCCTGCCCAGGAGGTAAACGCTCTACTGTGTGTGCGTGCATGCCTCTGTGGTGATTTGTCTAGGTGTACCAGGCCCACATGGCTAGCCAGGTCCAGCGGTGAACAAGTTAACGTTTCCAACATGGTTATATTTTTGGTGAGCAGACATGCCTGAGCCCATTTCAGCTTCCTTGAGGAGGTGAATTATGAACATCTCACATCAGTTTGATAATGATAAAAGCATATAGCTTGTGTGGAACTGCCCTTATTAGAAAAAGGAATTTTGATTCATAATGTTTTTTTTTTATTATAGGTAGGTCCACGTTAATGAAAATAATAGACAAATAATAGAAACCATTGCCTATTAATAAATACCATTATACATTACAGGCAGATTGTTCTTTATTTATTAAACAGGAAATGAAAATGTTATGTGATTATCATATTCTTTTGTTTTCTTTTATTCACCTATTGACTTTTGAACTGGTTCACTAAACAGATTTGTTTACAGTGGGTAATCAATTCATAGGTTGTTTACACATTATGTCATTGATGACGTGCGAGACTCAGATGGAGGGCAGGAAGTGATTCTTTTACATAGGAATCACTATCAAAACATCAAAATGTTTCTGTTTTGTTGTTTTTAATAGTTTAAATCAGCTAAAATGAGAAATGGCGAACAGCTTTTATAGACTTCCAAAAGTTTTTTGCTTATAAAGGGAGGAAAGTTCAAGAAACTGGCTGAAAAACGGAAGAAAAGGCGCCATGTAATGATTATTTTTTGACTTTGAAACTTTTTTGAAAGCAATAATTCATTTAACAGCACTAATAAAGATTATATACAAGCCTAGCTAAGTGTATCATGTTAATGTGTTATAGAAAAATCTAATTTACACCACCACAACTTATACAAAATCCAGGAGATAAATAACTTACCCTGCCATGTAATTGCTGCAAAAAATCTCTGTCTTGTTTTGCAATAATGCAAGTCTTTACTGGTGTTTTGGCAGAATAAACAACCGTAACATTGAATGTTTGTTGATGGTAAGTTCATTGACCAAACAAAAAATGCTACCCTTGCGAGCAAAACTAGACAGTTATTATTGTGGAATAATAAATAATAATAATAATAAATAAATAAATAATAGTGTAGACTATGCGTCTACACTTTTGTATGCTTTCATCTGTTAGTATTTTTTCATGCGATAGCTTACTGCATCTACCGCCTCTATGACAGGCAAATATATTTTAGTTCAGTAGAAAACTCAGCGCTCCTCTTGATATAAAGATCATGCCCAACATATACAATTACTCTCTATATTTTCTTTGAAATATAGTATAAATCTCAAAAATATGGACTTTCTTCACTCTCCCATTCAGTTTTTTTAACTTCCTGCCCTCTATCTGAATTTAGCACGTCACCAATACCAGATAATTGCAAACAACCTATTCAGCAGCCTCTTTATTATGGCTACAAGTGTATCATGTGTTAAAAGTGAATCCATGAGCCATTTACACAACTAATTTATTAAAAACATTATTCAAAATTTGAAATTTTCACTTACTATAAATGATTTTTCAACTAAACGGTTCAATAAAATAGTTGTTTTCTTTAAATAATTTGATTTGTTTGAGAATAATTGACTGTGCATTATTTTCATTTGAACCATACATCTTTTTTTGTCCTTATTTTATTTTCCAATTCTTCCAATTATTTTCCTATTGACCTTATTCTTCGCATATGAGTGGGTGCAGCCATTTGAATCTTATTGCCTTGCGACTTCTGGTGTCATTCACTTCCATTCATTTTTAGATGCTAAAAACAGCTTATTATGCTAATTGATGTTGGAAACTGGTATTTTCTTATTGTATTATTCTGCTAGAAACTAGAAGTTTGACCGTTTACTGCCGTTTATTTTTTCTAGTCATTTCTCCTGTAGGCAACAGAATCGTAAGTTCTAAAACAATTGCAAAAACGAGCGCACTTCCGCATTGAGGAAGGTTAATTGACTTGATTCTTTTGAATAACTCCTAAAGCCACTTTTCCACTGCACACAACATTTGAACACAGCTGTCGGAATATGCCCCTTTGTGGCAGTCGAGTAGAACTTTTAGTTTTGTCATGCACCATGAGAGAGAAGCTGGATTCTGGATTAGTGGTGTATGTTCTGTCCGTTCACCATGGTTGAATGAATATATGAATAAATACTAGAAACTCATAGACATTGAAAGGAAATTTGGAGACAACATAAATTTGTTTTATATTGTTTATTACTCATTTATGAATAGAAATGTTTTTTTTCTGAGTCCAAAATAACGAAAAAAAAAATATTTTTCATCTTGCGTGCATGGACCTGCTTGGTCAACACTGCAATACGGCACATTCAGTCAACCGGTCGCATACAGACTAGCCGCAGGAGTAAATATTTGAACGTATCTGCAGCTCAAATCGGATCCGAATTTTCCACATACGGAGATTATCGGAACCCCACGCAGCTCCTGGACTACTCTCCATTGGAAATAAATGACTTCCAGTCTGTCGTTTGACGTTTGTCGAGTGCAGTGAAAAGGCGGCTTAAGGCCTCATTCATACTCCGAGCAACTTGCAGTGGCAAAGCAGCAAGCAACCGTTTATTTCAACGGAGAGCAAGCGATTTTCGGCAACCTCCGTCTTCACGAGCGACAGCGACCTTTGGCGACCAGGTGGGCATGTCGAGAGATGCTACAAAGTTGAGAATCCTTCAGCTTTATGCAAATGAAGAGCGACTTTCTTCAGCAACAGTCAATAGGAGCACCAGTAGAGCTCACGTGATTCTCTCTCAGGCTTGCTCAGAGGCCAGTTGTATTCATGCTGTATAGACCTACATAGACCTGCATTTGATGGAGATCGCCACCCAGAGCGACAGGCAACTACAAAGTCGCTGCTAGTGTCAATGAGGCATTAATTAGAAACAATTACCTCAATAATCAGGTTTGAGCTCTTTATTTAATCAAAATATCAACCCTATTGCTATTGCTCGTGTGCCAGTAAATATACTTCCTGGTGCCAGTGTTGGCTTGCATGTTATAGTTCGCCAACCCCTGCACTATTAAATGCAAGTTAAAGTGTCTATAGTCTTCTGCTCGAGCCACAGAGGCAGTTTATAGTATTGTGTTGAAAAGCTTTCAGGACCAGAGCTTTTGGGTTCCTTCCAAAGTCCTCCATCAATGGTCCAAATAACAGCAGCGCTGCTCTCTCCTGCACCGTCTTACTGAAATGTGGCCTGTGGCTTAAACGTGTTGTGATGAGAAACTGCAAAGCGGCTTGTGGAAAAAGACGTGGGCCATTTCCATAAAATTAGCTTAGCAAATGGATGGAAGCAGCAGCCCCTGCAGAGAGAAGACAACAGCACGAGCCGCTGGAGAATTCACAATCCTTGCTCTGCAATACGCCTATAGCGCTGATCTCATATACGTGGCCATTCATGGAATTAAGCAAGAAATATCTTTACACTAGCACCGGATTGGATTAAACAGCACATTAAACTGGTGAAGCTGTGCTAAATAAGGTCCCAGCTGCCACTTCTTTGTATTTTCGTTGTCTGTCTTTACGTAAGTGTTGCTATATCCAGAGATGGGAGTGATTCTGCTTTGTGGCACCCCGATAATCGCAGCGCATACACCGCTACATATCTTCATTAGCAGATTAGCTGTGGGAAATGAATCCTGCTTTGTTCCTCCTCCAACCCAAGCATCACTCCATGTTTTTTTTTTCCCTCTGTCATTTCTACTTAGGCTTCTCTCTTGTTTTGGACACACACACACACACAGACACACACGTCAGCCTGCTAGGATGCTAGCTTCTGTTAAGCTCTTCTTTTGTTCCCTGAAGGTGCATCAGCCGCCCAGTGGGTGTACTGACTCGAGACCGAACAAATTAAGGTCACAGCAGGCAGTGGACAGCAGAGAGAACCTGTGCTAGACCAACCTTCCCTGTCCACCTTCAGCACATCATACGACACAGTTGAGGCCCGTCGCCAACTTACTCTAGGGAGCCATAATCATTTAATCAAGACCCCTTCACGCCCCTTCATCCTCACGCTCTCCCCGGAGGCCCAGATCGCCTATTGTTCGTATACAGAGAAATGATGAAAGGTGATGAGCGTCTTTGAACTTGAGTAGGAAGAGAAAATAGGGACGTGAAGTATACGTGAGATGTGCTGCTGCAGCTCTGAGGGATGTTTTTTTGAAACGGACTGGAGAGAAGGAGAAAGAGTGAGAGAGTGAGCGTATTACTCGTGAATGGGCTAGGCATGAGTCATACTGCTCTCTGGTGCTTGATGGTGGAGTTCTCCCACAATGCATCTATTTCGGGCTTACTTTTCTGTCACTCTCTATGTACTTAGAAGCGTAACTTCAGAACACTTACATAAGGACCTCGGTGCTGTGCAAAACAAAACACAGTAAAGGCAATTCACTCTCACAAAAATCAGAGCGGGTGGCCGCTGAATTTAGACATGATGCTGTAGAAGGTGCAGGAAGTAGTGCTCATGGGTCTGTGAGTTAACATATTTTTTTATTTGAAAATCACTATCAAAAATGCTTGAATAAACATCTTATAGTGAGCTTTTTTTCTATTTATACACTACCTGACAAAAGTCTTGTCATCGATCCCAGTTGTAAGAGCAACAAATAATAACTTCACTTCTAGTTGATTATTTGGAAAAGTGGCAGAAGGTAGATTTTTCTGATGATTCATCTGTTGAATTTCATCCCAATAGTCATAAATACTGCAGAAGACCTATTTGAACCCACATAAACCCAAGATTCTCACAGAAATCAGTCCAGTCTGGTGAAGGAAAAGTCATGTTTTTTTGTTATATTCAGTATGGGGGCGCCCGAGAGATCTGCAGAGTGGATGGCAACATCAACAGCTTGAGGTATCACGACATTTGTGCTGCCCATTACATTACAAACAACAGGAGAGGGCAAATTCTTCAGCAGGACAGTGCTCCTTCTCATACTTCAGCCTTCACATCAAAGTTCCTTAAGCAAAGAAGGTCAAAGTGGCTCCAGGATTGGCCATCCCAGTCACCAAACATAAACATTATTGAGCATGTCTGTGGTAAGATGGAGGAGGCATTGAAGATGAATCAAGATAATCTTGTTGAGAACGCTTTCTTTGCCATTCCAGATGACTTATTAAGTTATTTGAGTCATTGCAGAGATTTATGGATGCAGTTGTCCAAGCTCATGGGAGTCATACACAATATTAATTATTTTTCCACTGCACCATGACTTTATATTCTATACTGTACATTATGTCTGTTATGTGAGAATACTTTTGTATTAGCAAATTCAGACCTTACTGTCCTAATTAAATAATTAAAAATCAAGGCATGATCGTATTTTATTTTGGTAAAATAGAAGCCTTGAAAAGGCGACAAGACTTTTGTCAGGTAGTGTAAAAGGTGAAAAGGTGCTAGAACGACACTAGCAAACTCAGACTTCAAGTGCCCAGACAGACTGGGAAATATGCAAAATTATTGTTGCATGTCACAAAAATCTTAAAGACCAAAGATAATAAGAAGCACAATAAGTAGTTGTTATAATGAATATACACCAATGTATGATCAAAAATGACAAAGTATTTTAGGCTCTTTCCGCTAATTCTACTGCTGTTATCTTGAAATGCAAGTATCTTGACCAAAATGAACATGTCATCTAGATGTTTGCTTTTAATCTAGGAAGCTTTAAATGTATCTGTCTTAATTGACATCTTTGAAATCACCTCTTGTCTCATTCCCTATGGTTTTACACTAAATCAGTTATGAGAGAGTTAGTATGTAGTAAATATGTATATGGCAATGAAAATATAACACACTGCTGCTGCAAACATAACATGAAGACAAAACAAAGCCATGGAAACTTGATTCGATGTATAAACAAACAGTAGCATAAGCAAACATGCTTATATCTATACTGAGTTTACTGAGACAGGACAACTAAAATATACAACCCAAAAACAAATAGACCAATCACAAAGACAAGTTTCTTTTTCTTTTTTTTTTTTTTTTTGCACCATGAGCCATTAAACCACATGTTTTTATATCTATGTGTGCCTGGGCTACTTTACCATCTGGCCTAACATTAATGTACTAGAGCATAGGTCTCAAACTCGATTACTGGAGGGCCGCAGTTCTGCACAGTTTTGCTCCAACCCTAATCAAACACAGCTCATCCAACTAATCAATGAGTACAAAAGAGTCTTGAACACCTTGATTGGTTGCATCAGCTGTGTTTGATTAGGGTTGGAGCAAAACTGTGCAGAGCTGCGGCCCTCCAGGAATTGAGTTTGAGACCTACAGTATGAGTAGACTGAAGTACAGTGCTGAATGGCTCAAAGCTAGAATACTACACTATTTGCGCTTCACTACTTTGCTGACTGCCTTAACTCTAATAAACTAGATTCTCTATGCCTGGGCAACCATTACAAATGGCTTACCGCTGGTGTGCTGGACTAGTCTAGTTAACTAGACTATGTGAGCCTTGGCTACTTTGCTGATCGGCTTTGCACTAAACTGCACACTCCGTGTCCTTATAACAAAAATTTCATGATGCAGGGTGATCAGAAAAAATATACTCCGCACCACTTTTAGCATGTTTATATGAAACTTTGATCATTTAATTGCTGCTTTTCTGTAGATAACGGCAAAGTGAGACACTGCAGCA
The DNA here is from genome assembly GCA_903798205.1 of Danio tinwini. Lineage (NCBI taxonomy): Eukaryota > Metazoa > Chordata > Actinopteri > Cypriniformes > Danionidae > Danio > Danio tinwini. Next base: position 14,238,996 of record CAIGQZ010001345.1, on the reverse strand, counting down.
CAAAGAGAAACAAGAGACAGCGCCTGGTCATTCATATCATACGCAAGCCCTAAATATTGATCAACAGCATGTATTTGAAAGATGTTATGATAGTTATCAGTGATACAGTGTGCAGCTGAACTTAGCCAAACACACTAGCATAGCTAATGGAAACATCACCTTTGAAATGGCTGAATGAGTCAAATAAGCAGCCAAATATAACCCATTTGAAGCACAAAGTTCTTAATCTGCTACTTCTAAACACACAGACATGATCTCTCCGAAAACATGTTGCAGACTGTTAATGCAAGCTCCTTACAGTTCATTGGCTGCTGAGGCAACAGCAACCAATCACCAACAATTGAAAGCAGACTGGAACTTATTAATAGAGTTTCACGAGTTCACACTCACAGATATTTCACTGAATAGAATATGCATGTTTGGCGTGCTGTCCGGGGAGAGGGCTCTGAGCCCTAACTCATGTTATTTCCCTTATCAGGATAGAGAGATAGGGTCCGAGCGCAGTGTCTAGCCCGGCTCCAGAACGCTCCCCCTTCATACTTAAATATCTGGTTTAATAGTGTGGAGTTGGGGTGGTGGAGGGATGCTGAAGTCGAGAGAAAACAGAGGTATGACATGTTTGACCATTTATAGGGGTTTGGTCTTGTGCTGATTGGATAATAGAATGATTGTGTGTGATGAATTAGCCTCGTCAAAGACTGACCGTGCTGCTCCCGAAATTTGTTTATAAAACATCACTTCATGACAGAAGCTTGCATTTGTACCTTCTAATTGTTAGGCTATAATATCAATATTTATTTTATTTACCTCATTCAGAGTCTCTTTTACATCCTAAGTCTACCATTTGAGCGCACATTGCACACCTCTTTGTGTCTATTTGAATAAACATGACAGTTTTACAAAAATATTCATTATTTTTAAAATATGCACAAATTGACAATGGGATAGCAGTAGCTCGTACGAAAATGTGTCAGACATAGACAATTTAATTACGAAGAGTATGACATGTTTTGAACTCAATTTTCTTTTAAAATATTTCTGTGGGCTCTCTTATACATCATTGACACTCATATGCTATATACTCTTGGGTGAATCCCAATGGCTGGCGAAGCATTAACACCTAGGTGGAGGTGGACGGCGATCGGCAGGCCTCTCCTCAAGGACGGTGTCCAATTCTGCTTGTGTGTGTGGTGGTGTAATCCATATCTGCAGGGAGGATGACCTTCACAGCGAGGAGCCTCTGAGGCTAATGCGACAGCCAGAGACACAGAGGAAGGAAACAGAAAGCGGCGACATATTTAGACATTTGCCTTGCTGGCGATCATTCAAGGACGAAGTTGCCACAATTTCGTGTGTTGTATTTCAGAAGAAAACAAAAACCTTCAGTCTTGTTCATTAACCCTTTTGAGGATATTATTTCACTGGAGAACCATGGCCTCCAGACTGCCAGATTCAGGATTTTCTGTCATGTGAGAGTTGAAGGTGGGAGGTTTGGCCAGTGTGATCTTGGTCAAAAGAGTAGTTGCTTATCAAATATTAATTGATCTTTGATGGAGGAGATGAAGAGGAAGCACTGTGTGACGCTGATTCAGCATTTGGCAGGTGCACTGAACTCAACGTTCTTTTTTGATCTAATAAAACACAGCACAGGTGCCGAGTCCCTCATATCTAAAGCAGATTTGTGAAACAAGTGGATTTTAGAGAGTCAATTTTCCTAAAAGTTTCTAGCTTGCTGTAGATAATTAGCATGGAATGCTCCAAAATTATTTGAAACTGGTTTTGTTAAATGTGTGCAAAACTAAATAGAAATTAAATAAAATTTTATATTATATAAGTTAAATGATATATTTATTATTTTATAACATTTGTTTAGGTTCAGTAATGAAACCTAGAATTTCTTAAAAAAATAAGGATAATTAGCTTTTTGTTAGCCTGATGAAAATATTAATACCCTAAATATTATAAATAATATCCTAAATAATACAGTGCTTCCCACAAATAGACTTTACTTGGGCAGGCCGCCCAGGTATATTAACGGCCGCCCAAGTATATTTGATGGTAACACATGTATAATACGATTATTATAATCCTTTTACACTTTTTTTGTATCCGTCCAATAAAGCCAAACATTCGCGATAGATTAACCAGTGGAAAATCTCGCTCTGCACGTTTTCTACTGCTGGTTCTGTGTGCATGAGATCCGTCAAAACTCACTCAGACAATCTGACGTGCTGCACCTTTTGCGCAACAATGCATCCAACCATAGTTTCTAAATTTCCTAAAATGTCTGGGATTGGGGTTTTACTTTTGCTTCCTAAAGTTGCAGTTGTGCCGCTTGTGATAATTTTTGCATTACCATTTCCCAGCTGACTGTGCGCGCACAGCCGCAAAAGAAACATTAAATGATTAATAATTTATTATGCAACTCTGGTAAACTTTACTATATACTCAGAGAGTACAAAATATACTACCTGCAAAATATTTGTGCACCATTAGAAATGGCTAATCAATTAATTTGCCTCATTGAAATAATCTACACTTTTTATACCAGTAATCATTATAATGTTATTTATTTATCATTGCTGTACATTTTATTAATTTAATGATGTTAATATATTACATACTTTATACATATCTAAAATGCTTTGGCAATACTGTACTCTCAGAAATAAAGATACTACAGCTGTCACTGTCACATTTGTACTTAAAGGGTCTATATTGGTACCTCAAAAGTATATATTAGTACCTATAACATTTAAGAGGTACGATTTTTTACTTTGTAGGTATTAATGTGTATCCTTGATGTATTAATATGGACCTTTTAGGTACAAAAGTGTACAACCCCAGTGACAGCTCTCGTACCTTTATTTCCGAGAGTGTGAATGTCATGCCAATAAAGCAACTTTTGAGAGAGAGAGACAGAAACAGCCTTTGCTCCTAAATAGCATACAAGTAAGTGAAATGGTGGATTTCTTTTATTTCAACAGCCTTTAAAAAATAACTGAAACCCATTAAAAAAAAGGTGTATAACAGTGCCATAATAAAAAATATATAGTTAAAAATCACATAATTTTTTTGTTTGTCGCAAGTAGTTGACCTTTTATATGCTGTGGGTAAATGGTTTGTTTCAATCCGGCTACCACCGCAAGTATATTTCAAACCTGTGGGAAGCACGGTGATATTTATATAAATATTCTATATTGTATTTAATTTAACAGATTTCATCATTATGAGAAAGTGAAAAGTGGATTTTTTTGTTTTTCCTATTATCATGTCTTTATTTTGAAGCAGGAGCACCACACTATTGCTGCCTGTTGGAGAAACATCAGTGTGTGATGCGTCTGTCCTCCACCTGCAGATCACAAAACCACTGACCTCTAAAAGTGCTTCTTTTCAAACGCTATTGACGTGCCATCCATTCTCTCCATCCAATTTCTCTTTTTAATTTCTTTTACCATCTATCTTTTCTCCGTCGCCCCCTCTATTTTTTGTCAGAAACAATCAGTGGATTTTCCAGCTGACTGCCCTGCTCTGCCGCAGTCACAGACATGGAGGGGGAAAAAAACACACACACATGTGAAGGGGGACAAATGGTAAAGCTGAAGACTCCCATGATGTGAGAAATGTGTTTGAAAGATGCGTCATATTGGCGTCATACAGTGAGAGCTGAAAGCATTGCAGAGCTGCATTCCTGTACATGCAGTCCTTCTCAAGTCTGTCTCTTTCAGCTATTTCCCTCCCCCTGAGAAAAAGAAAATACGCATCTCAAATTCTGACACCGTGCTGAACAGTCCAGCCAGGGAGACCTTCTACAAGGTGCATTAAATTATATGTGCGTGTCCTTTGCTGCCCAGAGACGGGATGCAGCCTTAAATAGCAGCAGAGAGAGACAGACTGAGGAGGAGACTGATAAAGAGAAAGCAAAATCAACATGCGGGAGGACTGAGATAAAAGAGAGGAGAACGAAAAAATTGAACAGAGACAGATTTATGGGTCTGTGACAAATAAGGTTGTCTGAAGTGAGTAGTAGAGGAAATAATTAAAAAAAATTTAATATATAATATGTGACCGTGCACCACAAAACCAGTCATAAGTGTACATTTTCGGAAACTGGAGATTAACACATGACATAAAAGCTGAATAAATACGGTTTCTAAAGAAGTAGGGTTTGATGGGATAAAACAATTTTTTTCAGAGATAGAATTATATATATAAAATTATATTATATATGAAAATCTGGAATCTGGGAGCAAAATAAAAAAAAACTATTAGGTTTTATATATATTTACAGTAGGACATTTTTAAATAATCTTCATGCAACATGATCTTTATTTAATATTCTAATGATTTTTGGTATAAGAGAAAAATAAATCGATGATACAACATAAGACTTTGTGGCCAAGGTCACATATTATTAATATTTTAATTTTTTCTAATTATTGTTTTACTGTATTTTTTCATCAAATAAACCAATTATTTAATGATAATTTTACACTCACTGGCCATTTTATTAGGTACACCTGTCCAACTGCTCGTTAACGCGGATTTCTAATCAGCCAATCAGATGGCAGCTCAATGCAATTAGACATGTAGACACGATCAAGATGATTTGCTGCAGTTCAAACCGAGTATCAGAATGAAGAAAGGTGATTTAAGTGACTTTAAACATGGTGTGGTTGTTGGTGCCAGGTGGGCTGGTCTGAGTATTTCAGAAACTGCTGATCTACTGTGATTTTCATACAAAACCATCTCTAGGGTTTGCAAAGTATGGTCAGAAAAAGAGAAAATATCCAGTGAGCGGCAGTTCTGTGAGCGAAAATGCCTTGTTGATGCCAGAGGTCAGAGGAGAATGGCCAGACTGATTAAAGCTATTAGAAAGGCAACAATAATTTAAAATTATCTCTCGTCACAACTGAGGTATGCAGAAGAGCATCTCGGAACGTACAACATGTCGAACCTTGAGGCAGATGGACTACAGCAACAGAAGATTACACCGGTTGCCACTCCTTAAGAACAGTTAAGAACAGGAAACATTTCGCACAGGCTCACCAAAATTGGACAATAGAAGATTGGAAAAATGTTGCCTGGTCTGTTGAGTGTCAATTTTTGCTGCATTCGGATGGTAGGGTCAGAATTTGGCGTCTACAACATGAAAGCATGGATCCATCCTGCCTTGTATCAAAGATTTAGGCTACTGGTGGTGGTGTAATGGTGTGGGGGATAAGCACACTTTGGGCCCATTAGTACTAATTGAGCATTGTGTCAATGCTACAGCCTACCTGAGTATTGTTGCTGACCATGTCTATTCCTTAATGACCACAGTGTACCCATCTTTTGATGGTTACTTCCAGCAGGATAATTCGCCATGTCATAAAGTGTGAATCATCTCAGACTGGTTTCTTGTACATGACAATGAATTCACTGTACTTAAATGGCCTCCACAGTCACCAGACCTCAATCCAATAGAGCACCTTTGAGTTGTGGTGGAACGGGAGATTCGCATTGACATGAAGTCGACAAATCTAACTTTTTATTGCTCCTTTAAACTTCTCAAAGCAGTTACACTAAAGGTGTTTTCATAATCCAAAAAAAGAGTTTTAATACAGAGATCAAAGCTTTTTTTCCTAATAGTATATACAGAATTATTAATGCTAAACCACTTAAAGAATCCCTACCAAAAAAAAATCAGAACGGCACCGTTGACCCAAATGCTTAGTAATCAAAATCAGGATAAATAGAGCAAAAGACTGAGCAGAAAACATTGAACCGCATTTGTTTCCACTTCCATACCTAGTTGCTGGCATCCTGGAAGAATCCTGCCATTATTCTGGATCAGCGGCCATGTTGCCCACATATGTCAGCGGTGGCCAGAGGTGCACATCAATATTCATTGAATCAGAAACTCTGACTTGTCCTGTTTGTTCCAGCCGGGCTGAGAAGGGAATTACCACATGGCTATTTGTAGCTGATAAACTGGCCCTTTAGATGGGTTAATTGATCGGGATGGAAGCGATTTCTAAGCAACTGTAACAGTGATAGATCTGAACGCTTAATACAAACGCACGGCCATTTAAAAGAGGCGACTGATCTTTTCATTTGTGGTGGAAAGCCATTGTGGCCAGAGTTACTGGGGACTTGATGGAGTCTGTAGTCTGTTATTGTGTCGCACAACGCAAGACTGATCACACATACAGATCAATTTAATGGTCTGCATGATCGAATCGAGCGCAGGATTTCCACAAATGACTTTGTCCTTCACACTGCAGGTAGAAAACAGAGCAGATCAAGATTTTCAAGCAGATTTTTGAGCCAGTTTAAGTTGAGATTTTTTAGGATTCCTGCAAATTTCAAGTGCTGGCAGCCGGTATCGTTTTGGCTATGAAAAAAGTGGTGATTTTCTCTTAATTGCGAAGAGACATTGATTTCATGGCTATGTGAGAGTGGGCAGAGGAGATAAGGAGAAACAGTAAACACAGTGTCTTCTTTGCTCTGTATATTTTCTCAGTAAACTTTTAAAGGGACAGTAAATCACACCAAATAATGACAATTTAGCCATGTCAATTCACACTTCTTGACTTTTTATTGATGCTGATTTGGACACGTGATTGTATTTATTTTATTTGTATTATTTATTTGTACATTTATTATTTTTACTGATATTATTTAGGATTATTTGTATTTTTTTATTTTTAAACATTTCTTTAAACATTTAATATATATATTTGGTTTTGGGACTCCAACAACAGGCTGATATGCATGCAAGGTCAAAAACACTTTCATTGTCTAATAATATGCATTTATTTTTACCTAATTATCCCAATGACTCATATTATTCGTTCAGTGATTCATTTGTTCCCAAACCCCTCCTTAGCGTGATGCTAATCTGCGTGGATTGGTACAGTGACCCAGTCTGTTAATGAATGAAAAAATGAATGAATGAATGAATGAATGAACAAATTAATTAATAGATGGCAGAAGACTAAAGAAATGTAGGCACATCTACAAAGGTTACAGCAATTGTGACCACAGCGGCATAAATTATGCATCCGAGCCAGCGAACAGAAAACAATCTCTGTACATCTCTGAGAAGTCGCAGTCTTATCTAAATGCGTCATCTTAATGCCTGATGAGCTATGCAAAAGCTTTCATCTGCAAACAGCTTTTTCTCCCTCAATGAAACCGAGACCAACTCCTCAAGCAATAACACCAGATGACATATGAGACATTAGGCCACTTCCAGTCCCAGAGTTCCCTTCGAACCCCCATTCAAGACATTTACAGATTGTGCCGTCGTGACAGCTCAGATGCCATCTGTCTTTGGTGGGACAGAAAACAACACTGCAGGTTTAATTTCATCCAGACTTTGAATCTCCTTTCGCTCCTCCTCTTGAGCTGTGAGGAAAAACGCTGGAGTCACAGAAGCGTTGAAAATGTACCTACAGGTGCACAAGCAGCCCATCATTGGACGCTTTCCTCTTCCCCGTCTCTCAGTCTCTCCTGGGTAAGCTGGAGATTGGGGTTAATGTATACACTGCGTCACACGCTTCACACTGCCAGTGTATCTCCAAAGCTTTGGAGGAAAAAAGGGAGGTTTTAAAATAGAGAGAAGAAAAGCAGAGGAATGAGGAGCGGGGTGGGTAATTTGGGATGCGCAGCATGTGAAGGCCAGATAACCATCTTCTCTGCAGCCCTTCTTTAGCCTGCTGTTTGCTCAATCATCATTTACTGCAGAGAAAGAGAGAGAGAGAGAGAGAGAGAGAGAGAGAGAGAGAGAGAGAGAGAGATGCAGGAAGGAGGAAGTGAAGGAGTTTGAAAGAAAAGAGTGACGAGGGAAAATCACTCTAGATACAAAAGCATGCAGTGGATAGTACTGCAGTGATGATGCACCAGTGTATATGTCTGTGAGGTAGACAGTATGAAAGGACAACAGCAATGTCACAGCTTTAAATTGCATTGTTCAGTCTTTGACAGTATATCTTATGTTCAGACTACTTTTATAGTAATCTTATTTACTTCTGTGTAAACTACTCTAATGCAGCGTGCACGCTGAAACCCTTGAAAGTACACTGCAAAAATATTTCCGTATTTTGTGATTTGCAAATGTTTTCTGTTTATTTACGGTGGTGAATTGCATTATGGGATGTCAATCTCTGCTCTGTCCACTTTTGATGTTGAACATTCAACTTTACAGTTTAACAGAGACTTTTATTGACATTTTAGTATAGTATGAAATAGTATATTGTATAATAAGTAATAGGCACTTTAGTTTATGTCACAATTCAGAGTGTTAACAAACAATTAACTAACACTACTAGGGATGGATGCAGAATTAGATCATACTTTTTAACTACTTATAAACAGTTAACTTAATAATAGGCAGGTAATAAGCCAGCTAATAGCATGAATTGTGACCTAAAGTGTTACCAAATAATATATAGAGAAATTAGTCTGTAAAATAACAGAAAATGTACTGGCAGTTTATTACAAGGTTTTTGTACTATAATATACAACTCCAACCCAGACAATACATCACTTTAAACTACTAAAAATGTCAATAAAAGTCAACTTTTCAAGATTAAAGTTGTTGAAAGAAAGATCATGGTCCAATAATGCAATACAAAAGCATAAATAAATGTGGAAAATAAAACTAAAAGCATGAATCACAAAATACGAAACACTGCTAATTTATGGTTAGTTTTTCCAGTGTATGATTGTTCTAGTGAATTCGTTCAAGAGTTAGATTTAATAAATCATCTTTCCTCCATCTTTGACTTCTTTACATATTTTGAGTGAAGTCTTTCTCCAGTTTGATGACATAATGTTTTCTATCGAACCCAAACTATAGTGAATTTGACCAGTTCTCTAGCTACACAACATGCTGGCCTTTTGATTTTTTCTGTGTTTGGACTCTGTGTGCTTTTCAACCCAAATTATCTTGAATGTCAAGACACTGGATGTGGAGATTCTTCCCCTGTTTAGTACTGAACCGCCAAACATTTTGTGAACTGGATGCCCACTGAGATACTCTGGAATATCCTGTTCTCGTGTTCCTTTGTCTTTCCCAGTCTTTGGGACTTTAGTGAGTTAGTAGGTGCATTTACATGGAGTTGCATTTAATATGAACGAAAATGCTCCATATAAGCACTTCAATTACAATTAATCTGAATGAAATTGTAATTGATTTGAGATGGGTGGGATACACCTTAAAACCTAAAACAAAAATGTTACCCCATTGCTTGGCTTCTACGTCAGGATTTACCACAACAAGGTGTTCTGCACAGCTCAAAACACAGCTGCATACACAGCTGTTTGTGGCAGTGATGAATATATATATATATATATATATATATATATATATATATATATATAT
>CAIGQZ010001345.1:14177091-14223411 GCA_903798205.1 Danio tinwini | reverse complement strand
CACTTAAAGAGATTGAACCAATGGCACTAATGGTACATGGATAGAGCCTAGGTTGGAAGGGTTATAGACGTATTGAGATAGGATAGATGGGAAACTGCTGCAGGGGAAGTTTAAGCAGGCAGAGAAAGTGAATAAAATGAGGGTTTGGCCACATTCTACAGCACATTCTACTTTTTTTTTAAGTAAAATTTGCATTACGAGAATTTTGTCACCAGCACAGTGTGCCAAATCTAAGTGTGCCACACAAATCCAAATCGAAGCCAAACATTTCAATTGCCCCCTAGTGGCTGGCTGCAGTTTTGTGTCATAAAACCTGCCCTCTCCATGTAAACAAATTGGAAATGAACTTGCACTAAGGTGTCACGGTGGCACAGTGGGTAGCACGATTGCCTCACAGCAGGTCGCTAGTTCGAGCCCCTGGGCCAGTTGGCATCTCTGTGAGGAGTTTGCATGTGCTCCCTGTGTTGGCGTGGGTTTCCTCCGGGTTCCACCACAGTCCAAAGACAAGTGGTATATGTGAATTGAATAAGCTAAATTGGCCTAAGTGTATGTGTATAAATGAGAGTGTATGAGTGTTTTCCAGTGATGGGTTGCAGCTGGAAGGGCATCTGCTGCGTAAAACATATGCTGGATAAGTTGGCGGTTCAGATTAATAAAGGGACTAAGCCTAAAAGAAAATGAATGAATGAATGAATGAATGAATGAACGAACGAACGTGCACTAACATATGCATAAAAACACGTATAAAATGTAATTTATTGCAACTGTAGAGATTTATATGACTTTTCATTATTTGATATCCATGATATTGTTCACACACTACCGCTTTGCCAGCAGCATGTTAAAATAAAATCCTGATGGTTTAAAGTTCGGAAGTGAAAAAATAACAAATTTTTTTACATTTCCAACGCAATTCGTAACTTTTTCATTTAGTGGCTGCTTTGTATGAATTTGTACGATCTAATTCATACAATTTAGTGCGATTTGCTTATCACTTAATGACGGTTGTGTTAAGTGCCACGCCTCCTTTTTAAAATTGTACATTTTCGTACGACTGAACAAATTCGAATTCGTATGAATTAGCCAAACTGACAAAATGTAAAATACGTTTTTGTGAGATCAAGCTAATATTTTATATTCAAATACTTTTTTACAGTACAAAATTACAATGTTAATATACTGTTCTTTATTATAGTAAAAAGTGTTTATTTATACTTATATGCAACTCACAATTATTATTGATCAAAAACTGTGAGAATGCATAACTACCAAACTCAAAAAAAAATATTTTCCCATTTTCCATGTCCCATGTCTCCTTAACCAAACGCACCTGATTCAGTTCATCAGTTCATTAGCTGAGACTGAAAGACCTGTAATAAGTGTAGCAGACAAAGGAGACATCCAAAACATGCAGTGTTGGTGGGCCTCCAAGAACGTAGTTGAGAAACCCTGGTTTAGACTATTGTGGTTTGCATATGTAGTTATTCAAGTCATCTTATGAAGATTAAAGACAATGTAAATTTTGCAATGTCAGCTTTTTTTTTTTTTTTAATACCATTCAGCCCTAGACACAAGTAAGGTGGTTACTGCATTTTCAGGGCACAAGGCCAGTTTAAAGATAACCGCATTATTCAAAGGGTCAGAGCAAAGGCGCTTGGGACTGATTAAGGATCAAGTGGTTGAACTCAGAAGTAACAGGGCAGCGTGTCATTAGGCCGGTCTCTTTCTGTAATTGCCAATGAGGATATGGATAAAAGGCCTAATAGATCGTTAGCTGCCCCCCAACTGCCTCTTTCTCTCACTCTCGAACATACATCCCCTTTTCAGATTCACCCTGAGTACTTCATGCCATCGTACCATCCATCAAATACGCCGGTGTGCCCTACAGCCAGGAACATTCACATAGATTACTGATGGATAAGAACAGATCATCTTACCAGTCAAGCTGGCCCTCTGCCAAACATGGGCGATATATAACAATGGGCAGAAAATGATAGAAACTCGAGGAAGAATAGCTCAGGGAGGGTAAAAAAAGGAGAGGGTGAGAGATTAATGAAAGCTAATGTAATGTGAATCCATGGTGGATATTTGTCCATGGATATTATTAAGGATATTTGTCAATTTTTTGTGCATGTAGACTAGTAAGAAGAACAATGCATTTTTTAAAAAGCTTGCACATGTATTTTTTTACATTATACAGCCGCACATCTGTGGTGGATACGCTCTTGTTTGGCTGGTTTCTTTGTCTGTTGGTTTTCTGGTAGTAATAAGCTGGTTTCGTTTGTAGTCACTGACCTCAATACATCTATTTGTTTGCTCTGTAAGGCTAAGCAATAATTCCCTTGATGAAAACATCTCTTAACAGACCACAGTAGCATGTAATAATACTCTGCAATAGCTACTTTGAGCACATTTGGTGAATGACTCATCATGAGTCAGATGCATTTAATGTTAAAATTAGAAAGGGTAATTGTTGTTAATTTAGAATATATTTTGGTCTAAAAATAGGCAATGCGTTAGGTTATATCTGTTTGATTTTGTGTATGGATGAATATTATCTACTAGAAATGAAAAACAAAAATAGTGATTAGTAACTACGTTTTAATGTTAGCTTAGATTTTTTGGGGTTTTGTTTTTATAGTCCTAAGAAACATTTCTGAATGGCAGTATAGTGTAATAAACAAAATAAAATAGTGTAGTGAGATTCACAGTTCTTTCCTTTTTATATTGTATTGCACATTGCCTTAGATTATGAGACATTAAGCAAACATATTTTCCTAGAATGTCTTTTTTTGTCTTTTTATAATATTCTTATGTTGTAAAGTTTAGTATACTAATTTGATGGGTTGATTTGAACTGTTTAATAAGGAATAATTATTGAATGAGTTGATCCATTCACTGTGGCCATTTATGACTAATATTGGTAATGCAGTGCTCAGCATATACGAGTACACCAGATTTTGAAAATGAAGATTTTTAGCCATTTCTCAGTGAATAAAGGTAATATATTGGTGCATTTGAACAAAACGGATTTATTAAACAGATATATTTATTAAAATCATATTTTAGTCACAGGACATCTTTAGAAAGGGAAAGATAATACAAATAAATCAATGCAAAATATCGCAAAAAAAAAAAAAATACAAACTACATTTCAACAAAATTGTATATAGTTTTTGTTTCTCTTGATTTTTCTTATTTTTGAAATTTATTTAATATTTTTCCCTAACATATAAATTTGGGCAACTAATTCTTGAACCATTATGGTAAGTTATTTTGTTAGATTAGCTCCAGATTTGTCTTCAGTACTGACTAAACTAATGTGTATGCACAAATATAATATTGTAAAGCATCCTATAGAAAATATTAATTTAAATGAGAGATTTGTGAGGGGTGTACTCATATATGCTGAGCACTGTATTTAGCTTTTTGAAATAAGTAACAAAATGCAATATAAAAAAATTGCTAAATATGTAAGGGAGTAGTGTCAATTTTTTTTTAAGATAAAAAAAAAACTACCTTGAATTGAGTGTTAAATTCCATGAATTGTGTAATGTTAAACTTAGAATTGTCATTTTTTTATTTTGAAACCTATTTTAGAATACATTAAATATACATTAAAAAACTATCAATAACCCTATTAGCATTCACAATAATGCTTTCCTTTTCAACATGCACACTGCAATTTTGTTGTCTGCTGCTTGAAAATATGATGGATTCTGATGGTTTTCAATGTATAAATCATCAGCTGGTGTAAGACAACAAAAAATCCACTTTCCTTCTGCTTCTCTCTCTTCTTTTATACTGAAATATTTTTACTACGTTATTTTTTATTGGTATTTCTAAAGTTACTATTCTCATGTATATACTGTATATGACAGTTGACATAAAAAGTGCAGTAATGCAATATGCCATCTGACAGTAAGTAATTTGTGTGTGCTTTGTATCTGTGTGCTTGAAAAAAAAAACATATATCAGGCATTTTAACCAAAAGGCTTTAAAACACACCCAGATTCTTTGTTGTTGCTGGAGTAACTGAAGCACAAGCTATGGACTGATTTCACGTGGCTGCCATTTTAAAAGAGGAATCGAGGCTGCGGTGGGCAGAAACCTGGAAGTATCACATGAAGTGACACAGAAACGTTGGGTACCTGGCTGTTTATCTTATCAGCGAAGAGAAAGTGACACAAATTTATCCTTTCATCACCTTCAGTGATGCGAGGTCCGTTCTGAATGGATAGTGAAATAAAAATTGAATATCAGAACTCATTTTCAGCTAAGTTAAGGGAAATGGCACTAGTTAGCTTACGTTTTCTTTCCCAAACACATGTTTTAGATGCCATTTATCAAACTCAAGTTAATTAACTGATTCTTTTACTATATTAGACCTGTCATGATACTAAATTTTGGTACTAGAATAAAAAAAGAACGTCCATATCCTGCTCACGTTTAAGCACTGTTGAGTGCGTTCTTAAATGCAGCTGATTTGCCATAGTGTTCACCAGTGCTCAACAGAAATTATTGTGATTGGCCGTGAAGGTCATCAGTTCATTGCACTTCACCGATGTTTACAGAGTGCAAGTATGATGATCGATCGACTCATCAGTGAACTGATGACCTACTACAAATCATAGTCAGTTATGTTGAGCACTGGTGAATACTATGGCACACGCTCACACCAGTGCTTAAATGTTAGCAGGATATGGACGTTTTTAAAATGTCAGTACCGGGACAACACTATTATAGACAACACGAGGGTGTGCTACAGAGGACTGCATTGTTTTATCGCTCACCGAGTTACATGTAGCAGGGAAGCGTCCCCACGGTGTTTACCTAGTGCCATGAACTGAAGGCTAGGAGGACACTTAAGCGTATTACTCTTAAATAGATTGTCATTTAGTTTGATGCCTAATATGCTTTTAATTGTTTAAATGATTATTTAAATGATGTTAAAGCGATTTGTACACCATATCTGCACTTTGAAATCACGGTAACAGCTGGAGGTTTGTAGTCCACAGCATGTTGTTGCAATGTTTACAGTTCTGATCTTATACTTACGGATTTCTTCGCACCACAGCCTTGCTTTCGTTTTTTAAAGTGGCAGCCATGGATACTTCGACGGAGACTTATATTATATCTTGTAAAGATGGCATAATAGGACCTTTATGAAATAAATACTTTTTATAAAATCCTACATTTTGCAAGATTATGCTTGATGGCTAATATTATAGCTTCAAACGATTCATGTCTAGACTTGATGAGAAAGTGTGTCTGAGTGAACAGAGCAAATCTCCCACAAGCCATCCTGCCTCTCAGTGACTCCTGCTATAGGCAGGAACCACCATCGGGGCCCACAACAGAGCCAAGACCAGATTTATCAGAGGATTAAGGTGTGAATCTGCTTCAGTGTCTGGAACACGTGCACGAATCGCTGGGCTGTAAGGGGGAGTTTAACACACAGACTGCAGACAGGGAGAGATGAAGACAGAAAGTACCTGTGAACTTCTATCCAACTTTAATCAGTTTCAGAGCGGAGCCATGGTACTTTCAGCTCGACTGCATCTGGCCTGTAACTCTACCGACAGACTCAGCACTTTTCCATGAAAGACAGACAGGTAATTAAAGCCTCGCAGCCTTGATTCACCTGCTTATAAGATCAAAGCGCAGTCCGTTCTGGGGCTTTTCGTCTTCGGACGTCTATTATCTCACCAGGGGTGTCATTACACACGTGTTGTCTGTCATTACTTCAGTCATTTTGAGCCACTGGAAATCTTCCTGTCTGAAAAATTTGTTTGTTTGTGTGAGTACTGACTCATTACGTTTGTCTATAAGAAATGTTAATAGCTAAAATAGTGATGTTAGTAGCGTAACTGCTGTACAAGTTTTAGTCACAAAAATGTTTTAAGAGCTAAACATGGAAACAAATGTGCTGTTGTGTTTTTGTTGCATTGTAGCAGTTTGCCCTGACTTGTGAGATAATAATTAAGTATTTCTTGTCTTTAATATTCAAATATAATGTTGAATTTAAGTATGTATAGTAAGTTCATTTGATGGGTTCAAATGATCTAATTGTTTGATCCACTGTAGCTTTTATGTCTTATTTGGGTAAGCTAAATAGAAGTATATACACCAAACACGACTGTTTAAAAGTTTGGGGTCATTAGAATTATTATTATTTAATGTTTTTGAAAGGATTTTTATTTGCTCAAAAATACACTTAAAACAGTAATTTAGTTCAATATTACAACAATTTCATGTTTTTCTTTTAGTTTTAATGTGTTCAATATAAAAAAACAATGTCCTGCTTAATATGAAGCTTTATTATTAAATAAAAATATAGATTTCTTAAAAAAACTAGATTATAAACTAGAAAATAGATTTCTTGTTTTTTAGATATGCTTTTGATAACGTAACTATTTTAATATATTTGTCTAGTAATTGTATTAAGGCACTTTTTTAAATTGCTAGTATAGCTAACAAGAAGTTTGTGGGCCATGAATCAAGTTTTTTTTTTTACTTTTTGAAAAAAAAAAAGTAGGAGCCATATTTAATAATTGATAGTTTAATTGATTTATTTTCAATTCATAAATGATTTAAATATTTATGGAAATTTTTATGTTTGAATGTACAGTTCATAACTATTTTTTTATCACATTGTACCTGTGGTTTAGTTTTACCACCTTAGAAGTTATGTTTGTTGTATTGGAAAGTAAACTGAAGATGGCAATTAATAAACCCAATAATTCCTTGATATAATTGCATCTCCATGCATGCTTAATGTTTAAGTGATCTGAAGATCCCCCTGCTAACCTCAAGAGGCTAACATGAAAGCATTAGCCACTACACTTTTGGATCCCCGTCGGGTAATTGAACCCCGGTCTTCTGCATGACAGGTGGAGAAATGGTCCTCTAGACAAAAAATATGTATATAAATTTTTACTATTGCTGTGTCAGATGTCAAATACTTCCTTACTCTTATTTAACACGTCTCAATTTATATAGTATACAAAAAACAGTGGGCAAAAAATACTCAAGTGACCTTGTCCTACAGCTGAGATTTTGAATGGTGCATTTTAGGAATTTATAGTACCTAGTATAGTACCTTTTCAGTATGTAATTTCAGAAGTACCATTTAGTTATTTTCAAGCTATAAAACACAACTTTAAAATACCTTCAATTAGGGCTGCACGAATAATCGAAAAAAGATCACAATCTCGATTCGACCCCCCACACCATCTTAATTCAGCATCTCTGCACTGTAAAACCCAAAAAGTTAAGGTAACTCAAACCATTTGAGGAAACCAATAGCAACAAACCATTTAAATTCAAAAACCAATCCTAATGAGTACTGTAAACTTAATCCATTTGAATAAATGAAGAAATTTGAACACAGTAAAACCCAATAAATGAAGAGAAAACCAATTGCTACAAACCATTTGAGTAAAAAAAAACAACTAATCTGTATGAGTTCTGTGAACTTGTTTCATTTAAGGCCCACACTGAATCTGCGCGCGTAGAATTCCGCAGATTTTCCAGTTTTTTAGCCCATCATTAATTCTGTTTATTTATTTAAAGTAAACTATTTACTGTTAATCTAATAGCATTTGCATTTTAAACATTAAATACAAGTTAAAACGATATTATTTTTAATTTAACATATTAAGGTTTTAGTTATGATACTCCCAAAATAATTCCGCAGAAATCTGCAGATTTTTACCAAAATTCTCTGCAGAAATAGCAAAAAACGTCCGCAGATTCCGTCTGGCCCTGGTAATGAGGTATTTAATAAACTTATTACCTTCAACACTGAGTTCAAAACTCTTTTCAAATGAGTAGAATTAACTTTCAGTAAATTTTGAGTAAACTACACTCATTTCATTTGATAAAGTTGACTGTTGGGTTTACAGTGTATGACTCAGTCAATTATATTTTCAAGTTCAGAAGTTGCATAAAGGAGGTCGCACAAGTCTTCACATTGTTTTACATACATTGCTCAGCAACATGGGACACATCCAAATAGTGTTGAAAGAGTTACATATTGCATTTATAAGGTATAATTTACCCAAAAACGTCATTTCTGTCTGCATGGCCGCAACAGACTGTTTACTACTGAGAGGTTTACTACTGAGGTTATATTACACTGTATTTTAAATCTACAAAATCGGGAGAAAATTGGGACCTTGATTTTACTAAAAAATAAAAATCGTGAATCTCATTTTAGCCAGAATTGTACAGCCCTATCTTCCAGTTTAAAAAGCTAACATTTAAAGTAGCTTTGTTAATAGTGGTATACGGACGGTGTTTTTCTGTGACTTGTTTTGAGATGAGTGAGACCACAAGGCTTGATTTACAAGTCTAGTTTCATTTGTGTCCTTTTACAGAAGTGCTAAAATCAGTCTGATCCCTGTTCAGCACAAGCTTATTTAACACCCCTTTGATTGAATCTAACTTAAGAGTCAGTCGCCAGGTTTAAACCGATGTGACCTTCTAAACATGTGCACATGCTGCAAGAAAATCTATAATTCAGCTTGGAGTAAATCATCATAAAGTACTGAAATTATAGCACGGGTAAATATCATTTAGGCGCATCTCTCACAGGCGTATAATTTGTGGTGACATTTTAAATCACAGG
Organism: Danio tinwini; assembly: GCA_903798205.1. Classification (NCBI taxonomy): domain Eukaryota; kingdom Metazoa; phylum Chordata; class Actinopteri; order Cypriniformes; family Danionidae; genus Danio; species Danio tinwini. The sequence continues at coordinate 14,214,779 of CAIGQZ010001345.1, read as the reverse complement.
TCTGACAGTGCGCACATTCTTTATCGGTTTTCTTTCTCTTTTACCGTCTCTCCTTCCCACATTAAACGCGAATCTTTTAGCTGCTTCACACTTTTCTCTCATCATAACCTTTTGCAGTCTCTCTTAGCATTCAACCATCGTGTAGTGGAAGTGCGCCGTGTTCAACGTGTGTTTATATATGTTTGTGTTGGTATGATGTGTGGGATTAATGTCAGACATGCTGGGGCTCATACCGGCCTCCCGCTGCAGCTTCTTGCAGGCTTATCACAGTCAATCATCTCTTTGTTCCCCTCACTCTCGGCACGCACACACACATGCACAGACGTGGTAGCAAAGCATGATGGTCAGGATCCGAGACTTTAAAGTGCTGAGCGCATGAGATCGGGTGAAGTTTTTTTTATCTCCCTGCAAAACTTCCTACTTCACATCAGAAGCTCTCGGGGAGGAGCAGATACCGCAGGGCCTAAAGATAGAGAAGGGGAAACTAATTGATTAAGAGCTGTGAAAAAAAAGGATAAAAGGGATTTATATCCTGTTTGATATCTGCGGAAGGGTCAGCAGGCAAGGTCACAGCAGCACCTCCTTGTGGCCAAATATAGCAGGTGATGCAGTCATATGATTGCAGTGACTGTAAAGATGTTCTGCTCGGATCAGTTCTGTTTTTAACGTGGGTCATTTAGAAAGGCTGAGACCGTTATATTGCCTTCTATAAAGTATTTGTAGTTTATGTTCAGAATAGCATACTAACTACTAATACCTGTACTATTTCTGAGGTACAGTATAATGTATAGGCACACAATGTGATTTTTTTGTATTTACAGTATGTTTTTTTTTCATCAAGGATGCATTTGTAACATTTAGACCTGTCACGTTATATATATTTTGTTGTACGATATATTGCATCAAAACATATTTTAATAAACAATATTATTGTCATTTTAAGACCATTTATGCCATTTCTTATATAAAGTCATAATGACAATATTATATCATCACAATGCAAGTACACTCTTCCAAAGAACACATAATAATTTATTCTTAAGATTATTTAATTTTGTAATTTTAATAACTAGGCATTGGAATCAGAATGTGAAAACGCATATCCTAAATAAATAATAATAAATGTTAACAAAAAAATCACAAAGGATGTGATTTCTACTGATCTATTTTCAGTTGTCAGACACTCACATGAAAACATACTAAAGTCATTTATAGTGAATACTAGTTTTTTTTTAAACCATACTGACATTGACACCCCAATAGAGATAGAGATGTTGCACAATTAGCTAAATTGTTGCTAGAATTGGTTTTTATGTAGGGGCGATATATATATTGCCTCACCAAAATGACTGAGGTCATGTACATATGTTGTGCAATAAGTCGATATATTGATTATTGTAACAGGCCTAGTAACATTTATAATAAGTTTGTTTCAAATAAATGCTGTTCTTTAGAACATTCACCAAGACAACATTTGAATCTGAATAGTCTTAAAAATGTAAAATAATCAATAATTGATTAAAATTAGTTAGTGTGTGGTGAGCGCACTGATGTCATTGTCCTGTAGCTGCCGTCGCATCATCCAAGTAAACGCTGCATACTGGTGGTGGAATAGAGAGACCCCCGACCACCCTATGAAAGTGAAGCACTTTTATTTTAACCAATTTAAAAATAATCAATTGTAAAATAATCAATAATTATTCTGTGTATTTTGAAGTGGCCGTGATATCAATATTGTGCACGTTTATTGATATAATGAATTACTGAATATTGACAAACTGTAGGCCTAAGTAGATCTAAAAACTGCATGCATAAAAATAGTTTTTTAAATATTATTTCAACCACAGCCATTTCACCCTGCAGCCCATGACCGGTTACTCACTGAAGCTAAGCAGGGCTAAGCCTGATCAGTACCTGGATGGGAGACCACATGGGAAAACTAGGTTGCTGTTGGAAGTGGTGTTAGTGAGGTCAGCAGGGGACGCTCAACCTGTGGTCTGTGTGAGTTCAAATGCCCCAGTATAGTGAAGGGGATGCAATATTGTCAGTGGGTGCTGTCTTTCGGATGAGACGTTAAAACGAGGTCCTGATCCGTTAAGACGAGGTCATCAAAAGTCCCATGGCACTTCTTGTAAAGAGTAGAGGTATAAGCCCGGTGTCCTGGCCAAATTTCCTCCATCTGCCCTTACCGATCATGGCCTCCCAATCATTCCCATACACCAAATTGGCTCTATCACAGTCTCTCCACTCCAGCAATAGCTGGTGTGTGGTGAGTACACTGGTGCCATTGTCCTGTGGCTGCCATCGCATCATCCAAGTGAATGCTGCATACTGGTGGTGATATGGAGAGACACCCCGACCACCCTATGAATATGAAGTATGCTTATTTTCCATCACAGGAAGAAATTACATTTAAAATATTAAATAAAATAGACAATTATCTTTTAAATTGTAATAATAGATTGCATTATTACTATTTCTACTGTCTTTTTGATAAAATCAATGCTGTCATAAAAGCGTGGCAGACAAAACATAAATAAAGTGTGGTCATTTCTGAATAAAATAATGTATTTTTAAAATGTGGTATGAAATATGCTGATATTCCATTCAAAATAAAGCCAATGATGAACATAATATAGTACATTTAACAAAAAATTATATACTATATATAAGCCAGAGATGCCCAAACTAGGGCCTGTGGGTCAAAGTTTGCCCATGGTAACTTTTCATTTGGTTTGCCATCCCATCTGAGAAGAGAGGTAGAATGATGGGGATGCATGGTTAAAAAATTGTCATTTTAAATCTAATGTAACCTTTTGTTTGTTTGTTTTATTGTTAAGAGCTAACTGAAATTAAATGTTTCAATTAAATTGTGTAAATTAATCAGATTTAGTGCAAATGTACATACCAGACAGATAGAGGACAAATCAAGGCAAAGGCGAATTCTGTGAAGTGTATTCAGCAGTTTATTCTACTGTGTTATAAATCTGATTGGTTATGTTTTTATTGTAATAAGTTAAATGTTATACTGCATAAGTTAATATGATTTATAGTAATGTTTTCTATTTACGTTTAAATCTTATGAAATAAATTAGAAAAATTTGCCATGGTAACTTTATATAGCTTGGTTTATTTAGCTTTGGCCCATGACTCTCAATGATATTTGTTTTTTGGCGCTTTATACGAAAAAGTTTGGACACCCCTGCTATAAGCAGTATGGTCAATTTTAATTACAGATCATTATCAACAATATTTTAGACACTGCTCTATAATACTGCAGTAGTCAGATAATTGTTAGCTGAGTTTGATGCATATGCTTTTTCTCTCGCATTTGTTGACATGCTGAAGATTATATTGTAGGAAGTGAGCCGAAGTGTAGTGTTGAGCAGTGTGTTCATTCTAATTAAATGGGAATCTTAATGAGCAGCTCTCTCCACAGACCTCCAGCCACTTTCATGTGCTCAGCCTAAGTGCAGAAAATGAGCCAGTATGTTCCAGAGATGGAACTGCTGTCCCAGACACTCCTTGGATGGAAAGCGTATCAAATGTTTAAAAGCAAAAAAATGTTTTAAAAATGAGTAGTTCCAGCTTTGAACTATGACTGAGTAAACCAAATAGCCAATTTAGATAAAGAAACCAAGCAGCTGGGAGTATGTTTTGTCATTGGTCACAGTCTTGACTGGTTGAAGCATCATATTGCTTAGCAGAACACAGTATTTGACCTTTTTAGCTGTTGACAAAATTTGACAATCCTAGCAAAAATCCCCAGCACTGCTGAAACAATTTTTAGATGTATATGTTAATATATACTGCATGCTTTCTTCTCAATGACAAAATAAACAACAAAAAGACAAGAAAAAAGCAGAATAGAACACATCTGAGCATAGTGACATGGATGTGTTTGCTCTAGTTTTGCTACTCTTTCACATCACATCATATTATGTGTTTACAGAATTTTATTATACGGCTCTCTGGGATAATTCTGATTGATCAATCACAACATACCGAGGTATTAATTCAGATAACAATTGGTAAAACTAATAAGACTGGCTCATTCGGGTACACGTGTATGAATCATCTTAAACATTAGTGTGTGTGTGTGTCAACATTTGAATTTGATCTTGAATAGGGTGAGATTAAACAATATTATTTTGCATTCCCCAATGGCAAATATATTAGCTTGTTTTAAGTAAAAACTCACTTAATTTTGACTTATAAGCTCTCAAAACAATTCAGTATTTTACTTGTCTAGAAAATGCTTCTGGATTTAAAAATATTTAGACATTTGGACTAGAAACAAGACAAAAACCCTAAACAAGAAAAGCATTTTTTGCAGAGTCCATTGTGATGTTTTTACTTGAACCATGGCAGAATGAGCAGAATAAATTAGCCAGAAAAGACCTGCACATAAAATAAGATTGAGACTGTCTATTGTGTAATCAACTCAAATCAAAGGTAGTTTAAAGGTGTTTAAACAGCAAGAAGCATTTATCCCAAACAACAGCATAACTCACAGCTTATCTACTGTACCATTGTACAATGCATTGTTAAGAAAACGTACTGGTTGCATCTGAAATTGCATACTACTTGAGTAGGTACTACATTTGAATTTACTACATGGCAGTTTTAAAAATACTTTCTATATAGTATGATTGTTAGTAGTATTTATGGAATTTACATGTACTACATCCGCCATTTGTCATTATCATGTGACCTAGCCACGAATTCTCCTGCGTGACATCATTGGATAGCATAGCATCTATCAAATGTGCACTTCAGGATCTCACGGGAAGCAGTAGGTCAACCGGGTACTTCTCGCATACTTTTTTCGAATACTATTAATTTGGACATGCTACTCAGCTTGCATACTTTTTTTATGCACTGCTGTAAATATAATAGAGGTGTGAACCTACTTTGGTCTCACGGTTTGGTTCGGTTACGATTATCATGCCATTGATTCGGTTCAATTCAATATCTCGGTGCATTGACGATGCCTTCCACACACAATTTTTTATTTTACTTCACAGCACAAGAATCACTTTTTTAAAATTTATAAATGTTTATATTTATATATTATTTGTATTACAAATTTGTCCTTTAATACAAACAGATATATGATTTGTACCTTTAAAACTCAAGTACATGCACAGAACAACATAAGCATTTACAGCAAATGAACAAATGTAAATAACCCAAGTGTTTGCACAATATTGGGTGAGCGAATTCTTACACCCCTATGATTAGAAGAAAGGGCTGCGATTGGGTCTAGCGCGCTGGTGCTGTTCACCGATGAGTGACACTGATAAACAGCAGCAGCGATCACAGGTGTTTAAAGCACACTTTAAGAAAATTTATTAGATCATGTTTACATGAAAATATTATTTTAGTCTTCATTGTTCAGAATTTTATGTTCAAATGCCGTTATTTTTATTTTAAAATGATGCAATTTCAATGTAATTCCTACACCAAAATTCTCTTTAATGCAATAAGCCACTCATGATCTTGTGTTACAGTGATTTTGCCACATTTAAGATTGTGTTTATGTGTGCGTATATGGGTTTTTATCCAGAGGTTAGTTTTCACAGCGGATTGCATTGGCGGTCAGATGAGGGGCAGGCTGACTCTTTCTCTGCCTTTTTGAGACGGGACTGGAATAGCGAGTAGTGCTATGCTACCGTCACAGTAATTGGACCTAAATTGGTTAAATGAATGAGCCATTTCTGCAGCCTTGGTCACAGCTGAGGACAAGACAGACATAGGATCAGGTCTCCAACAGGACGGTTTCGTCATACAGATGAATGGAAAGAAAGAAATTAATTTACTGCAGACATTGTGTGTGTGTGTTCTGATTTTTCCATCAGAAGAAGTGATGAGTTCTGATGAATTTTGGTAGGAAAGCTGATTTGATTGTTTTCCGTGTAATTTACAACTGTAGACAGTTGAAAACAAACCTTGACCTTATCACCAGACTGTCTTGCCTGGCCCTCTTACATTTCAGCTAATTAAATCCCTCCTTTGCAAAAAAAAGAAAAAAAAAGAAAAAAAAGGCACAAGCATCAGCAGTACACAACAAAACTGGTGCTAGCAATGTTAACAAAAATATCTGCACATATCTAATCTGCTTTAATCTGGAATAAAATGTAAATGTAACACACAAAGCTGTTGAGGCACATATTCATGAATTGCAAACACACTGTGCGGCTCTGTTGTGGCATGCTTTAATAATTAATACATCTGAAGAGTTGCACATTCAAAAGCAAAATAATGAAGATCTACAAACTGTGTTTATTCCATGCTGAGTACCTCCTCTAATATACACCAATTGTTCCCACTTATAACTTTCATTTGATGGTTGAAAGAGACGACACCTGTCTGCTGTAAAACAAGCAATAATTACTGTACACAGCACTTTCTGTTCTGGAATATGTGCAGATGGCTTTTAGAGAAAAGATCTGGGCATTTGAGCTTTTCTGGTGTTAATGCAAAACAAGAAATAAGTAAGCTGGTTTTTATGTACTTTGCACGTAAATATATGATAGAACGGATTCGGCCTTACTGGTACAGGCCAATGAATGCTTATTCTTAATGCTCTTTTTATCAGCCTGATAAGACAATAAATTATCATCTAGCAAACAATGGTATTTGTCTACTGGTTGATTTACTTCTGCATTGTTTTTATTTGTGTATTTCATGAAGGACTAGAGTGTTTTACCAGAGTTTATGTTATAGGGAAGTCAAGATCTCAGCAGTGTGGGAGTTTCTGACTTTGAAAAAAAAGGAGACTAATTTGTAAAATAAAAATCCTAAATCAAACAAAAAAGTGCTCAGGGGTAGCTAATTAATGTATCGTTGTTCTTTGGGTAAGGGATTCATCAGAATATACAACAAAAGAAAGTCCAAGGCACTCGAAAAATGTGGAAAAATATTAAAAAGCTTTTATTGATATGGCTGTAATAGTCATGTCAATAAAAGCTTTTTAATATTTTTTCCACATTTTTCGAGTGCCTTGAACTTTCTTTTGCTGTTTAATTTGTAATATATTTTTTGAAGAAAAAAAAGCTTATTTTTAAATATAAAGAGTTATTTGTATCAGCCAGAATTTCCTTATTGGTGCATCTGTAAATAGAATTTGCGATTAAATTATGATCATATTTCAAATGCAGTTTATGCCACTGCATAATTGTTCATTTATAAGGTTACTTTAAGAAGTCTTTTATGAGACTAGAATTTTGTTCCCTACATTGTGACATACTGTATCAGTTTATTAAACAAGCATGTAGGGCAAAATTAGATTTTGTTCTTTAGTAATTGTTGAGATCTCATGCGAGTGACAGGTTGCCCCACCCTCACGCCAGTAAACACAAAAAAACAGAGAAGAGACGTTTTTACAAGAGGGAGGAAAAGTTATAAAAGATTATTAGGACACATGAAACAATGTAATGAAAAAAGATCTGCACACAGCACACAGGTAATTTACAGTTGAAGTCAGAATTATTAGCCCCCCCTGAATTATTATCCCCCGTTAATTTTTCCCCAATTTCTGTTTAACGGAGAGATTTTTTCAACACTATTCTAAACATAATAGTTTTAATAACTATTTTATACTATTTCTAATAATTGATTTATTTTATCTTCACCATGATTGTGAATAATATTATGTAAATAATATTTTCCTAGATATTTTTCAAGATACTTCTATACAGCTTACAGTATCATTTAAAGGCCTAACTATGTTAATTGGGTTAATTTGGCAGGTTAGGGTAATTAGGCAAGTTATTGTATAATGATGGTTTGTTCTGTAAACAGTCAAAAAATAGCTTAAAGGGGCTAATAATTTTGATGTTAAAATGGTTCATAAAAAATTAAAAACCGCTTTTATTCTAGCCAAAATAAAGCAAATAAGACTTTCTCCAGAAGAAAAAATATTATCAGACGTACTGTGACAATTTCCTTGCTCTGTTAAATATAATTTGGAAAATATTTGAAAAAGAAACAAAAAACTGTATACTCTATATAGTGGGAGTCATCAATAGGCTATCTGCTGAAAAGCTGATACTGTGCTTTTATCAAGGTCAAGAATATAAGACATATAATATTGATTTATGGGAATGTATATCAGAGACAATATGTTTTGTTTTCTTGAGGAAAAAAATATATCATATAATGTTGTAAACTTTACAGGGAACTTGTACATTATATACTGTTTGATACATTGTTCGCTCTAGAGTGAATTAGATGGCTTTCCTGATGTAAACATAACATGACATATTGTGCTTACAAGTTGGTTTATTGATATCTTTGCATTGCTGAAAATTGATTGGGCGATCGCAAACTGAAGTGTGGGGGTGGGGAGGTGAGTGCGCGATCGTAAACTGAAGGGGGTACTTTCGTTCATTTTTGAGGGGCACTTTTTATCCAAGAGAAAAAAGGGCATGTGCACTGCACAGGCTGAGCCCTATCTGTGCATGTGCCTGGTATACAAACTGCTTATCACCAATTGGTCCCACACAATCATCAGTACCATATGTAGCATCAAATGCCTCTGTGTTGTGAGTTGGGTTTTGCCATGTGTGCGATGATATCACGGCAATAGAGGTGGCACAACTATGGAAATAATCCCATCCACTTTAAAAAACGAAATGAACTGAGTTGTGCCAAACTGTATAACGAGCAGTTGTGCCAAACCCATAACGAGCAGTGGAAAAGCAGCATTGGACTGAATTCTAGAGAGCTGGTTTACAGTATTTCTCTACAATTTTTTTTACTATTGCCATCACTGTCTAATCATTTTAGCCCTAATGTGCATAGATAAATCATTTATAATAAAATATTCTCATATTCTTTGAAAAAAAGCAAGAATTTTCTATTTCAAAGTCATGGTGTCTGATCATGTGATCATGGTGGGAAACTTGAGGTCTACTTTTAGTTAGTTATTCTCAAGCACTGAATGCTGCCAATCTAAAGCTCATCAGCATTGCCATGATTAAAGTACCCGGAGCTGGTGAGAGCGAGACAGACAGAGAGCAGTGGATTCAGAGGGGACTAAACATCTATCTGCATCTTTCATCTCATTAATCTGCATTTGCTCCAATCCCAGACTTCTCTGGATCATCTGCACGACAGGTGCTCAGTGAGGGGCTCTGAGAGACTCTGACTCTGCTCTGCTCTGCTCTCTCACTCTCTCCAATTTGTTCAGGGCCACCGCTGCTTGTCAGAGGACATCTGTGTTCATGCAAAGCCAGCCACCCTCTTCTTTCTTATCTTTTCCCTCATTTCCTGCTGTTGCAATCATTCCGTCTATTTTTTCGAATTTTTTTATTTTCTGTTTTAGGTGAAATGATGTACTTTATGTGGTGCTAAAATAGTTACATATATACTGTATGAGTATTTATTTATATTATTAAACGGTTATTCCTATCATCATCTCTATTTTTCATTTAGGTTGAAACTTTTTTGATTATAGCTTTATATAATTATACATTTTTTTAACAATATAATTATTATTGTAAATAGTTCTATATTATTATAATTAATAATACTTAATAATAATTCATAATAATAATAATAATCTATTCCACATCAGCATGACAAAGCCTAATAGGGAGACTAAATTGTACTCCATATTCACTGTATGCATTAAAAATTAAAATGATGTTACCCAGGGGATCAGAAACTCCTTTGAGTTCCTTTCCGAAATCTAAGAAACCAAATCACATGACTTCTCTTCCAGTTTAACCAATTAAGCTTCTAACCTCCCAGTTTGAAGGTGAACATAGGTTAATGACTCACCGCTCTGTGTCTTTTTATGCACATTTTTCCATTAATATCCTTTTATGTTTCAACCATCACAAAAATCACCACCAACCCCCACCGCCCAAAACCCCAATTCCTCCCTGGCCATGTCAGCCTTGACCTCATCGTGATTATTCCTTATCTCCAAACCATTTCATCCTTATCTCCTCACAATTACGCCAACCCTCTGAAAATGCCAAACACACGGCCTAAGAAATAGGATTGCCAAGCTTCAGTATTAGAGAGTGACAGAGATTCTATTTATCAGGCCCAAACAGGCTGAGAATTATTTGAGTTTGTTGAATCGCTTCCCTTCGCCTTTGATCTTCCCCGTGCCCTTCTCTCTATTTATAAACCCCTCCTCCCCCACACTTTCTGCCGCACTTCTCCCATATCTACACACAATGCTAGATCATTCTCTCCCAAATCCTCTTCCCAAAGATTCCTTTCACACCAGCTCTCTAGTCCCAAGCTGCGCCGGCGCAGGATCTTTAACTGTGGTGATTATGGCCTCGGCGTGTGTTGCAGGATTCCTAGCGTGTCACAGGCTTTAAACGACAACCAAAACCCAGTCCTCCACCCCCTCGTCCAGCCCGATCAGGTTCCCTCAGCTTGTTAGGAGAATCAAACTCAGATTCAGTGGCAGAACAACATCTCTCTCCCTGCACCACATGGGCTTGATGAGGCTGTTAAGACCACTGGTATTATCATCAAGGCACTTTGTCCATCAGCGGAGGATCTGGTAGTGTTGCAGAGTCCAATCAACACGCTTGTTTGAATCCAGCGATGTGTCATCGTGTGATTTTTATGTTTTTTTGGCATGGAAGACGCGTTAAAAGTGCCATACAGTACGTTATTTGAGCAGTGAGTATGAGATCTTTTTATCTCACATAAATTCATGACACACACGTGCCCCCATGCACTTACTCTGTCACAGTGATTTACAGTGTGAGCTGGGCCTGAAAGTGTTCTTTAATTTAATGAGGTAATTATACACTAGGGGCAGGAAGCAGACTGGACCTGATTTATGCATGCTTGCCGTGTTTTGTCACACACACTTTGACTCTACAGCAAGGACAACTGTCCCCCCCCCCCCACACACACACACATGTTTTGCTGCCCTGTGTGTTTCTCTCTCTCCCAGTTGTCAACAAATCTGTGCCATTTCTCAGCTGGCATGTGGACAGATTGAACGGGCTTTGGGTCCTCTCTTGTTGGATCAGTCACACATGTCCTGAAATATGTCAGCACTGTATTGCAATGACAAGCAGTGAAAGTGGTGGTTTACATTGAGCTTAGTTCTTCTGTCTTGTTTATGTGGTTGAAGGGCATTACGTCATTCAGATGTCAACTAATTTTTTCTGTTTAAGGGGATAGTCAATACCCCAAAATGAGAATTCTGCCATTAAATACTTCTCTCCAAGACTTTAGTCAACTTTAGAACTCAAATGAAGATATTTGTAATAAAATCTTAGAGGTGTCTGTCCCTTCATTGACAGCCTGTGCAACTAATTTGCTACTTTCAAGTAGGGCTTAAATGATTAGTAGACATTATTGACAATACAATATTTTTTTTCCCCCAACAAATAGTTTTGTTGTTGAGTAGTCATTTGATTTCGTGACCAGAGTTTGGTGTAACGCGATCCTCAGTAACGCGTTACTCTACTCTAATTACATTTTTGAGGAACGCAGTAATGTAACAAATTACATTTTAAATTTGTTTAATTTGATTACAGTTACTAAAGTGAGTGTAATTGCGTTACTTATGTTACAAATAAAGTTTTTGGAAGAAAAAAAATATTTCTTTTAAATCACGTTTTCCACTGCAACATCTGTTAATAAGCATGCACTTTTAAATTACTAAAGAACGTGAGCTGAAATGGCTGCTGATGAGAGTGCTTGCTTCTTCAAGTGGAAATGCAGACATTACTTTGATTTCATTGAGCGTAAAAACAAAAATATCGCTGTGAAATGCAGTCTATGTCCAGTCTCTAAAGAATGTTCCACTGCTTTTAACTCGACCAGCAATGCTTTCAACTTGAACAGAAAGCATTCTACAACAATACTCATCAACAAGGAGGACACTGGCACCCAAAAAACACGGGGATCCAACTCAGCCTAAACAGGCCAAATTGGATTTTTGTGCAGGATCGGGAGTGAAGGTATCTTCTGAATGTGAAGTGAACATAGCTGCTTATGGGGCCATTCTCATATTACGTATTTTGCGCGTGTGTATATTAGGACCACATAATCCGCATGCTCGCATTTCCCAGTCCCAGTTGAAAACCACAAGTTACGTGACAAAAACTGACCAGTAAGCTTTATACTTTGGAATATAAACATTTCCTAATTAACTCAGACAAACACAGAACACGCAGTGCTTTTTCATACTATGGATGTCAATTGTTACAGGTATCTAGTTTTCTTCTAAATGTCTTTTGTATTAAATTCAAAAAAGACAAACAGGTTTGGAAAAGTGAATGATGAGATATTTTTAAGTTTTGGGCAAACTTAAGTCTTTTAAATATATCAAGCTGCTGTAATCAACACATTGTAATGTTTTTCAGTGAATATTAAATTGCTAAATGTAAAATAAACTGCCGTTCATTTTGTATTTTATAGGTATATTTTATATGTTTTAAAAGTAACTTCAAAGTAAAGCAACTAGAAATCTGATTACTTTTTACAAGAAGTGATTAGTAATGTAATCAGATTACATTTTTCCAGTAGGAATCAGTAATTTGTCATCGATTACCTTTTTAAAGTAACTTACCCAACACTGTTCTTGACCTAATGTAAGGACCTGCAACATCACAATCTGACCAGAATATGAATTTATGAGGACAGCAACAAAAAAAAGAAAAGAAAGATAATTACTTCTCTATTATCTCTAATAGTTATTCTGTTAAAAGTGCCTGTATGTAGAATTCTGAAATATTTGGGATTAGCAACACCAGCCATAAGATTTCAACTTACTGCTTGTGTTTGCATTTGTATACTAGACATGCAAGTGATTCAATGCTTTGATATGTTCATTATAATCAATGAACCTATATATCATTTCTTCCAATGTTCTCAGCAAAAATCCTTCACATAAATTTTTTTATGCTTTCCTTGTTTTTCTTATTGTTACAAACTGTTCACAGTTCTAACAATAAGAGTTCATAATAACAATGGTTTATCATCATCATAATCATCATCATCATCAGACAATTTTTGTGTCTTGCTAATATTTTTTGTGGATAATGATAAAATTCAGGGTTTATATAATGAATGTATTATAATACTATGCGTGGGAGTTCAAAAGAACAGCATTCATAAGAAATCTTTTGGTACATTAGACACTTTTGGTACATCTTTGCGGAGTAAAAGTTTAACATTTCTCATAATAAAAAGTCTTACTGCTTCTAAACTTTTTTTCATCAATGTATATAATGCTCATATACAATTTACAACAAATGCATTGCTGTATGTTTGATGAAAGTGAATGACAATAATAAAACAAGCTAAAGTTTCACTCTGTTTGGTGTCAGAAGACTTGAAACACTTTATTTCAAATACATCACGGTGCTTTTTATTGTCTTTTTATGTGTTTTCTTGAGCTTGAAAAGCCCCTGGTAACTATATACTTAAATACAAAGTCTTCTATTTGTATCCCATGGAGCAAACAACAACATCCGAGTACGAGCACATCACAGAATGTTCATTTTGAGGTGAACTACCCCTTTAAGGCACACTGCGGCACTTTTGAAGAGAAGCATTCGCAGCAAAAGGGAGTATTTAGAGTGTGAGTCACATGACTTTTGTTGAGCACTGCATCAGGGACCAGCAGTGCCCACAAGCCACCACTGGCACTCTCTCTTTCTATCTCCCTCTCTCACCAGCAGTCTTGCAACCAGTCTCCTTATTCTGGCTCTTCTCTTTCTCCCCTTCGCTCTTTATCTCCCCGTGTGCTGTGCAAGCCAGTGAGGAGTCTTGCATGCCTAATTTGAGTTAATGATGCCAGGGCTCGTCCAGGCCTGAGGCTCCAGCAGGAGGAACAGCTGTGGCCAGGCTGAGACAGCGAATCTCTCCAGTGCCATCTCTATTCCTCCTCCTGACATGCATGCCCGCTGCAGCACAGCCTAATGACGTCCTGTGTGTGTGTGAGGAAACCAGAAATCAGGAGAGAGCCGAGCCATCTTGAAATAGAAGCGAAAAATCATCCAAGATTAAGCAGAAGACAGGCAATGAGAGAAAGCGAGCGAGGGAGGAAGGGATGGAGATAGAAGGGAACAGATTTAAGACTGCAGGGAATTTGAGGCGAGGAAAATCCAGCGGCAGAAATTAAGCAGCTTAAAGTAACTGCTCGCTAAAGCTTAATTCTGACGAGAGGGTCCGAGTCTCATGCAAGGGGTTGCGCGGGCTGTAAAGGATAAGAGAAGACAGGCTGACAGGAAACAGAGACTCTGTGACGTGGATTGGGAGAAATAGAGAGTTAGAGGGGGCGTTTCATAACCAAAGGTTAACATCTCTCTGATGAGTTTTGTGCTGACATAAAAATGTGTCAGCAAAAGCCATCTCTGAGCCTCCGTGTTTCACCTCTGTGTCGGAGTTTGTGGTAAAAGTCGATGAATATAACCCGCTAAAAGGGTTCTAAGCTAGAAAGTTTTAAGTAAGAATTAGTGTGCGTTAGCTTCTTTAACGTCGTTCTTTTTGTCTCTGCAGGAAGCATCAACCGAGCGGGGGCTGTCCCTACATTTCTGCGGACCCCCACCGTCATCCAGCCTCATCTGGATATGAAGCCCTTCCTGCAGTTTCCAATGGAGACTCCTCCACACAGCGTTGGGCTCTTCCACAACTTCAATGCGGTGAGATTAGGCATCTGAACAATCTCTTGTGATAATGTTGAAATATTGCATTAAAGGGGGGGTGGGAGGGTGGGTTGTACACAGCAAAAAAAATCAGTGTACATGTAACTCAATTTGAGTTTAACTTAACACTCCTTGGGTATACATATGACTCCCTCCATTTTGGAGTTAAAATAACACTTTCTAAAGTGTGAAATTAGTACATTACTCTGAGTTCATTTTAACATAGTAAGAGTTTATTCTTACATCGAACTGAGTGTGTGTTACCCTTCAAAGTGTTAATATATTATCTTTTTTCCTATATTATCTATTGGTGTGTGTGTGTGAAAGATCATCGTGTTCAAATATGTTGAAAATAGTTTTAATTTATGAAATGTTCATTAATCTTTTTAGAAATAATTTCAATTCATTCAACTCTTTGCATCTTAAAATCAAGTTTAAATACAACATACTGGTTTGATCACAGTTTATCTGAAAGAACTGGTTTGAGTAAGAAAACTGGACTTTCCATTACTAGTAGGAAATAAACTGCATATTAGGTTAAACTCTTAAATATACGCTCTTTCACACTCGTGGATTAAAATGTATTCCTGTTTTAACACTGAATAACACCAAAAAAATCACACTGTATATTTAACACTGGAATTTTTGCTGTGTATTGAGTTTATAATATCTAAAATAAACAAAAATTCTAATTCACCACTTATTCTAATTCAATGGGGCAAACATGCCCTTGCATAATTAAACCAAACTGGGAATTGAATGTGATTCTTCATACATTTTTACATTTAAAGAGCCCCTATAATGTTTTTTTTTTTTACATGTCCTTCCATACAGTGTGCAACACAGCTCTAAGTGAATAAACACATCCAGCTGATGTTTAAATCTGAAAGTACACCTTCTTTAAAAATATAGATTTTTTTAAATAAATATTTAATTCAGAGTCGTTTAAAGGATTCGTCATTCATATAAGCAAGTGCGATTAAAGTGGTTGCGTCCTTGTTTTCTCTAGCTTGTAAAATATATATTCAATTGTGTTTTGTTATTTGTAATCGCTCTGTATGGGTTGTACTGTATCTGGTTAATTCTTTATATACACATATCGCCACATTGAAAACGTGCCTCACACATACTGTACTCTGCACTCTGACTACTTCAACAATGTTGATAAGCCGTGGTGGGCGTTTCTTTCTGTCTTGTGCTGAAAACAGTCGACCAATCATTGCAGACTGTGTCATCGGACCAATCAGCACAGATTAGCATTGCGCTAAGGAAGAGTTTGGGAACAAATTATTCACTGAATAAACCATATGGAAGTTGTTGGAATAATTAGGTAAAAATAAATGCATAACAATTTGCCTGTTGTTGGAGAGCCCCAAAATCAAAATATGATCTTTTTTAATGCATAATAGGGGCTCTTTAATATTAATTGCAAATGTTCCAGTTTAGTTCAATTATGCAACAACATTTTTGACATACATTTACATTTGGAAGTTGATTCAGATTTAATTTTGTGCTTTTATTTTTTGCGGCTCTGAGCTTTATAACCAATCACACAAGTTTTTTTTTTATTTAGCCAACTAAAATCAACAACGAATCAAAGGGGTTTACATTAGCCTCAGTTAAAATGCGCACAGTCAGCACATTTTGAATAAGTACATTTATTAGTAATTTCACTATAGTATTGTGGTAATATTAAAGTGGTTCTCTTTTTTGTCACAATGTTCTCTTTTGTTAATCTCAAGAAAGTGTAAATATAAAAAAGTTTTTAAAAAGGAATTTTAAAACAAATGATTTGTTGCAAAATGAAAAGTTACACATGAATGAACTCAATTTAATGAATCAAATGAATTTAATTTGCTTCCAGTGCACACTGTTTATTTCTGAGCTGCCGTGTCTAAAGCCAAATGTGTAAGGAATATACCAAATTATATTCTTATATAATATAGCTAATTATATTTGCTTAGCTTTAAGATCTGGAATATTATTACAATGTGTTAATGCATTATCATAAAGGGTCTATTTACATAAAGATAATATTAAATATTAAACAATGCTTTAGCAAGAGCAGACTTGCTTGTGTGTCAGAATTTTCCTGACCGCTCTCCATTGGACAGTGTCATGCTGTATGAGTTCTCGCATGTCATCGTGACTTATAGCTAATCATTTTGATTAGCATGCAGCTCGTTTCACTCTCTCAGCACTTTCACTCAGAGTCTGTTCTGCACATTTCCCAGATTGCATTCTGTTATGTAAATGAGGACGCTGGTCAGCAAATTGAACAGGAAAGGTTAGTTGTGGGTCCCAGCCATGCTTTAGGTGCTCATAATATGTGCTGTATGTTCTCTCTTAAGGCAATACACTGCAAAAAAAAAAAAAACACCTGCCATTTTTTTTATTTTTGGCTTTTTAGCTTTTCCTGACGTGTTTTTGTCTACTGTACACTGTAATATTGAACAGTGAACATAAATTCAAATAAATGTGGTCATTACACTGTAGTAGTGTAAAATTTAATTGTAATCAATAGAAACAAGTTACGTTAACTCAAATGTTTAGTATATTAAGATTAAATCAACTCACTGAGTAGAAGCAGATTTAAAGTTCCCAGCATGTTTAAGACACTTTACACTGTACAGTACACTGTAAAAAATATTAATTAACAGCAGGCCCGGATTAAGAATTCAGAGGCCCCTGGGCACAATGTCTTGTGGGGCCCCCTACAAGGCCACACCCCTATAGTTGAATAAAAAATAAGATTAATATATTTTTTAAAATAAATTTATTTTATAACATTTTGCCCACATTTTTAAAATAAATTACATAGTACATATATTTATAGTCTACAAAGATTTACTTGATTTTTAAAGCATTTAAATCACACTTTGATAAAAAAAACTAATAGAACTAGTGAAAATTAATGGTTTTTAATATGCTTGTTCAAGTTTACTAAAACAGTACTAAAAATGTATATTTAAGGGTATTTTTAATGTATAACTTCTATAAACTTATAATCCATATGATTTGGATATAACACCTCTCCAGTCCAGTTCTATTAATCTGAGTCTTCCATACACACACTGATTAATGATACTGTCGCCCTCGTGATGAAGAAGAGTAGGCAAAAAGCACTTGATTATAATGATTAAGCTGAAAGTATCCAAAATCACACACACACTATACCAGTTCTCTCCTGTCTCTCTCCTCTTCAGGGGCTTTTTCTGTCTCTCTCTATGAGGTCGGAGAATATGGGTGAAGCAGGGCGACTAACATTGTAAATATAGATTAATTATATTAGGATTTTGCTAACATTTAACACCAGGTGGAAAATAAAATATTTATAAAATATTTATTATTCTTTTTATCCGTATTAAATACCTTGTGACTCATTTTATATATTTTATATATTTTATTTAAATTTTTAAACAAAAATATTTCCTTTCTATGGAAAATAAATGCATTTCCAATCTGATATGTAATGGGGAAAAAAAAAGAAGAACGTGTTCATCAGTCGCTGAATTCGATCCGGGTTCATGATCATGATCGCCTCAAAACATGTTGCCATGCGCTTTACGAGCCACGCCACTCCCACGTGCTGTCTCCAGCTCTCTTTAGTTATGTTGACTGTCAGCTGGTAGTGCTGGCGCCTCACAGCGAGAAGGTCACTGGTTCGAGCCTTGGCTGGGTCAGTTGGCATTTCTGTGTGAAGTTTGCATGTTCTCCCTGTGTTCGTGTGGGTTGCTCCGGTTTCCCCCACAGTCTAAAGACATGCGCTATAAGTGAATTGGGTAAGCTAAATTGACCATAGTGTATGAGTGTGAATGAGAGTGTATGGTTGTTTCCCAGTGACGGCTTGCAGCTGGAAGGCATCCACTGTGTAAAACATATGCTGGATAAGTTGGCGGTTCATTCCACTGTGGCGACTCCAGATTAATAAAGGGACTAAGCCAAAAAGAAAATGAATAAATGAATGTATTTTGTGATTCACAAGTGTTTTCGTTTATTGCATTAAAGGACCCTGATTTCTGTTCTGTCCACTTTTGATGTTAAAAAAATAAGTTTGACAGAGTGACTTTTATAGACATTAGTCATTTGAAATAATATATTGTATAAGAAATAATATATAGAGAAATAAGTCTGTAAATTAACTGAAAATGTACTGGCAGCTTATAACAAGGTTTTCACTACAATATACAACATCAACCCAGACAATATATCACTTTAAACTATTAGAAATGTTCATAAAAGTCACTTTTTCAAACTTTTTAAGGTTAAAAGTTGTTGGAAGAAATATCAAGGTCCCATAGTACAATTAAAAAGCATGAATAAAAAATTTAAAAATAAGAACACGAATCACAAAATACGGTAAACTGCAAATTTACAGATATGTTTTACACTGAATAATAAAAAAATAAGTAGTAAAATTAAATGTTGTTCAGTGTGTTTTTGCACAAGATTTACAGTGAGACCTTTTAATTTAATGTAGTGCTCTAATGTCTGTTTCTTTAACGTGACATTTTGTAAGGTTATCATTGTGGTGAAGAGTAGAGCCAGTTGGGTTGAAAAACATTTTAAGACTGTATATACAGTATAACTATTTTGATTGTGTACTTGGACACATAGACTTTTAATTTGCAGCCAGGCAACCATCTTTCCATTACAAAATGGTCACGTTTAAGATTCTTAAACATTTCTTTAAAAATCAGCTATCTTTACTGCCTGTATGATATACGATATTAAGTAGGTCTCAGATCGGACAATCTACTGACGGCGCTAGTGCGTACAACGGTCTTTCATATCACTTTACACTTGAACAACTAAATGAATGCTTCAGTCTAATTAACTAAATGTATTGTAATTACATTACAACATCGATGCTGTAAAAACAACCTTGTGAAATAAAAAAATACTGTAGTCACATTAAGCTTTCACCGGAAGTTTATCATGGGCTTTAAAACTCTAGCTGTGCATAGAGCCCATTACTGCTACTAGACTAATGAGAGACACCTGTGTGCCTTTCCACTCGTCACAAACATGTTGTTGTGATAGAAAAAAAAATTAAGATCTACAAAATTTAAGTTACTCAAATGTTTTCAGGCAATACATTTCCACAAATCTTTTCATGTTTTACAGTTTAAAGATATATTAATATATTATATGTTAAAAATATATTTTTGAGTGTTTCTTTTATGTCAGTTTATATATTTTTTTCCTGTAGATTTAAATTACCATAAATATTTTAAAGCCTTTTTTCCTCAAAATGTGTTTTCTTTTCTGTAGCATTGATCCATAAATATGCAGCACTTAAAGAACATACACCAAACAGTTTAATTTATATGTAGTCAACATTTAAAGTGCATCATTACTGCTTATCAATTTTTTTAGATTCACTTCAAATGTTGACTATACATAACCCCTGGTTATTTACAGTTTCATGTGAATTGTGGAGTGACAAATTGATATTCCTAAAATAAATCCATAAAAATATAGAAATAATTGAAACAATAATTTTGATATTGACTTCAAACAATGTTTATGGGACATTCTACCAGAAACGTACATTATCTGTCCCTGAAATAAAAGCATAAATACTGTGAATAGAAAGTATTTCATCACAAAATTTTCTAAAATGGACTGATAGTTGATTTCTATGAGTTGTTCTGTAAAGGAATATGTTATTTATTTAGTTCTCAAATGTTTTGTTTCTTTATAAAAAAAAACTATGTACAAACCCTGTCATTGTTCTTGTCCTCAGCCCAATTGAACCTACAGCTTTAATAGTTTTGTTATGCTAAAAAGTTGTTATCGTTCATATCAATTGACTAAAAACCTGAAATTCTAAATGAATTCATAAATAAATACTACAAATATATAATACAAATACATTTACGATTGTTCCCATGTTTCTGTCAGTCCTGTCATTTTTGCATTAAAGTTGACAAACAATCTGTGCATACACCTTTAAGGATATGACTCAGAAGTGACATCATTTGACAGAGGAGAAGCTGACGGAGATCAAGGATGTGTTCTGTCATTGAATTGTATGATTTTATGCTTGTTTTTGAATGATGTTTTTGAGGACGACAAGCTTAAGTCAGGCCCTGTCACATCTTTTATAAGTGAAAGTGTAAGTTTCTGGTAGAATGTCCCTTATATATATATTTTTTTTTTCATTTCATTTTAAAAATACCTCATTTGCATATTTAAAATTCAAACAAACACAAAACAAATATAACTATTTTTGATGTATTGTATTCAACCAAATGGGGAAGTACAATAAAAAATATGACTTTTTAATATAACCTTTCCACCTGCCGTGCCCTGCCTTATACAATCCCTGTATTTTCATGCACTTGTTGCCATTGTGAAAAAATGGCTTGCCCGTTGGCACAGAAAAAAAAGTCCCCATCCCAATGCCAGCTCGACAAATCCACATCACACATTCCCTTTTCAATCTAGCTCATTATTATCGTTTCACTAAAAGCCAAGGGTTGTTTAAATATTTTAAAATATGCATGAGCTTGTGATAGAGTCAGCATAAAAGAGCTACTGTCTCTTGTACTTGTAATAAATGTACTTGCCATTTATTATGCATTGGGACACTGGGCTGTAATCTTAGATTGAGGCCATTTTAGCCTTGCAGCAGGTTATTAATCACACTGTTTAAAGCCTCGGTGCGGGCGTCTTCTGATGGCCTGTAGGTGGCGATGTTGGAGAGGCTGGAAGGACAGCGTGACCTCTCTCTAGGACACTTCTGAAAACACACTGCAGTGTTTACGCCATCGCCTAATAGAATACTGACATTTACAAGAGTTCCTCACACAGACTCTGATGTACAGGCTTTCATTGAAGTATCAAACTAACAGCTGTTGTCAGTCGTGTGGTTTCATAAAGTATGTGTTGATATTATAAGTGATTATGTAATATGAGGTTAAAGATGAAAATAGACACCTTAGATTTACATTTTTATTCAGTTTATAGTGTATTGGTTACGTTTATAGAATGCCTGCCAAATGCAGAAACGCACAGATATGTTCATGTCAAAATTAAACAAATTTATGCAGAACAAAACTTGTTAAAATATATGAATAAGTGATAATACTATGTTTTTTGTATTTTAAATGATTAAAAATGTCTTTCTGACAAATGTGTGAAACCTAGAGGTCTGACGAATAATTGAAAAGTGCAAAGATAAGTGATATGTCGTTAAATTATTATTGTTTTAAAAGATTTGATTATATGTTTTGCATTAGGGCTGCACGATAATGGAACTGACATTGTGATATTTTGCGTATCTGCATAAAATATAATTTTAAAAATGACAAGCAAAGTTAAATACAAAAGAAAAAAGATGCAAATAAACAATGATTTATGATTTTCTAGGGAGTCAAACAGTATTCAGAAGCAGAAATGAAAATAACACTGTATAATAATAATAATAATAATAATAATAATAATAATAATACTGTATCGTTTTAATTGAGTAAATAATTATATAAGGTACAATTCATCTTTAAGCTACAATGATTTCATTTAATGTGCCCAAATGGCTTAAAGGTGCTGTATGTAAGTTTTTGACTCTTCTAAAGCATTAAAAAAATAATATAATATGTGTGCAGATATTTAAGAAATATCCCAAGTGAACATGTTTAACTGAAAAACAATGCTGAAGTCAGATATTCTGCTTTGAAAAGGTGTTTTCCAGTACTGCCAGTTTAGCCGATTATAATTCAGCACCCCGGGTTGCCTTGTTGGAAAACAGCGTATTTCATTCATACATTCAGAAAGGCTCTGAAAGCATGCGTCCGTGACCGGAAAGGACAGCAGACGTCGAAATGAGACAGATTCAGTTCCACATGAGGTTATTAATTAGCAAATGATAGAAATACTACAAACGTAAACATTGGGTAAGCAGGTTACATTGTAGCCCCTGTGTCCTAACAACACGCTTTGTGACGAGATACGCAGTGATGAGCAATTTGGCCATTTACACCAGACGAAATACGACAGAAATTTAAATACAGCCATTCAGAAGCGCACAATATGCACTCGCTCACGAAGAGGTAAGGTTTAGAATCTGTTTAATACATGTTAACCCTCTTTAACATCATTAAACATAAAATGGCATTCAAACTCATGTTCTTAGCATTTAGCACTGAATAAAGCACACAAGGTTTACCTGAGGTGATCACTGGTTTCTGTTGTTCAGCTGTGAGAAATAGAAGCCATTTCTAATATATTAATATGAGGTGTTGGTTACAACCAAAACTCCTTTTAATATGGAAACTATTCTCTCTATCGTGTGTTGTTGCTTTTATTTAGAACACAGTTTAAATCACTGGCTCCTGTACTCAAACTGGCAACCCACGTTTGCATTTGTTTTGATCCAGGAATGCAATACTTAGTTCAACCAATGGGTGTCAAACTTACATACTGCACCTTTAAATTTGCTACAAATTCTTACAGACATGCCTTAAAAACACATGCAAATGATAAACGTCCACTCTAAGATTAAAATATGAACTTACTCCACACTGTTGTTAACTGTAATGTCTGTTCAACTATAATCCCAACTACATTGCAGATTGCTGCGATGTGATTATTGCAGACTCGCACATTGTGATATCGATGCTGAAACAATATATTGTGCAGCCCTATTTTGCATATCACATTTAGAAATAATATAAGATAGATATAGAGTGATGAATACATATAGAGTATTGATATATAGGAATTGTATTTATATTTACTGGATTTATTAACAATGATATTTATGTGTAAATTATAATTTATAGATGTAATAATAATTTGATCTTCTGATTCTGAATCTGATTCATTCAATGCATTGTGTGCTTTAAACCAGGGGTGCCTAAACTGAACTTGATTGAGTGTGGTGGGCTGGAGGTAAATATACCAAACTGTTAAGTTGATTATGTAATTTCCTAATTTATTATTATAATTCATTATACAATTTATTATATAATTTAATTAATACTATTAGTTATTACATTTTAAATACTTTAATTGTATTAATAATTTAATATTTTGGTACATTTTATAGTAAACATGCTTTAATAAAAAAACATGAACAATCCCATTTATAGCACAAAAAATACACTTTGCCTTGATTTGCTTGTTGATATCTCCCGCAATGTCCGCAAAGGTTACTGTGGGCCAACTTTGGCCTGCAGACCCTGGTTTGGGCATCTCTGCTTTAAACAGTTCTCTCTGTGCTGCAATTTAAAATACATGAATTCTGTTTGAATAGATTTGTCCTAAGCAGTTCTCTTTTCTCAGTATCTTTTTAAAAGCATGTAGTGAAACTAACTCTTTAAACGGCAACTTTGTTTGGAGGTTATTCCATGCAAAAGGTGCTGCATATTTAAAAGTCTTTTTCCCATTTCAGTACGCACCACTGGTAGAGACAATAAATAAACTTCCTGAGACCGAAGGCTATAGCTAGAGACAGGTTGTAAGTTTGGACAAATGTAATGTAAGTTTGGAGATATGAGGGGAGTAAAATAGATTTATAGACAAAAACCATATAAAACATAAATCATAGAAACAAAATCTTATATTAAAGAGTAACAAAAGTAAGTGGATTAGTTAGGTAGGGCTGTTCAATTACTGCCTGCACCATGATTATGAACATTACAGTGTGGTACACTTTTAAAAGTCTGATACTGACATTGAATGTACAAACATTCTCAGTTAAAGTGTTTGCAAACCATTAATGTCTTTACAATTAAATGATAAATGATGATCTTGAATAGTCATGCATAAAAACCAACATGTCACTTTATTATAGCAACGTGTTATTTGTAGTGTGTTATAAATGACTGTTTGTATTCTGTAAGTTATGATTAGCTTTGCTTGGCAAGCCACAGTTTCAAAGTAGCTTCCCCATCACTGCTTATAAACATGAGCTTTGTCAGCTGCGCTCAAGTTGTTCCGTCTGGGATCGTATTCATGCTGGAATGCGATGGACTGATCAAACAGACTTCAAGCCGTAATCCAGTTCAAAGTATTTTCAAAAATGTGTGGCTTTGGCCAAACAATTATTTAGCTACGAAACACCAAAATCAGATGCTTTTGATCAGCTGTAGAACGAGACGCAATCTTCCAGTCCAGCTGTAATTTGTCTTTAATGTGATTTGGCTTCTACCTGCCTGTCTGAGTCAATGCGCCTGCAGGCACCGAGGCACCTGAATAATTTATACCAAGCAGCTGCTTGTGACGTGAAGGTGCAGAAAAGCTCCTTCCAAACTATTGCTTATTCTGCAGAATCGGGTGTTAAATCATCTGACTTGTGCGCTAACTTGTTGCTTTTCACCTGCAGCCACCTTCAACCAAAGCCTCGCTGTCTTTCATGCAAAAAAAAAAAAAAATAGACGTTTATATGAACAGCATGCCAATTTTCCTCGCTGAGTAATGCAACTCTCCACGTGGACTATTGGAGATGAAATCTTTTGGCTGCGTGTTCTTTACCTCTGATGACCCCCTCGATAAAAATTATTTTTAATAGCTGGGAGATATCAATCACAAATAAGGCTAATGTTTTTCTAAGTGTTCTTAATTGAGTGTGGGTCACCTCTGTATTGGTTCCACATGAGTTTTGGAGGCATGTGGCAAGGACTATGATGACGGAGGAGGGCTGAAATCTGCAGCTTGTGCTTTTCATAAAATAAGGGAGTGAAGAGCTGATTTTAAGAGTGAGAAAAAAAACGGAGGGAGTGCATGACATTCTTAGTGCATCTGGGCAAAATAAGCAGTCAGCGACGGAGCATGTAGGACAGAAAGAGGAAGGAGATTGTTGAAAGAGCACGGGATTTATTATTGGAATAAAGCGGGAAGGAAAGAAGAGGAGGAAAATGAAGAAGAGAGAGCATCCAACTAGGAACGTAGTAGTGTTGGCTTGCTGTGAAGTGTCAGGAATGATGAAAGGAGGAATGAAAGGAAAGTGGATGAGATTAAACAGCGGAGAATCAGAAAGCGAGCCCTAACAGCAAGAGTGACGAGCGACTGTGGAAAAGAGCAGACCAAATTAGAAAGACAGATCATCTCCCAGACCTGTAGACTTGAGAAGCGCTCACTGTCTTACCCGCAGAAGCGTGAGTGTGGGAGAATCAGGCGGTGTGGTGGGACAGCCAGAATCCCTTTAGGATGAGTGACACTCGCACAGACACCCTCCCATACACAAACACACGCTCCCTCACCGAGGATCCAATGCAGCTGCCTGATCCCGAGGATATGAAGGTGAGTGTCCCTCCAGCACGCTCAGAACGAGAGATAACAGCACTGAGGACTTTCTCTAAGGCGCTGAGCAGCTTTCGTTTGGATGGCAGGATGTTTTGTATGTTTGAACCCAGTGCATTTTGGGCTCGTAGTGTTTGGGGTGTTGAGACACTCTACGTTTGTTTGAACTGCCGCGGGGTCTTGGGTTGAAAGTGTAAGGGGACACTCTTGTTACATTATGACACCACTGCTTGGGTATGTTGTTGAGGGATAGTCCAAAAGAAGATTTTATCATCATGTTCTACATGTTTATGTCCAGACGGTAAAAGTTAATGAAGTCTAATATTGTTGAATTGTATGGGAACAAGTTTATTTACAGTTTCATAGAAGAAAGGAAGATTTGCATGATGACATGATGATCATTTTGCATGAATAAGACATTAAAGAGTGATTTATTTTTACACTGAAAAGGATTTGGCTATTTTTGAGCAGTTATCAGTTTGTGGGATGTGTTTTTTTCAGAGGAAGCATCGGGAGGTCATATGACAGACACTGCGCCTGCCAATTGGATAAATGTTACATGCTCTGTTAATTGCTCACTTTGATGATTAGTAGAGACTAAGCATCAGCCAACACCATAAAATACGGAATTTCAGAATTTTTTCCATAAAACAGAACAATACTTCACACAATATCATGGATAGTTAAGCTGAAAATAAATGATTTACTTATATTGTGCTAAGCCTGTAGGACTTTGAGTATTTATTTATTTTTCATACAGTGAAAACCACTCAGGACCCTATTGACTTTCAATGGCTACGTTTACATGGACATC
The DNA here is from genome assembly GCA_903798205.1 of Danio tinwini. Classification (NCBI taxonomy): domain Eukaryota; kingdom Metazoa; phylum Chordata; class Actinopteri; order Cypriniformes; family Danionidae; genus Danio; species Danio tinwini. The sequence continues at coordinate 14,188,070 of CAIGQZ010001345.1, read as the reverse complement.
AGTAATCAAACTATTTGCCTTAATTTGAATGAGACAACAATATGATTAAGGTGTTTACATGAGTTGCTTTCATGATTGTGTTTTACATGTTATAGCACATAACTCGATTAATGTCATTGCGTCACCACGTTATCCACATTTCCTGAGGTGTTTCATGTAATTTCGGGTGTTTCATTTTGAATTTGTTAAGTTTAACAGCAGTTTCGCACTTTCACTTTCATTCAGAAACATTTCATGCATGCCCCCCATGACAAACAAGATATTGGATGTGAGGAACTGCTGGAAGAGTGTAGTTTTAATGGAATTTGATACCGCACGCCATATGTAAAAAAAACTAACTCAGCATTTCAGGATGCAGGTGTCTGAGGTCCTTCACTGACTTGGTAAGTGCAGAGAATAGCGCCAAACAGCTGTGTGTATGTAACATCCTGTCACAGAACACGGCGAAAAGTCCTACACAACAGTAATAGTTTGATTGCAGTGTTTACACGTCTTTATTGCACTTCAATAATGCGGCTAAAATCGGCATACTCCACATGTGTTAATCCGATTTCTGTTTAGTTCAAATATGAAAAAAAATCGCTGTTTACAAGGTCAACTCTTAATCAGAGTATTGTCTTAATCGTATTAAGATCGAATCATCGATGTCCATGTAAATGTACTCACTGTATCGATAAAAACCAACAGACGCAACAAGCCAAATCAAAAAAACTTACCTACAGTATATGTATAATTTGCTGTCATTTTCAAATATGATGAACGCTACAGGCATTAATACAGCAACAGTTTTTATTCCTTTACAAACAAATTATGATTTTTAACATTTTATTATTAACATAACCTATCAGCCCCCTTATGTGTGGTTTTTGCATTGTCATAAAGTTGCTTGGTCCTGTAGCTCACCTTGCACTAGCACAGATTAAAATCAAGGTAAAATGACCCAGTTATTTTACATACAGTCATTTTATCATACATTTCTAACACTATCAATATAAGGGTTCAGTTTAGTGTAGGTGGTAATTAATTTTCAAATGCAATATTGAATTAAATTGAATGATTAAAATGACAAATAATTTTTACCATTACTCACTAAACATTTGATTAAAACTGCGATGAAACAGACATTTTTCATAGTTCTAGGTTGACCAAAACGCTTAAAAATACAGTATGTTTATTTGTGTTACACAGTACAAAGAAAGTCCTGCAGGTTTGAAATTATTTAATGGTGTAATATTTATTTTCGGTTGAGCTACGCTTTTAGGGCATATTCAACTGTGGTTTGGTGGTTTTATTATTTAGATTCTTGTAAGCTGCAGTTTCAAGTTTATTGTTTGGGTTGAAGGAGATTTGTTGGGACAGTCATAAGCCAAGATTTCTTTCGTTTGAGAAAGTAAGAGGAATAAATCACCACCAGCAGACGGCCACTTCAGTGCAGAGCTATTTTTACATCATAACGTGAGGCATGGTGGACCAACACCCAGGGTTTTGGTTTAGAGGCACATTTTAACTTCTGTATGCTATTAAATCTTGATTATAAGGGTGTCTTTTGAGCTAAAATGCAGCTAGCAGACTTTTAAAAAAGATATAAGCCTTTAAAAGTAATCTTTTTCTTACGAGAGGCCTTTGCAGAGCTTAGATTTTTTTTTTTCACAGTGGAGCCTGACAGAGCTCCCCCCCTCATCCGTTTCCCTTCTGAGGCAGTTATACTGACAGTGGTATCTATTGATGTGTTCTAGCTGGAGGTGTTCTGATTACCCAGCTAACTGCCAGCTTCACTTAATCCTCTGGAGATTCATGAAGGCAAAGCCATAGAACAACATCATTGTGGCTAATCCAGTGCCTGTCTGACTGATGTAGTGTGGACTTTGCACATGCACAATGAAATCAGGAACTCTACGGCGCAGAACATGGATGAGTTTTCAGGCTTGTGCCAAGAGAGATAAGAGTTAAAATCTGAGGAAGTCCGGTGTAAGGCTTGCTAACCCACAGATATTGTGTTCCGTCACCCTGAACCATGTCTCTGCTTTCTGGGTGTGTTTATTTTCGAATAGGGGGTTGCCTGGATACGACCCGTTTGCAGATTTTTCTAAATGTTTTTGTTTGACTAAGAGAATATTCATTTCAGCCCCTCCCGTCTTTCCCAGCCAAGACAAGATGTTCCAAGTTGGCTTGTAATAGAGTATTGTTCTTAAAAAGCTGGAATAAGAAGTACAACTATTATAAATCATTTAGCATTTTCTTTCCATAACTACCTGTGTTGCAACTTATGCTCTTTCAGTCAAAGAAATAGAGTTTTAAGTTCAACTGTCTGCCAAAAAGATGGTGTAAGAATTTGTTGCACATTTACACCATGCAGGAGTGTCACAAGTGTGGGGGCTGAGTGGATAGGGCCCTGGCATATTTCTTCCCTTGAAGACCCTGAAATACTGTTGTGATTATGTTTGTATAATTCCATGCTCCTGAGTTGTATACAATTTTCCGATCTTAGCTATTTTATAGTTTTAACAAGTTTCTGAAATTCACACAAACAGTATCAACAGTTTCTAATTGTGAATGATGCTAAATGCTAATTGGCTTCGAGGATCTTGCAGGGTCTTCTCAAAGAGAAGCGAGAGAGTCAAGTATATTGAGACAGATGCAACATAAAAACAAAAATCCCAAAGTGTCCAAACAAAATTGGGTTGTCAAAAAAAGAAAAGAGAAGGAGGAGAAGAAGATAAAACAATATAAAGGAAAACAGCTTCTCTCAAGTTTTATTCCTAAGAGAACAAGTACATTTAAGCCCCGATCCGATGACATGATTTTTATTGTCAGTTACGAAAGTCACTATGTCAGATTATGCGATTTGGTCTTGATAAAATCTTGTCGTGGGTAACAAATGCGCCAGACTACATGTTTCTTCCCGATCAGTCATCCTGTGACGTCTACGACGAGCGTAATTTTCCAAAGCAGTCACAAGTGTTGCTATAACATTATTTCTTATCTAAATTTCCATGTTTTTTAATCTTATTTTAATCTCAATAAACACTTATGCTTGCTGACAATTAGGCTATAGTATTTAAGGGCATTCTTTACGACATTGACAGGATCAAACTTATATTTCCTTTTTAATATTAAGATGTATATTTTCCCGAACTTGCCGCTAGTGAGATCGAAAAAATGAAAGCACACCAGCACCTAGGAAAAATCAGATATCATATTAAAACATATTAAAAAAATTGCAAATATATTACAGAAGTTTGTGATACCACAATTACAGTGAAGCATTAATTAAATCCTTATTTTCCATGGAGCAGAACCGCACAGCTGAGTTTGTGGACTTGCACAAACAAAAAAATTATTCATATATTTTTCTTGGAAAAAAAATATTTTTGAAACGAATTTCGTTTAGTACAATTTGTATCTTAATTTTAATGTTTTTTTTGTTGGTCAGTTATGTGGTAGATAAACAGGAACAATGAATACCATCTGAGATGAAGTGCTTCAAAACCAGTCCGCTATATGCTTCAGTGCCAAACACAAACTGGTTTGTTAAATATAATAAAATCTAGCCTAAATAAAATTAAAGAAACCTATACTGTTTTCATTGTTAATGAAAAAATCATCCATTGCCGGTGAGTTTCAATTTAATTAGTTTAATCGAGTAATCTGAATAAGCAAGACAGGATTTTACAATGTACAGTATTAGCAGAACTGAACATGTTTCCAGATTACCTAGAAAGATCAAACTCAGTCGGAAGGCTGAGAGAACTCAAAAAGTCTTTGTGAGAATGGAGATGTCTGCATATTTGTGTCAGTCTGTTAGATAAAATTGCTTGAAACGCTTTAATATTTTAGAGAAAGTAGTTAAAGTTTGCATAACAAATGATTGGTCTTATCCACCCCAAACCCACCCATAAGTAAACAAGCAGCCTGTTTTTTGATTACCTGACCTGCGGATTAACGGCAGCACCCGCAGATATAACTGAAAAATGATGTGCTCCTATTGCCCGTGAAGAGCGGGGAAAAAATGAAACATGCTAGACTGTCTGCAATGATGTCGTGAGGCGTTGCAGACACTGTATCGGTTGTCATGAACTATGCCACATTACACGAGAAGAAACAATCGAATCTTGTGTCATGGCACCCATTTGTTGTTTACGACTCCCCACGACACGCTACATCAAGAAAACCATGCCGAAATTGTGACAAAACGTGTGATCTGACCGGGGCTTAAGTCTGCATTTGCTTAGCTAAGACTGAAAAGAGAACAATATTTTCCAAGGCTGACTTTTGACATTCTTTTTTCACTCTAAAGACTTAATTGGTGTGAACTTGAGACAGTTTAAGTGAAATATACATGAAAAACATTTGCCAATGTATGTGTTCATTGTGTATATACAGTATAGAGATGTTGCATGGATTTTGCTCAAAATATTATGAGCAAATGTAAAATTAACTGAATTATATAAACCAATTTCACAGAGAGTGCAGTGCAGCAGCTGGTCCAGCTATTAATGCTATAAGACATAATTCAAATGAAAAATCATGAAGTAATCTTTTTTTATCCATGAGGTGCTCTATTTATTGTTGAAAATATAAAGTATAGTATCCAAAATAGCATAATTTAAACCTAAATTGTTTTCTGTTACATTAACATAAATGCAATTTTTTTTTTATGATATTCATCTTTTTAATACTATTGGTTCATCTTTTTAATACTGTTGGCTGATTTTGCATCAGTGATTTGGCAGCAATTGCTACAATTATTTATTTCAAAGAAGTGATAAATAGCAAGTATAATGAGCATACAGAATACAATGTCTTTGCTTAGGGCCCAAGAATCTGGGCTACTCCCCTGACAATATGCATGAATATTCCTATATGAAATGTCAAGTCAAAAATGAAACTATATCAAGCGAGTGCTAATGGTGGGAATCGTATGACAATAGAGCACAGAATGCAGACCACAAGGCCAAAAGACTTTTGGACTGTGACCATCAGGCTTTGTGCAATAAGCTGCTCATAAACAGAGGCTTAACCACTGGCGCTATGAGATGCGGTACTTAGGATAGTCAGTTACGTTTATTTTAAAATCTGACCTCTTAGATTGTTATAAACTTAACAGCTAATGTTAAAATATAAACTTAACAGCTAATGTGTCTGTAGATAATTTTTCAATAATAATATACCTGTATTATCAATAATAATAATAACAATAATATTAATGATGATAATGTTATTATTAAATAATTAAACAAATTATATATAAAATATAAAAATTCATTCTTTAATTTTTCCTTCAGCTTAGTGCCTTTATTCATCAGAGGTTTCCACAGTGGAATAAACTGCCAACTTATCCAGCATATGTTTTACACAGCAGACGCCCTTCAAGCTGCAACCCAGCACTGGGAAACATCCATACACACACATACACTACGGACAATTAAGCTATTTAAATTTACCTATTGCACATGTCTTTGGACAGTGAGGGAAACTGGAGCACCTGGAGGAAACCCATGCGAACACAAGGAGAACATGCAAACTCCACACAGAAATGCCAACTGACCCAGCCGGGACTTGAAAAAATATAAAAATAATGTAACAATATACTAATATACAAATTAAAAACAATACAAATACAGTTGAAATCAGAATTATTAGATTATATTTTTTATATATTTCCCAAATGATATTTAACAGAACAAAAAAAAATTCACAGTATGTCTGATAATATTTTTTTTTCTGGAGAAAGTCTTATTCGTTTTATTTTTGATAGAAACATTTAACATTTTAAAAACATTTTAAGGTCAATATTATTATCCCCTTAAAGCTGTATTTTTTTTCGATAGTCTACAGAACCATCGTTACACAATAACTTGCCTAATTACCCCAACCTAGCTAAGCCTTTAAATGTCACTTTAAGCTGTATAGAAGGGTCTTGAAAAATATCTAGTAAAATATTATGTACTGTCATCAAGGCAAAGACAATATTAATCAGTTATTATAAATGAGTTATTAAAACTATTATGTTTAGAAATGTGTTGAAAAAAATCTGCTCTCCGTTAAACAGAATTTGAGGAAAAAATAAACGGGGCTAATAATTTAGGGCCTTAATAATTCTGACTTCAACTGTACATATTGCACACATTATGTACCTTAATCATTTACATCTGTACATTTTATTATTATTATTATTATTATTATTATTATTTAGTACAAATTAAACAGTCAAGCCCTAATTTACCCCAGAGCTATGAATAATTTTGAGCTTGACTTTATATATATTTTAATATATTAATACTTATATATTATATATTATAATATTTCCTATTTTAGTGCTAACATATGTATTTTTTACATTGTTTTATATACAAAATATTAAAATAAAATACAATACATGTACAGTCAGAATTATTAAACCCCCTAACCCCTGAATTAATAGCCCCTTTTTATATTTTTCCCCAATTACTGTTTAACACAGAGTCGATTTTTTCAACACATTTGTAAACATAAGTTTTAATAACTCATTTCTAATAATTGATTTATTTTATCTTTGCCATGATGACAGTAAATAATATTTGACTAGATATTTTTCAAGACACCTTGGCTTAAAGTGACATTTAAAGGCTTAACTAGGTTAACTAGACAGGTTATGGTAATTGGGCAAGTTATTGTTTAACAATGAGTTGTTCTGTAGACTATCGAAGAAAAATAGCTTAAAGGGGCTAATAATATTGACCTTAAAATGTTTTTAAAAAAATTTCAATCTGCTTTTATCCTAGCCGAAATAAAACAAATAAGACTTTCTCCAAAATAAAAAATATTATCAGACATACTGTGGAAAATTTTCTTGCTCTGTTAAACATCATTTGGGAAATATTTTAAAAAGAATAAAAATTCAAAGGGAATTTAATAATTCTGATTTCAACTGTTTTTGTATGTAAGAATACGAATAAATTTAACCTTATTGTCAAGTAATACCAATATAATCAATTACTAATTGTTACATTGTTTTATAATCTTTTGTTATTATCGATAAAGACAATAATAATAATAATTTTGAATTTAATATATTGGTATCACATTGCAATACGGTTAAATTGGTTCACATTAGTTAACTACATCAGTTAGCATAAACCACCGATGCTTTTATTCATCTTAGTTCACTTTATTCTTGACATGTATTAATACATTATTAGGAATCAGAAATGGCATGGCTTAATATTCATATTTCTGTTTAAAATTTACATTTGAATGATTTAATCGTATTATAAAGCTCATGTGTTATCAAATGTCTTCATACAGTAATCTCCTTTCTACAGTGTATCCAGTAGATTGTCTTTAGGAATGTATAGCTTTACACATCGGATGCTCACATGATCTAGTGTTTTGTGGCCTCCTTCAGTATTTACATTGTCTTTCCTTATTATCTCAGTCACTGATAATTCTCAAGTGAATCTTACATTTGTGCCGGAGATGAGCTGCTGACCCTGACTTGATCTCACAGGTGTCCTGACTCACTGCACCATATGGTCGCCCTTAGCCATGTTCTCCTGCCACTGTACTGCCACCCAGACCTTTCCATCAACATGATTAATGACCTTGTCTGTCTAATGGGAGTTTCGTTTCACGCGTCCTTTCCCTTTCCCTCTTTCTCCTGTTCTTCACTCAGATGGATCCTGTTCAGAAGGCAGTGATCAACCACACCTTTGGAGTCCCATTGGTGAAGACCAAACGGCCAATCATTTCCTGCAATGTCTGCCAGATCCGCTTCAACTCTGAGGTGAGACTATTTGACTTCATGCATGATCTCTTTGGTGTTCTGAGATGCAGTCGTACTGTATTCACCGTTCTTTGAACGGGTTTTAGATGTAATATGAGTGTTGTGTTTACGCTGAACCCACTGCTTTCTAGTCCGGAAATAGCCAATGGCGAATCCTCTTTGAAGTGCTGTATCCGCAAAGCATGTCAGAGCTGAAGCTTACAGCATGAAGTGTTTCTTTCTTCCTACGATTAATAGGGAAAGCTCACTCTACAAAATCTGAGTTGTAGCTTTAGTTAAAAAAAATGTTCATCTTTAGTACACAGATGAAGGTGTTTTTAAAATAAACTCTGTTCAAAGTTTATTTGCCAAAACCTCTGATGTTTATAAAGAGAATCCATACGAATTGACCAGTTTTAGTCTTCTGAAAAGCCATAATTGTTTCATAAGATCAACAGATCAAACTTTTATTGGCGTACAAACATCAATCAGCAATGCCTACAGCATTCAGACTTTTTGCTCTGCCAATTCAAGTATTCATTCAAGCTTAATGTTAGCTTCGAGCGAGAACAATTCAGTCATCTGGAGCTGCTTTTCTCACCGCAACCACAACTCTGTCATGCAGACTTATTTTTTCCTATTTTACTTTTATTTGTTGTCTAAAAAAGGAACATAAATAGCTAAATGCTTAAACAATTGTCATTTTATGCTCTAAATAGCATTTTATTTTAAATTTAGGAAATCTTACTGGAACAGAATTAAAAAATATATGATGCATTACAAAAACCTAACAATAAACTGTCAATTCAGACATACTGAACTGAGAATTTTCAAGTGATCTCTATTTTTTTCAATAACCATAGCATGCATATGTATAACATGACTATTAAACTTATATTAAAATGGGAGCTCAAGTGACACAGTGGGTAGTGCTGTCGCCTCACAGCAACAAGGTCACTGGTTTGAGCCCCAGCTGGATCACTTGGCATTTCTGTGTGGAGTTTGCATGTTCTCCCCGTGTTGGTGTGGATTTCCTCCGGGTGCTCCAGTTTCCTCCAAAGACATGCACTAAATTGCTTGGTTAAGCTGAATTGTCTGTAGTTCTGTATATGTGTGTGAATGAGAGTGTATGGGTGTTTCCCAGTGATGGGTTGCAGCTGGAAGGGCATCCACTGCGTAAAACATATGCTGGATAAGTTGGCAGTTCATTCCTCTGTGGCAACCCCTCATTATTAAAGGGACTAAGCTGAAAAGAAAATGAATGAATGAATGAATGTATATTATTTAGGTGCCCAAGTGGTTTATTCTTCTGTGACACATCTGGTTATTTAAAGAATCAAATCTTTAATCATGGATGTGCAGCCAACAAATTTGCAGCAACTGCATGATTTTAGTCAATATGGACTAAAATCTCTGAGGAATATTTCCAGTACCTTGTTGAATCTATGCCCTGAAGGATTAAGACAGTTCTGAAGGCAAAAGTGGGTCCAACCTAGTACTAGTAATGTGTACCTAATAAAGTGGCTGGTGAGTGTATTTATATAACAAAAATATTTTTTAAAGGATTAAATTTTCAAAGGAGAGCTATGTTTTTACAGACAATATGACAATGTGATAATAAGTAAAAATTATGACAATGTTGCAGGGTTTTACTTAGTTCTCACAACATGAAAACATGTTGTTTTTGCTTTGAATAACTCTATCTGTGGAAAGTGTCACATACACACTCAGCCCACATATAAACCCACACAATGTATAATCAGTCCAAGTTCAGTGATATCCACAAACAGTGATTGACTATTACAATGAAACCACTTGATTTATATGGGTTATATTTATGGTCAGGCAGAGTCTGCAGACATTTATTTTTGCTATTTCTGCAGAGAATTTTGTAAAAAAAAAAAATGCTGATTTATGTGGAAGTATTTTGGGAGTATCGTAACAAAACATAATACCTTTTTAACTTTTATTTAATATTTATAATGCAAATCCAATTAGATCCAGCTCCAGTTAGTCTCTTATATAAAATATTTACTAAAAGACATTAAGACAATAACAGAAAATATTACTTAAACTGTATTGTAAATAAATCATATGAACATTTTCATATTAGTCAATAATAATAATGAAATTAATTTAAAACTGAATAAATATAAATGTACACACATTTACACAAATAAATAGACTCAATGATGGGCTAAAGATCTACAGATATCTGCGGATTACTACACGTGCAGATTCTGTGTGAGCTTAGTTATATTTCTATCTCTTTATAAATGTTATGAAGCCCAAGTGTTTTGCTTTAACAGACTTTCAGTGGAGACAGAAATCTTTAAATTGCTATCTAAAATTATCCTAATTTCTGTTCTTCAGATGAACAAACGACTTATGAGTTAAAAACAATATGTACTAAATTAGGGGTGAACTGACCTTTTAAAATATTACTCCAGCAGGTAGAACAAAAACAAAAGGTTCAACTTTTCTATTTCAGACTAACCACAGTCATTACTGCCTGATCCATTTCACGCGTTTCAACGTTCCAATATTCCTTTTGCATCAATGAAAGCAATTATTTTATTTGTTTATGCACCAAACTTGTTGGGGTGAAATGTGAAGCCTGAAATATTCTGGGCTGAATTCAGTTGCAGCTGTGGCAGTCATTGTGACATGTGAGATCCATAACAGTGCAGGACCTGGGAGTGCCTCACTAGCATGCGCTATTTTTACAGACAAGAACTGTAATCATGGGCAGAAAGTGGCTTTCTTGGTGTGCGACTGCAATCTCGGGCCTCCAACGGAGCAGATGTATGGCCTGCTTTAAACCGCATCCAAGCACAAAAAAAGACAGGGAGAAGACGGAGAGGACAAGCCTGCCTGTGGAGACCTGCAAAATTAGCTGTTAGCCCAGGTCGCTTTTAATGATTTATGGGGAGAGAATTTGAGACAACTCAGCAGTTCTGTGAAACAACTGGACTTAAGAGTTGTAATGAGTTACCTGGGAGGTGTATTTCACTGAGGTCAAGATTAGATTGAAGTACTGTTGTCCAGTTGGTTCTTTGTTTTGGTTGACAGTAAATTTCCTAGACGGTTGTTAGTTCAGCTATAAATTCTGTACCTCAAAGTGCCATCCAAAAAATTTTTGTTTACAACCAGGTTCACGACCCTCAAGTCAAATGAGCTCCACACAGACACACACACACACACACACACACACACACACACACACACACACACA
>CAIGQZ010001345.1:14165338-14177081 GCA_903798205.1 Danio tinwini | reverse complement strand
CACACACACACACACACACACACACACACACACACACACACACACACGTGCTTGTAAATAATAATGCGTGCTGTTCAATAAACCTTAAGCCCTTGACTGCTGATTGGTCGTCTCTGACACATGCAGCTGTCTTGGTTTGTTAAAGATATCCGTATAATTTCAACACCCATTTTTACAATGTCTCCCTACTTGCTGTCACTGCATTTAACCACACACACACACACACACACACACACACACACACACACACACACACACACACACACACACACACATACATAACCACGTGGCACTTTCCACAAATAGAGTATGGCATAAGGCATTAAAGAAAAATATTTCTAGGTAACAACTTTAAATAATAGAGCGGACAAAAGCTACATACAAATTATGTATGTACAATCATTTTTTTATATTTCTATTTATATATTTTAACACAGTTGAAGGCAAAATTATTAGACCTCCTGCGAATGTTTTATTCTTTGTTAAATTCATCCAAAGTGATGTTTTCATTGTATTTTCTTTACTATTTAGTGTTGTGGAGAAAATCTTATTTCGTTTAGTTTGACTGGAAATAAAAAAAGGCTATAAGAACAAACCAATTTTATCAAATTACTTGCCTAACTAACCTAACTTGCCAGGTAATTTTAAATAAACTAAGCCTTTAAATTGCACTTTAAGCTGAATACTAGTGCCTTGAAAAATAACTAGTAAAATATTGTACTGTCATAATGGCAAAGACAAATCAAATTAGTTACGATAAATTAGTCATTATGACTATTGTGTTTATAAATGTATTGAAAACAATCTTCCCTCTGTCAAACATCAATATACACTTTATTAGGTACACCTGTCTAAGCAAATTTCTAATCAGCCAATCACATGGCAGCAACTAAATGCATTTAGGCATGTAGACATGGTCAAGACGATCAGCTGCAGTTCAAACCGAGCATCAGAATAGGGAAGAAAGGTGAATTAAGTGACTTTAAACATGGCATGGTTGTTGGTGTATTTCCGGGCTGGTCTGAGTATTTCAGAAACTGCTGATCTACTGGGATTTTCACACACAACCATCTCTAGGATTTACAGAGAAGGGTCTGTAAAAGAGATAATATCCAGTGAGTGGCAGCTCTATGGGCACAAATGCCTTGTTGATGCTAGTAGTCAGAGGAGAATGACCAGATTGGTTTAAGCTGATAGAAAGGCAACAGTAACTCAAATAATCTCTTGTCACAACTGAGGTATGCAGAAGAGCATCTCTGAATGCACAACAAAACCTTGAGATGGATGGGCTACAGCAGCAAAGAGCACACCGGGTGCTACTCCTGTCAGTTAAGAACAGGAAACTGAGGCTACAATTCACACAGGCTTACCAAAATTGAACAATAGAATATTGGAAAGATGTTGCCTGGTCTGATGAGTCTCAATTTCTGCTGCAACATTCAGATGGTAGGGTCAGAATTTGGCGTCAACAATAGCAAACATGGATCCATCCTGCCTTGTATCAACGGTTCAGGGCTGGTGGTGGTAATGGTGTGGGGGATATTTTCTTGGTACACTTTGAGTCCATTAGTACCAATTAAGCATTGTGTCAACGCCACAGCCTACCTGAGTATTGTTGCTGACCATGTCCATCCTTTTATGTCCACAGTGTACCCGTTTTCTGATGGTTACTTCCAGCAGGATAACGCACCATGTCATAAAGCATGAATCATCTCAGACTGGTTTCTTTAATATGACAATGAGTTCACTGTACTCAAATGGCCTCCACAGTCACCAGATCTCAATCCAATAGAGCACTTTTGGGATGTGGTGGAATGAGAGATTCGCATCATGGATGTGCAGCCAACAAATCTGCAGCAACTGCATGATTTTAATCAATATGGACTGAAATCTCAGGAATATTTCCAGTACCTTGTTGAATCTATGCCCTGAAGGATTAAGACAGTTCTGAAGGCAAAAGTGGGTCCAACCTACTAGTAATGTGTACCTAATAAAGTGGCTGGTGAGTGTATTTATATAACAACAATATTTTTAAAATGATAACATTTTCAAAGGAGAGCTATGTTTTTACAGACAATATGACAATGTGATAATAAGTAAAAATTATGACAATGTTGCAGGGTTTTACTTAGTTCTCACAACATGAAAACATGTTGTTTGTGCTTTGAATAACTCTTATCTGTGGAAAGTGTCACATACACACTCAGCCCACATATAAACCCACACAATGTATAATCAGTCCAAACAATTTAAACTCTTATTTATTTATGAAGTTGTCAGGCATCGAGTGCCCTGAGCTCAAAACTAGTAGTGAGCAAAAGACGGAGAGATCAAAAGCACACACATCAAAGAACCTCAACTTCTGATGTTTTAGTAGAAATTGTGCTGCGTCTTTCATAAATTGTTGCACTGGAAATTATTAAGCTATGTTATAGCAGATTAAATTATACAATGGCACATTTCATTAAACGGATGCACATAGCAACGAGTCTACATTTTGATCCTCTGCTATATGCTGAATGAAGCAGCGCATTTGTTCCTTGAAAACATCTATTCCCTCGCCTCCTTCCCATCATCATTTCACGCTCCATTATGGATTCCGAACCCCCAGTGCCAATATCTGAGGACATTTGTAGTGGAAAAAGCAGACTATTGGCTGTTAGCGAGTGTTATCTGATGCATTCATCAAACCCGGGGCTCAGACTTGCCTTATGCCGTGCTGCCAGTGTCCCTCTGTCCCTTTTGCTCTAGCGCAAGATGGAGGTATAACCTTGCAGCGCTGCAGAAGTGATGTCACCGTATTGTGTCACTGTTGCTGCAGGACAGGGTTGAATGAGCTTCCCTCCCCCTGCTGGAGCTGCAGTGGCCCATCGATGTTGCAGTTTCCGTCATTCATTCACTGGGCCAAATTAACCTTCGTGTGCATCTTGAGGTTCGGCAATAACCACAGCTGTCAGTCCTCCCTTTACAGCTTTCCCATTTTGTTGTGGTAATTGCATTTATATTGGCATATGTTGCGTTACATACTGTTTGCATGTGGTTCGATGAGACAATCTGGTCTGTGTCCTGATTTGTCCTTGGAAAAGTTCATTTTTTCCATCCTTGTGCTTACAATAATTCATCTTGCACTCTCAAAACCCTGTGCCATCTGGGCAGGAACTTGTCTCATTTCCTTATTCTATAGATAGCGCTTCTTTCATACGAGGTCTTCATTCTCATTGGCACGTCATGGATTTGGCTTGGTACTTGATTTGTATTCATATCTAGTGGCTGAGGTATTCTTCACACATAATGTATGCCCTCTCATGTAAGTCGCTTCATTAAGAAAGCATTCAGTGATAATTTCAGTGAATGAATTCTGAATGTGGGTTCAGAGAGTTCAGAAATGAAAATTGGCCTTGTATTGTTAATAATCTTCCACTTATGTCATTGAATTTGCTGGAAAAACTGGCCTTAAAACCTCAGCTACAAACTGGCAGTTCAAAATAAGAATGTTTCTGAAGGGTGATAGTGTCCTTTTATCAGAATTCTTTTATATAGTAGAACAAAATGACACTCAATTTCATTAGCCATGTTTCCATCCACCTATTTTTTTGTAATATTTTGTTTTATTTAACATTTATGAGATATTTACCAAAAACAGTACAATGCCAATAAAAAGAAAAAAAATTGACATTAATGTTAATCAAATATTTGTTTGTATAATAAAATAAAATAACATGAACAGTGTAGTACTGTAACAAACAAACAACAATGATTCTTATTATATTTTTAATGAAACAAAAGAAAATATAGTGCAAGCAGGTAAATTAATTAGTGACTCCAGAACTTATAACCATTACTAGCCTGTTCTTCTTAGCTAATCAAAAACTTGAAGCACGATCAATGTCCTTTTTCATAGGTCTTAGAACTATCGGCAGAAGTACACATTTCAAGTCAAGTCGAGCTTTATTGTCATTCCACTACACGTGTGGACATACAGAAAAATTAAATGTCGTGTCTCGCAGAACAATGGTGCTACGTAAATTAATCATAAATACAAAAACAACACTGGACATACTGTAAGAGCTATTTAAAAAAAACTATGCATAACTAACATACTATAAGATACTTAACTATACTCATAAGACAGGCTATAATGTAGTTTTACTTTTAATTGAGACTAAACAATTTTGTGCAAGAGAGGTATTAAAGGTGAATGTTGTGCAAAAGAGGTATTTAAGGTTTAATATTGTGCAAAAGAGTTATTTGAGGTTGAAGCAAGCAGTGGAACATGATTGGGGTACATTTAGACACTGCAAAACCCAAAAAGTTAAGGTAACAAACTGTTTGAGGAAACTGATTGCAACAAACCATTTAAGTTCAAAAACTAATCCTAATGAGTACTGTGAACTTAATTCATTTGAGTTAAAGAAGCAATTTTAGCACAGTAAAACCCAATAAATGAAGAGAACTCAAACCAACTGAGTACTGTAAAACCCAATAAGTTAAGACAACTCAAACCGTTGAAGGAAACTGATTGCTACAAACAATTTGAGTAAAAAAACAAACAAATCTATATTAGTACTGTGAACTTACTCCATTTAAGTTGAATGATGTATTTAACTTATTACCTTCAACACTTAGTTCAAAACTCTTTTTAAATGAGTAGAATTAACTTTCAGTAAATTGAGTTAACTACACTGATTTTATTTGATAAAGTTGACTTTTGGTTTTTACAGCTTAGTAAACATCGCTTTCATTATTGATTTCTTGTAAGATGGAGTTTAGATAAAGTGTCATAAGAAAGAAGAGCGTTTCTACAGGTGGTTTGTCAAGCCCACTCACCTGGATGAAGCATAATTGAAATGCACAATATTTCCAAAAGACATGGAGTATTAAGAGTGTCTATAGTGCAAATGTGCAACCTGGTGCAAGAGTCAAAGAGATGAGAGGGTGTCTTTGTGACAGGTGGTTTGTTAAGTCCATTCACCAGTATGGCACATAAGCATGTGTAGCAGAGGCCAGCTAGTGAAGTGCTGTGCAGGTAAACTTCACTCCTCTGGCCTCTAAAGGTACTCTAGCAACAGACAGATGCTAGGGGCCATGGTCTATAGCCTCCTTGTTAGAGCAACCGACTCCCATACAAAGAATCGCTCAGAGCAGGTTGGGTGGTGTAGAACCGGCAGGATTACATTGGTGCCGTGACCCCGATGGGAGTGAGGTTTAGGGGAGTGAGTGTAGCAGAGGCCAGCTAGTAAAGTGCTGTGCAGGTAAACCTCCTCTGACCACTTAAGGTGCTCAACCCACAGAAGCTAGAGGCCATGGTCTTTAGCTTCCTTGTTAGAGCAACCGACTCAAAGAATCGCCGGTTCGATCCGAGCTCAGAGCAGGTTGGGTAGCATAGGACCAGTGGGGTTAAACATGTTTGCACTACAGAAACTAGAAATAGTTATAGAAATGCTTAAAAGTTGTGTGTTTGTTTGAGCTTCCTTTTTGCTTATTTACTACAGGTGGGGTTTAATTGTAAAGAATCACAACAACAGGGCTAATTCCAAAAAATTTGGAATTAAACATCCCTAGTTGTGTGTAAATGCACTTTTCAAGAAATATTTTAGAAAAACAAAGTCCTTCCAAGTACTAAAATGATTGTTACTGGAACTGGAATCGTAAAGAGGAATTGGAACTAGCGCAGAACCTGTCAAATTCCTTATGATTCCCCTCCCTAGTCACAGACTGTTCAGAAAAAAATGTTTGGACACTCCAGTATTGACATCCCTGTAACTTATGGTTGTGATTATCGTCCTAGACAGCTTGAGTCTGTTGTGTGCACATGGCAATGATGTGCGCTGTGTTTCTCATTTGTTCTTGGATTTGGATTCTTTTTTTCTGCATTTATCAAAGCCAGTTTGACATTCATTAACCTCTAAATGTTTTGCATGTCAGTGTGACCTTTACCTGGTCTTCAACTCCACATCCACCTAGATTTCATCTAATTTCCGCCTGAACCACATCACTTTCTTATCCTCTTTCCTCCTTAATCCCAAAGATCTCTGGTCCTTTAGTGCTTCTTTCCCCACATCCTCCTCGGTTTCCTGTGTGCTTTAGACAGGCAGCTTCTTCAAACCCCTGAAGGCTTCGATTACAGACCACCAGCTATATAAGGCTCTGTCATCACCAATTACAGCCTACAACAGACAAGAGGAGCAAACCAAATGCTGTCAAGTGTGCCCGAACTGCCTCAGAGGCCCAGTCCTGGCTGTCTTGATCTCCAGTATTCCCATGAGTGTCCTCTTCTCTTCTAATATGGTGATGGTCTGAGCCCTGAATGACACTCTGGTATGAGACTCTTGGTTCTGCTCCCAGTGCCTGCAGCAACTGTTGTCAACTCATTCTCAGTTTCACACAGCAGATAATCCGCCCACTTAATAATCATCATGTTTGTCCTGATGGGACACACTGTGTTTTGGGAAGCCGCTGCTAGGTGATCTGTTTGAAGCCAAGCTCCCTTGTAACGAGGATGGAGTCCACATGCGACAGTATTTCTGGAAATATCTCACAGTGTGTTCCTGCTGAGGTCGAGTCAGTGTGATCGATGAGAGGACTAGACTGAGCCACAGCAGAGAAGTGGAACTGTTTATGCAGATTAGAGCTTCATTATAGTCAACTGTTTTGTATTTCCTTTGGTTCTGTGCTGTTTATGCAGTGACCGCTCTGGGAGCTAAACATATCCTTTTACTTAACCATGGTCTTATTTTGAGTTGAGTGCATTCGTTTCTTCTTATACACGCAGACAGTGTTTTAAATGAAACCATGGAAACTTGCCTAATGGTTAGAGAGATGGACTTGTGATGAAGGTTGCAGGTTCGAATACCAGCACTGGCAGAGATTGTAGGTGGGAGTAAATAATCTCACCACCCTCAGGCCCCATTTACACTTATACGTTTTAGTTTTAAAACGCATAAGTTTTGCTACAGTTACGCCTTCCATCCACACTACCCCTGAGTTTTCGAGCTCTGAAAACTGAGCATTTTGGAAATGCTGAAGAGACCATTTTTGTTTTAAAATGCTCTTGCTGTGTGTCAGTGTGAATGAAGGAAAATGGAGACATCTGGAAACGGTGGCGTGGCTGCAGAAATTCACCTATCTGATTGGGGCTTTTTCCTCAATACTAAGTGCACAAAGTTCAGTCTTGCACCTTTTCCTTAAGTTCAGACTTTGCAAGTTTGATATAAATAACAAACTCCGGAGGACAAGTTGGGTAAATCTTCAAAGGGAACAGTGTACTTTATAACCTCATTCACATCACCCTGGCCACGTTGTTTCACTAGCTCAACAATAAAATGAAAACATGATATAAGGAACTGCCATTTTTCATTTTCATTTATTACTTTATAAGACACCAAAAATGTTGAGGCATCGTGTAGCTACATATTTATATGACCATCATCTTCACTGTATGCATATTTATAAAGTTTAGACTATAACATAACTGCCTCCTTTTATTTTCTTCAAAAAATACAAAACTTACCCAGTCTGTTTTGCTGAATATCAGTTTTAATAATCCTTTCCTATTAATAATATTAAAAAGTATAACATACAATAAGTTTATACACTATAGGAAATAAAGGCAAGCAATCAGTAAATATGCAGAATCAGAGAATGTGGTTTTATAAATTGATATATTAACTTATCTTTTCAAAATGCGGTACCTGAGAACATGTAATAGATTCAAAAGACCATTAGATAGAAACGGGATGAATTAAATATCACGTTTAACAACTATAGTGAAATCCAGTGGAAGATCCTTGATGAACTGTCCGACGTGTGATGCTCTTATTGTAGGTGTGCTCTCAGCACGCGCTGACTGCCTGGAGCTCAGACATGTGCATACGCTGCAGCGCATGCCAGAGCGTGTGTGGTCACGTGATGTGCGTTTTCAGCGGTGTAGTGTGAACGGAGATCTTTTCAGAAACGCTAGGTGAAACGCCAGTGTAGACGCAAATCGTTTTCA
This sequence comes from Danio tinwini, assembly GCA_903798205.1. Taxonomy (NCBI): domain Eukaryota; kingdom Metazoa; phylum Chordata; class Actinopteri; order Cypriniformes; family Danionidae; genus Danio; species Danio tinwini. The sequence continues at coordinate 14,169,088 of CAIGQZ010001345.1, read as the reverse complement.
TTCTAAAATGCAGTTTTAAAACTAAAATGTATTAGTGTAAATGGGGCCTCAATACCATGGCTCAGGTGAGTTCCTTGAGCAAGGCATCGAACCCCCAATTGCTCCCCAGGTTCAGCAACAATGGCTGCTGCCCACTGCTTCAGGTGTGTGCGTGTTCACTGCTGTGTACACACACTGGGATGGGTTAAATGCAGAGCACAAATTCCAAGTATTGGCCACCGTACTTGACCACATGTCAGAACTTTCCTTCCTTTTATTAATGAAAGTTCAACATGTACATAAACTAACAATGAACAACTTTATTTTTATTAAATGACATTAACAATGATGAATAAATACTGTAATAAATGTAATGTTCATTGTTTGTTAATAAATGCATAACTAACATTAACAACCTTATAATAAGGTGTGTCAGAATAAATCTACTTTATTATTAAATGATGCGATTATTTTTGTTTTATACACAAATTAAAGTTCATTTGTTTTATTTAGTTTTACTTTATTGCTTTGTTATTTTTTTAGGGGTTATCATTATTACTACACTAAAAGCAGGCATTCAGTAAAGCCAGTCAATGTTGAGGTTCAGGAAATGAATGCCATGTGGCATCAGTGTCCTGGGACAAGCACGTCCGTACTGTATAACCCATTTTAAGACTCCTGGACAGAACATCCAGATGACAAAGTATGTGTCCTGGGCTTCAAAATCATTCTAACTCCACCTGTTTTGTTTGTGTGCATCTCCTTGTGAATAATTTGAACAAAGTTTTAGCAGCCTCATCTGTGTGTTTGTTTCAGAGTCAGGCAGAAGCTCATTACAAGGGGAATCGTCATGCTAGGAGAGTCAAGGGCATTGAAACCTCCAAGAGCCGCCCGCAAGAGAATGACAAAACTCCTCCTGGCCCCGTCTCTTCCCCTTCACCTACCGGAGCATTGCCGACCATCCCAGACACTGACCCCAGCAAAACAGGTGAGAGCTTGAGAATATACTGACTGTAAAACATGCACATCTGGTTTTCTACATTCACACACAGAGGAATAACCTGTGTACACCTGGTATTAATATCTGTTTTTGTCAATTGTAGATGATCACAAGACAAGAGAGGCACATTACAGTTTACACCCACCTGATTTGGCAAATTTGGACAGCAGTCCATATAGTTTAGCCACTTACCAGTTAATGGGTGCAGATTTGAGTTTTTTTATTTTATTTAATATTGCAAATATTTGGATAGTAGGTGGTCTTTTGTGGATATCTGAATGAATGTGACCACATTTTCAACTACCTCTGGAAGTTGACAAGCTCAAAACATTCAAAAAAGTTTAATCTTAAGACCACATATAAACATGGCCTGCATTATAGAAAATGAAGCTTTAAATCATAAAACAATACAGTTTATTCTGCTCAGAAATTTTCAAACGATACGACTGAACAGCAAGAACACCCTAATTGACTCCCTGAGTGAAAACTTGAACATAAAGAGCCACAAAAATTCAATTTTCTCCAAGTGTGTGGTCCGACCTCACTCTTCCAGATTCAGCCAAACCACTACTCCCAACGCTGAAGTTCTGGGGTCTTTTAGAGAGCAATTACAGCCCCAATTGTACAATAAAAGAAAAAGACAAATACAACATCCCTTAGTCCCAGGACAAGATCTAAAATTCTATAAAATGTGCATTCCTTGTTGAAACATCTTGAGGAAGTCTTGGTGAGACCTACTAAATGGTGTGACTTTGACGGTCACCGCTTGTTATACAGCTTTATTGCTGATGTGTTTATTAAGCTGTGCAGGGTTATTAGGTATTAGGAGCCCATTTGTCTCAGCATCAGAAAAAACTTTGGGATTAGGATGGTTGGATGGAGCAGAGGACAAGTAGTGGGTGAGAGATGGTGATGGTGGATATAAAAAAGTTTGGAGGCCTGAGGATTAGCTTGGAGGGCAGAAGGGAAACATCGCAGTTGATCTTGCTTTAATGAGAAGTGATTAAACGTTGGCAGATCGTGATGATGGTGAGATGAATTGGGGTTGCTGGGTTTATGAACTGTCAGAGGGTGGGTGACTCCTTCTTGTGCCTGTTATTCTTCCTTCTACACTTTATTTCTCCGCTCATTGAACATTCCATTCCCCTGTTAATGTCAACGTCCATCTGTGTCAAAGCATCAGGAATGAGGGGAACCCAACAACTGATTGAGATTTTATGAGTAGCTTTGAACAAGTGTTTGAATTTCATTTTTTAACTACCACTATGCCAAAGTAAATCCATATAAAATACATTGATTTAAAGCCTCTTTTAGGTTTTATTCTTTAGAGCTTCTTTGCAACTTGGAATTTTAAAATACCTATTTTTAGCACATCTCAAAACTAGAGCCAATGGAAATGAAACCCAATAAGCTGTACAACACAGAATCTGACAAATTTTGGATGACTAAATCAAATGTAGCGTTGTACATCTACAGTAAATGAATCATAATGACTAGTGTATGGATACTATGTGTTCAAGAAACCTTTTTTCATCTAAGTATTTTATCAGAGTTGCTTAGTGTACATTGTTTAATTAATTTATTTTTATATTGTTTAATTTACAAAATGACAGGATATTTTTTCTCCATCTCCCCCTTATAATGTTCATCATCTTTGTCACAGAGGGTGGGGGAGAACAGTATAGCCGTGTCTCTCACTGAGGGATTTGTCTGTCCAGAGAAAACTGTCTATAGTCCTTAGGCCTAGAAAGAATTCCAGCAGGAGAGAGCCAAAACAAACTGGCCATGATCTAAATGTGAAACCAGATACATATGAAAGAATGTCGTTTTCCGTCCAAGCTTGCTCTAGTGACCCCGACCCCTAGTGGGCCTGGTCCTCTCTTATTTGTGTATCCCAAAATTGCTTTGTTTTGATGCCTTCCTATAATACTAGTTTTAGAACAGAGCCTTCATTGAGCTGCCAACCCCTAGAGTCCTGACAGCTGCAGTTCCATCTGGACATTGCAATCCCAGCATGTGAAAAGATTGTGTGCGCGAGACTGTACAGTGTAAAGACATTTTGTAAAAGTTCACTGGGGTGTTTCTCTTCACCTCTGCCTTTTTATCCTCCCTATGCAGTTAAGAGTGAGTTTAAAAGCATGCGACTTGATATTGGGGATGCATCAGGGCTCTGTACTTGGCTAATCACTTTATCATACTTGTCTACACTTCTTGCTATGTGTGTGGTGGGGTTTATGTGAAAGCTCAAGAGGAGCATTCCCACGCTTCATGAGAAACACTAGGCCGTGTTGGACCTCAGCTGCCGCAGATATAATTTATTGATGATTTTCTTTTACGCATCACTAGAGCCAGCATCTTCGTAGAGGTGGAAAGACAATACTCAGACTCAGTGGAGTCACCTTTACAGTGGTTATAGAGTTTCAGTTGCCTTTTGCAATGTTTCCTTGACTACCTTCTCCCAATTAAAATATTATTGTAATATTGTTCGTTGTTGTGTGGAAGAAGAAGACAGGGTCGGCGATATAAGGTAAGTACTTTTCTTTTTATTTTTAAAGTGTACACACACACACACAAGCTCTGGTGTCTGTGTGGGTGCTCTCTCCTCTCTCTCTCCCGGCTGCTCCTTCTCCTTAAGAAGGGTGTCTCTCCGGCCCAATCACTAGAATAAACAGGTGTTATTTATTATTTCTGATTGGCCTGCTGATTAGCTGCCGGGCTCCGAGCATGCTCTCCCCCCTCATTGGGTGTTCGATCACGCTTACCTCTCCACA
>CAIGQZ010001345.1:14109552-14165328 GCA_903798205.1 Danio tinwini | reverse complement strand
ATGCTCTCCCCCCTCATTGGGTGTTCGATCACGCTTACCTCTCCACAATTATATTTTGTTATGTTATGTTATGTTATATTGTATTTAATTATATTATAAGTGTTAGTTCATCCCATTTTTAAAATCAACCAAATTTTTTTAGATCAACCAAATATATCAACATAGACTTATTCTGAAAACGTAGCCCTATATACATTTCTGGAGATCGCGAATTATGTAGCCAGAAGTACGTATGGCTGCATTTTATTTTTTTAAATGAATGATACAGTGCGGTAAGATACTGTTCCTTTCGAGTTTCAGGTCAATCTGTGCTTTTTAAAATACTATCGGTTGGGTTTATGGAAGGGGGTGGGTCAGGCGATTGGTCAGTGAGTCAGTCATTCAGTCAGTCAAACAGTCAGTTGACAGCAGCCTCTGGTGGATTTATGTGAAAACAGTAGGCGCGAATGGCACTTGCGAGAGAAATTTCAGATCTCATAAAAAAAACACAGCGGCCTCTGGTGGATTTGCGAAAAGCCGAAAACAAAAACTGCAAAAAAACTTAGCTCCTACGACGTATTTGGCGGTCTCCAGAAATGCATATAGAGGTAAGTTTTTAGAATGAGCCGAGTTGAAATTTATCTGCACACAACTGTTTCGACACTAAACATTACTCAGTCAGAAGAAAAATATTTTCTGGAGGATTGAGAAATGGCTGCTGAAAAGTCAGCTTTAGTATAAATTACCTTTGAAAATATATTAAAACATAAAAGATTTCATTTTAATTGTATTCAAATTGTCACAATAATAAATAAATGCTGGCTTGGTCCACCCTATGACAAAACTATTCAAGTCTGAAAACAAATAATCAATATACAGCAGTGTGTACTTGGATGGATTTTCACCTCTTTTTTCAGCGGTGGTTTGTTTAATTATAATGTTTGCTTACTCAATATTTTTAGCCTAAAATTTCCTGTTGTAGGGACACTTTTACTGGAGCAAGAGTTTGTTATAAGACTTGAATGTGGCTAACATGGCCAGTAATAGCATGGAGATTTGGCAGGATGCAATGGAGGTTTGGCACTGAACAATCTTAGCTCTCTCAGTTTGTCCCAAAGATCGACTTCTTCACAGTCGCTCTGTTTAATGAAGCCATATGTCTCCAGCAGTCGCATTTTACACATCTGGAGATTGTACAGACACAGAAGGCTGCACGACACTCATCTGGCCCTCCATATTTCACAGCTCAAGTGCCATTAAATTTCTTTATCTCTGACAACACTGTTATATTGAACTACAGTGGCAGAATCACCACTCTTACATGCAGACAATAAAAAAAAACGATGAGAAACCTTTGGTAAACAGGCCTGCTCTAATGGATGTTGCATCTGGGAAACAGCGGTCTGAGCGGGGTGAATGAATGCACACACAACTCCATAATTAATAAGTCCCAACTCTCATTGGGGCGTCTTGTTTCAGGGCTCATTAATTTTTGATGATAGGCAGGGTAGGACTGGAGTAAAGGCTGGTCTCTTTTCTGCCTGACCCCTCGATCATCTGATCCACCTGAACAGGTCACAACCAAACCCCTGCTTCACTACGTCACACACCATTTTCTCTGCTATAGCTCACCGGCTGTGAAACAAGAGCAGCTTTAATAACAGCTTTAATTTACTGTCTGGAAACTGAGAGATTGTTGGTGTGGGTTCAGGTTGTGTCTGTAACTAAGCAATCATAATTGTACTGAATGCACAGGCATCATTTACACCCCCGGTTAAATGATGGAATAAAACACAGCAGTGATGTAACCAATACTTACAAAGTAGGGCTGCGCGATATTGGAAAAATCTAACATTGCAATATTTTTTTATTCATTGCGCTATACATTGCGATATAAATACAATTTCACTAGATACACTCAAAAAGTGACATTTGCTGTTTGTTCAAACTACTGATTTAAATTGAGCTGAAACAAAAATTATTTTTTGACAACTTAATTGTTTTATGTTTAACCGACTTAAATTTGTTAAAACTACTTAATTCCTTCATGTTGTCCCAACTCAAATCGATTGTGTGGAATCATAGACTGTACACTGTAAAAAAATGCAGGGTTTCACACAATTCATTTATGTTGTCCCAACACAAATTAAGGTAACGTAACCCTTTTAACAAATTTATGTGGATTGAACATAAAAAATTAAGTTGTCCTAATGAAATCTCAAGAATTGTGCTGTTTCAGCTCATTTTAAATAAATAATATAATATATATTTTTTTGAGTGTAAAAGATATGGACGTAGTATTCGTGATGTCACCTATAGGTTTCTAAAGATAGCAAATGAAGCTACAAGTGAGCGTGGCCAACCAGCGCCATTTTGTTCTCTCCAACCGGGGGTAACCAAACAAGGGTGGAGGGTGAGTGGAGCTACAGATGCCTGCTAGCTTTTTGCTTAGACTGGTTTTTCTTGGGAGAAACGCTTAATACTTCATTACCTGCAACTCATTTGTGTTCTGACCACATGTGCTTGGTTGTATACTATATCAATAATGTGTTTAGTCTTTTAAAAACACTGTTGTAATACATTGAGCTACTAAACATTATTCTTAGGATGTTTTTGTACAGGAGGAAAAGGCGAATTAATTAGGCCACGTAAATGACTTGTAAGCACAATTTAGTGTGCACCGCATGCCATATTATCTGATAAATGTAAGAAATGATTCCAAAAGGTAATTGACTGTGTAAAACCACATAAAACAAAACAAAAATACCATGTATATGTTGAGTTCAGCAGCTAATCAGCCGGAATCAGCTGAGGTGACGTGACGGCGACCAGCGAGACCTAGCTGTCACTCAAGTGGCCCCTCCCCTTAATTATGCAGACTTAATTTAACTTTATACAAACAAAACGGATGAGTTATAAAAAAAGAATAAAATCACCCTCTCACAGTTGTCATGAAGGGTTATATTAGCTATATGAACCAAAATCGTCCTTGGTACCAGGCTGTAAACACCTTTTTTTTCCTGCTGTATATTTGGCCATTGTAACATTAAGCTCAATAAAAATGTGCTCTATTATGGAGCCAGGATTAGCGGAATTTCAATGATTTGCAGTTTCAGTTACTTCCATATTAGCTTCACGAGGGAGAGCGGGAGGTTGCCGCTTGTGTGGAAGCCAGCATTTTTTATAGTGTGAGTTGAATAACCCTGTTTGGGAAAAAATTTATATTTTTAGATTGATTGGGATGATTCTGTAGGGTAGGGCATAAAACATAATAAACAATCTACAAGCATAGATAAATTCAATAGCCAAAAATATACAAATGAAATAAACCGTGTCATTGTTTTCAGAGGAAGTCAAAATGTGTTCAGGTATGCAGTAATTGAATACTTAAATGCAAAATAATACTGCATACTCTTCATTTTATAACACAATTCAATAATATTAATCGTTATAAATTTATCAAAGTTGCAAATGGTACATTTTCTTATGCCTGATTGCTTTTAAAACCCTTACACAGTCACAGGCCTCAAAAAACACAGCAAAAATATCAATTATAATCCAGACTCAACATTGCGTATACTCGCGATGTGACTGTTGTGAATGATCACATTGTGATATCAATGCTGAAACAATATATTGTGCTGCCCTAATATAAAGCTTTTTTTCCAATTGGTTAAAATGACCTATCAATGCTGTTGTGTGTTATAATAAGGCAACAAATTTTATGCTTTAGTGGGTTATTTAGGTTTTTCTGTGGTTGTTTGTAGATGTGTGTATGAAACAAGTTTTTGTATTCTAACAACACATGTGAAAACAATATGGTATAATAAGATTATCAAATCTGCAAGAATATCAATAACTGCATTGTTATTAGTATGTCAGAAGGACAGTATATAATCTAATATGCTGTATTTTATGCCAATATGCTGAGTATTAATACAAATATTATTATAGAAATAAGTATCACTTAAGTTCTTAAATGAAATGAGGTATATAATATTTGACACCACAGCAACAAAAAAAGTTTAGATTAACATGTAAGCCTAATTACCAATTCAACTGGTTTATTATCTGTCTATTATTAAGAAATTGACTGTTTGTTAACACATATTATATTAGCACATTATCTTACTCCGCATTCTTAATCCAACCCAATATCATCATCTTCTTCTCTAGAATGAATCGTGATTTTGAGGGTCTAAACATGCTTGAAAACTCACAAAACTTTGCACACAATGCAGAAGTGGCGAAAATTTACATTTGTTGTAGGCTTCGGAAGTGAGTGTGGCAAAATGGTTCAACAGCACCACTTATGCACATTTGACATTTGAGTGACCTCTCAGCTGCGTTTCCCGCACACATATGAAAATTGGCACACACATCAATTATGCAAATACCTACAAAAAAGTCTCTTGGAGCAAAATCCAAAACCCAACAGGAAGACAGATATTTTTAGCTTCCTCTGCAAAAACGTGCAGTTTTTGGCATTTCCAGGCGTTGTATTTTAACGAACTCCTCCTAGAATTTTTTTCAGATCGATAAGCAGAGTATTAATACAAATATCATCCTAGAAATTAGTATTACTATTAGGTATTATTGTTTTTATTAGGCAAACACAGCCTTGGTAAGAATAAGTTCTTAAATAAAATGAAATGAAATGTGGTATATAATATTTTACACCACAGCTACACGCTTTAGCTTGATTACCAATTTTCACTATTATCTCACTATCTTTATCTTATTCTACATTTTTTATCCAACACAATATTCCCAACTAGTAACTTAATGACTATTAATAAGCAGTAGATTAGGGGCGTATTGGGCTTGAAGTCAGAGTTAAAGGTTTGTTATTAGTGAGAATTGTACTTTTAAATAAAGTGTGACCAAAGGAATTTGTTGCATCCCATCCAGCACTCCACCATTTTTTATGGAGCCCATGATTCCATTGCCACTGTTTGTTTGCTAAAGTTGCATGTTAAAAGCAGTATTAGACCATAATATTTAGGGTTACTTTTAGACCTCTGAACCCTGATGAAAATATTTACATCATTACAAGCTATAGTGTTTACAGCATCTGACTCCTTCAGCAGTGGAAGGAAGATGCAAGTTAATTTCAACATTAAATATGAGTCCTCTGAGAGTGCATGTTGTGTAACCGCACTTTGAAATATGCAGAGCAAGAATAAATGGAGGGCAGACGGTCACACATTGCAGCAAACATGGAGGGCACGTCAATGATGGTGGTGGATGGCAAACATCCAGAGGATGGAGGATTTTGAAATCCCCCATTACACACACGCTCCTCCACCCCCTCGGCCAAGATCTGCTAATACAAACCACATGCACAAAGCCAAACCAGCATTTTTCTGAGTGTGCAAGTGCGTGTGTGTTTGTTAGAAGGAGCGGCTTGTAAGGGAATGGGGAGTGTTATGGAAAAAGGAGCACTGGGAATATTAGCTCAGAGTTAAAAGTTCAGGCATTTCTAAACCACACCTGCACCACATAGTCTGCTCCTTCTTGTAAAAGCTATTGGACGAAGAGCTGATCTATATTTGGTGTTTTTTTAAGGGTCATGTGGTTTGCTGTAACATCCTGTATCTTCCAAAGGAGCAGTATGTCATCACCCTGTACTTTGATCCAGATGATCTTTATGGGGCTCTGACAGGAGCTCAAGCCCTAAAGAAATACAGCGCAGCCTCTCATCTGCTCTGCAAACACTGAGAAATCTGCCCGGAAACTTTGTTAAACGATGGATCTGGTTGCTTCTAACCAGCTCTTATCCACCTGCCATTCAGGATTTGCCGCCACTGAAGTGGCTGTTGAACTTCAAATGCCATGGTGAATGGTGTTTCTGGGGAAGAGGGAAATTGAGTTGGAATGACTGAGTTTATGTAAGACGTTGTGGTCAAATGTTTGTAAAATGACAAAAAGCTGATCTTTGTAAGGAAATTGAGTAGTGAAGTCACTGCTTATTTTCCAGCCTGAGAGATGCTTTTTTTGTAGTCTTACTGAAGCTATAATGTGTGGGCTGGTTGTTTGCCCTTTAGTTTTTTCATATAGTGGGGAAAGAAATCCCTCTTTTTTTACTGAATGTGACAGCTGGAACTGTGTAATGTGCCGCTTCCAGTTTAGTGTGAATGTCAAAACAATTGCACATTTTGTAAGTTAACTGATCCTAGCCCTTCCAGGACTATGGGTTTGATTTTCCAAAACACACAAGCATAGTGTTTGCATTGTCACTGTACAATTATTGTGATAAAAACAAAACAAAACTGGCAATTGCATTTATTCAGCGAGAATGCATTAAATGAATTAAAAGTGACAGTAAAGACATTTACAATGTCACAAATAATTTGTATTAAATTCAAAAAATGCTCAAAAAGGTGCACCACAATCTCTACCAAAGTGATTAGCAGCAAAAACCAGCTCAGAGATTTGCAACATTACAAATGTTGACCTGAAGCAAATAAGTAAATAAAAATCAGACAAAAGACAAATAAGACTTACTTAAAGCAAAGACTCTAGAATACACAAGAAATGTCACTTGTATCGTTTTAAATGGGAAAAAAAGTGTAACGTTCAATATGGCAAATAAAGCCTTGCATAATAGTATAGGAGCCAATCACCGATCGCTATACAAAAAACTGACATTTCTCCAGGGAGAAGCTCGGACCAGACGCATGCTTTTACGACAGTTTGGTGGTCAACAAACACACTGTAATCTCAGCGAATACTTGCTTTACAATTTGTACATTTGAATGAACCCAGTGCACTTGAAAACATAAGTTTTTTGGTTTTGTAATCTGTATAAAACAAAAGCACATCACATGACAGCAATTACAAGTGGGGCCAAACTTGTAAACAAAGATTAGCTGTCATTTCTGGAGTCGTCTTACCATCAAGACCAAGTTGTGAATTACTTTGGAAGACCAGGCCGATCTGACAAAGCATTATCCAAAGGATGATAATTGTAACACTGCATTAATGAGGTTGATGTCGTGATATCACGACATCCTTTCGAATGTGCATGTGCATTAGCTTGGGCACCCTGAACAAAATGCTGATTTTATTTGACACAAATATTTAGAAAAGAAACTAATGAAACGGTTGTTGTTTAATTTTATTGGTGATTCCAAATACAGTTGTCAAAATTATTAGCCCCCCTGAATTATTAGCCCCCCAGTTTCTGTTTAACGGAGAGATTTTTTTTTTCAACACGTTTCTAAACATAATAGTTTTAACAACTGAACACTAATAACGGATTCATTTTATCTTTGCCATGATGACAGTAAATAATATTTTACTAGATATTTTTCAAGACGCTTCTATACAGCTTAAAGTGACATTTGAAAGCTTAACTAGGTTAATTAGGTTAACTAGGCAGGTTAGGGTAATAAGGAAAGTTATTGTATAATGATGGTTTGTTCTGTAGACTATCGAAAAAAATATAGCTTAAAGGAGCTAATAGTATTGACCTTAAAATGGTTTAAAAAAAATTAAAACTGCTTTTATTCTAGCCGAATTGAAACAAATTGAAAGAAAAAAAATATTATCAGACATGCTGTGAAAATTTCCTTGCTCTTTTAAACATACTTTGGGGGGAAAAAAAGAGAAAAGAAATAATAAGTAATTGTGAGCTTGGCAAACAGTTTTGAAGAATTTGAGGTTTCCCCTTTTAAACAGAATGCCCAAGCATACTGCCCAAAAGGCATTTCAAAGATGGCCGCCGATTAAAATGGCTTGCCTAAAGTCAGCATGAACCAGAGTTTGCTGCAAACATTTATTTCAGAATGATGATGTATTTCCAACTCAAACATTCCAGAGCAGAAGAAAAGGTCAGATTTTGATTAAAGTTTAACAAAACAATTTTGTTTCCAGTGGATAAATTGTTCACTTTAAGAATAACAATATGCACTAGTAAAATAAACATTGTAAATTTTGGTTTTATGCAGACTTAAATGATCTTAAATGATGTAAATTACAATCCTATGAAGCATTGAAAATGACAAGTGCATATAACTCTGTGGAGAAATGTAAAACTATAGGTGTATAGTCTGTATGACTGTTTGTAGAAACATTTTATTTCAAGTGTATTGCCAAATCTAAACATATAGACAAATATCTAAGCATTTTAAGCATAATTTATCTCCTGATTGGTTTTGCTCACTGTGACTCTGGTTGATTTTTTTGCACAGCAAGAGTTATGTTTTTTAAATATACAAATTCCACTAAATGAGTTTTCCACTGAATGGGTTTTACTAAAGTATATACAATTAATAACATCAGAGCTCACAACAAGTCTGTCTTTAAGGGTTTAGAAATTACTGTATTAAAAATAATTTTCCTACAGTATATGGACAAAATATATGGCGTTCTTTTGACTGCTCTGTCAGAATGATTTCTGCTAGATCATGTGACACTGAAGACTGCAATAATGGCTGCGTATAATTCAGCTTTACCATCAGGGGCATAAATGACACTTAAAAAAAACAGTTATTTGAAACTAATATTTCTGTAATATGTGCATTTATCGTATAAAAAGACATCTTATTTATACATACAATAGCCATACGTTATGCAGTTATCATGGATTTTGCTTGTTTGCTTGTTTAGCATTAGCAAAGTTAAAAACTTCAAACTGTATGGTTACATATTGCTCAGCATCTCCCATTTTACGTCACAAAATTAAACAGAACAATATGTGAAGGCTCATAAAAAAAAAACATATGTAATTAATTTTGTTTTATGAAGTCAATTTTTTGCAAACTTGTTTTTATGTGGTCTATAAAAGCTGGAGTTGCACACTTTGAGACGAGGTATTTGAGGTACGCCTGGTTTGCGGTTTACAGGGAAAAAAAAAAAAAGATTTCTGTGGCACGAACCAAAGGTCTTGAATTCCTGCACAGCAACTTTGTTTTTTCAAAGATGAAACAGCAGAGTCCATTAACTCCCATAAATAGTCCATTTACATGCCATTTTGTTGTTTGCTTTGCTCTCCAGATGAGACACGGCCAGAGCTACAGTTAAATGGACCCGCGGTGGCCCAGGGGCCCATGACAGTTTCCAATCCACCAACCCCAGAGTCCCCTGGTCCTTCTGCCTGTCCCCTTCTGCCCACCCCTACTACACCACAACCACCCCCGGCCAGCTCTTCGTCCCCCAGCTGTGGCTCTTCAAACCCAGAGCAGGCAGGCACTGGGGCCCCTGGGGCTCCATCAGTCACTCCCAGCAACCCTGAGACGGAAGAGGACAAAGCCAAGAAGCTGCTTTACTGCTCACTGTGCAAAGTGGCCGTCAATTCACTCTCCCAGCTGGAGGCCCACAATAAAGGTGAACATTCATTTAGCGACAGCTTTTCTGAACTCAATAACTTAACATGCTGACTGATTACACAATAAAAAGTCTCCTACGGGTGCTTAGAGGCAGAGAGATTATAGATAATATTAAATGCTCCCTGTGGATTTTCTTGTGAGGGACTGTGACTTTGAATGATTAGAAGATGCTACTGTATGATTTTAAGCCATTTTCAGATATCACAAAGTCATATGCAGCAATGATATGTAGCTAAAAACAGCTTTTCATTACAGGAAAACAACACTATTATGAGGTCATTTTAAGGTAATTGCTTATGTGGTGTCAATAGTTTCAGCTTGGTGACCCTTAGCGTGTTTGAAAAGGTGGCATCATTTTATTTCATACAAAAGGAATGGCTCTAAATAAAAACATTTTTATTTTAAATTTGGAACAAATTTCCAATATTGGAGAGCACTCCTTCTCATACTTCAGCTTCCACATCAAAGTTCCTAAAAGCAAAGGACTTCAAGGTAAACCAGGATTGGCCAGCCTAGTCACCAAAATGAACCTTATTGAGCATGTCTGGGGTAAGATGAAGGAGACGGCATTGAAGATGAATCCAAAGAATCTTGATGAACTCTGGGAGTCCTGCAAGAACGCTTTCTTTGCCATTCCAGATGACTTTATTAATAAGTTATTTGCATCATTGCAGAGATGTATGGATTTAGTTGTCCAAGCTCCTGAGAGTCATACTACACAATATTAATTCTTTTTCCACTGCACCCTGACTATATATTCTATACTGTACATTTTTTTCTGTTAAGTGACAAAACATTTGTCTAGGCAAAGTCAGACCTTACTGTCCTAATTAAATAATAAAAAAAATCAAGACAATCATATTTTATTTTGGTAAAATAAGCGTAATCTAGAGGTCTTTGCCTTTCATATAAGCCACTTCTGATAAAAAAATTTCCGACTAGAAGTCAAGTTATTATTTGTTGTTTCTAAAACTTGGATAAGCGACAAGACTTTTGTCAGGTAGTGTACAACAGTTCAGTTCATTTGTTTTTTGTTTTGGTTGGTACTCCATATAGGAATATCACATTCATTGTTCTATTAAATGTGAAGTTTTGATATTATGCAATGCATTTATATATTTCAATCTATTTTAGAACACAGATTTTTTTTATTTAAAAATCAGTCTGGATTAGAGCCATGCATTTCTTTTGCTGACAAAATGGGGGGAAAAAATGCACATTAAACAGGATTTATATAGTCCTTATTTAGTTTTTACTTGAACTTTCCCCTTGGCAACTGTTAAATTCGGACCTTCTGGTTGTCTTGCTCAATTCCTGCACAAATTACTCCAGAAGACATAATTATTTTAAGAACAGCCTGCAAGATTTATCTTGTTCTGAGAGCAGTAGAAATATGCTTTGCTAGCTCAAGGCAGCTCACAAAGGAACACTAGCAATTACGTCCATCACAGAAAAACCCTTACTTCTTCAGAAGCTTTCTCTCGCTCATAATTTATACACAACTTTACAGCGCCGCCTGTCCTCTTGGTTTGCCACAAAGGTGTCCACAAAAATGAACTAAAGTAGATCAGTTTTTACACTGCACTGCAGCTTGTAGTATTTTGGGGGAGTGTTTGATTTCTGCTGGTGTATCGAATGCCTGAGCAGATCTCATTCTGCTCTATTATTCAGTCTGTGTCAACACAAACAACCCTGTTTGAGGAGACGAAGGTGGATGTTGAAGAGACTGCTGCAAAGGCACACACACAACTCTATTTATAATTGATCTCCTCTTTTATTTAGCATGGAAATCTACAGTCATAGTTTCAGTATGTTTATGCCATCTAATTAGGGATTCCTCATGTTGAGCTTGTTGATTAAAAAGTCTGCTTTTCCTCAGGCCAAACTAAATTAATGCCTTTAAATAGAGTATCTGACACTTGTTTACGTGGCAAATTAAAAGGCGCACGTTCACACTTTGATATGATGGGAGCCACATGGAAATCATTGCTCTTGGAACATGACCACGTTTTAAAGTAAACATTACAAGTTATGAGTGATATTAGGGTGTTTCTGCAATGAAAGTTAAATTTATAATCGTGGCCTGGGTTTGGAAAGCTATCTGGACTCAATACAGACCATTCCCTGAATTAAACCAGGCCAAAAGTAAAATCATATGTTGTGCAGACAACACTTCTAGCTCTGTATAGCTGTATGTCCAGACCCAGCTATCCACTGCTGTTTTATCTGTTTATTTCTCAAACGGCATATACAATTGACCATTACACAGTTAAACTAGCAACGCTTATAGTCTGGAACAAATCTGAAGTGTAAATATTGCATTATAGTACATTTTGTACAGTGCAAAGATCTTTTGAGGTTGTTTCTTGCCTTGTTTCTTCAAACGTAATCTTAAAGGGATAATTGACCCAAAAATAACAATTCTGTCATAGTTTACACACCTTTTACTTGCTTCAAACCCAGAGTTTCGTTCTCTGTAACTGTTGATTCCCACTGTTTCTATAACGGAAGTCAATTTTTACAGGTATTCAGTTTTCTTCAAAATATCTTCTTTGTTTTTATCAGAAGAAATAAATTTATAACCATTTAAGTTGTGAATAAATAGCGAATGCATTTACATTTTTAGGTGAACTGTCCCTTTAAGGTGAATTATTGGTCATAGGGAGAAACCGAGGTCTGGTTTTGGTCTGACAAATGGAATGTTTCGACATTCCCAGTGTTGGTTAAAAGCAAAACAAAGACATTAATTCCCAAGCATACAGACATCATGTGTGTTTTTTGTCCATATCTTAGCTGTGTTTTCACTGACATTTTGAGGGCAGGAACATGACGGCGCAACATTTAAGGAGAACCATGTGTTGTGTGGCTCCAAACACAGGATATGGAAACTTGATGAGCTTCGTTGTAACGAGAACAGCCAAATTTAACAAATCTCAAAAACTTGAGGAATTTGGTTTTGAAATCGAAAGCCAGACAGAGGCCTTGATTTAAAAACTGTCCAGTACAGTAATGTAACCTGAATGAAAATCAAAAAGGATATGATTCACAAATGTGAAACATTCCAATAAAAGAATGGTGTGACTGCTTATTATACACATGGACAGGAACAAGACTCATTCCAGACACGAGCAGCTGCAGTCAAAGGGAAGCCAAAGAGAAAGATTCTAGAGCCCTCTTGTGGTCACATCTGGATGTCACAATGCAATTAATTTCATCCATATTTTATTACTGCTTAACAACATTATAATTATTATAATATTGTTGGTGTAATATTCTTTTTTTGCATTATAACTTAAAGAGTGACTGTAAAGACATTTGTAGTATAAAATATTTGTTTTCTGTTTATGTTTTGTTCATTAATCATAATAACAATAATATAAAATAAAAATAAACATTATACTGACCCCAAACCCATACTTCACAATATATGCATTTACATAAGTTTTTCATAAACCATCATTTATCTGCACTCAGGCACTAAACACAAAACAATTCTGGAGGCCCGGAGTGGACTGGGCCCCATTAAGGCGTACCCACGATTGGGTCCGAAGCCCAGCGGGGAGCAGGGAGGCGGAGCCACAGACCCCAATACTCAGGAACGCACCTTCCACTGTGAGATCTGCAACGTGCGGGTCAACTCAGAACTGCAGCTTAAACAGGTGAGCAAGGGCCATGGTGATCAAACTTGATGAAACAACATTCATCTGTGTGCTCATCAGGTTGTTCATGATTCCCAAGGAGACTAATATATTTTTTTGTTTTATATCTACATACTTAAGTTTGGTATACTCTGTTTGTTTGCAGCACATATCAAGTCGAAGGCATCGGGACGGCGTTGCGGGAAAGCCAAACCCTCTCCTGAGCCGACACAAGAAGCACAGGGGAGCTGACCTTGCGGTAGGTTCTAACCAACAATACAGCAGTTAAATCCTTTAATGCAGCGGTCCTCAACTTTATCACCACGGCCTGGTCAACACATGACAATTTTACTGCGGACCGGGGTGGGGGATGGGATGGGGAGGGTAAAAGACGCGATGTGCAAATGGCCCTTAAAAGGCCACCGTGATTTGGGATCTCCATCAGTTGATCTTCTTGCACAGCCATGGTGGATTCACCTGATTTGTTGACAAATGGGTTGCAGATCCAATCCTTGGCAGTTCGTGGGTCCTTCACTGGGCCTTTTCCCCTTAGCAAAAAAAACTTTCAAAAGACGTCTGTTGCTTACTCATTTTGCTGCTTATGGGTTTAATTTGGGCGCTCAAGTGACTGAAATGTAATTTTTCAAAGTAAAAGTGTTTTTAAAAAAAGATAACTAATGATTTCATGTGCGGCCCGGTACCAATTGATCCACAGACCGATACCGGTCTGCAGCCCGGTGGTTGAGGACCATTGCTAAAATGCACTGAAAGATATGAATGTCAAGGTATCAATGTGTCATAAAGTGTTTCTCTTCATACAGGATCTCACCAAAGCATTAGGCGCCGGCCTCCTGCCAAGTCCCCTAGCTGTTGCTGCGGCGATGGCAGCAGCCGCCTCCTCTAATCCACTGGCTCTCAGAGCAGCAGCCCCCACCCCCCATCCACATCATCACCTCCTACAGGCTCCGCATCTCAGTCATGCCATCTTAAGACCAGCTCCAGGGCCCATTCGCACCTCACATGGGCCAATTCTGTTCTCACCATACTGACTCCGCCCTCACCCCCCTTAGCCAATCACAGCCAGTCCGGAGCCTCACCTCCTAAAGCACACTGTGAAGACGACGAAAAAAAATAGTGAAACACCAGAGATACGACAAGAATCGGCTCATCAACAATAATGTCAATCATCAAACCAAGCAGAAGGGGGCGCAAATTGAGAGCAACCAAGAAGGAGGGTGTGACTGGCGTTCCAACCCTCTTTCCATCACCCTTAACTGCCTCCTCCATCTCTGTGCGTTCGTTTAGATCAAGTGATTGGTTCATCGGTGGATGAATGGACAACTGGAAGGTGTGCTGGAATCGAGCAATATTATATGCTGAGTGCATCTGACGTCCTTGTTCCTTCCCACCATTTATACTCATACTGTGAGGTAGCAGCAGTCCTGTCGTAGCCAGACATGCTAGATTGAGTTAGGAAACTTTCTAGAGACCCCAAAAAAACACACGGTTAAATGTGTCTGTACCTGTTGTTTTGAATCAATGCACCCTCGACCCTATGCACCTTGAGAAACCGTGTTACATCAGTAAGCTTCTCGTAGTATTTGCTGTATTCAACATGTCCTGTCTGGCTTTGGCATCTCTGCAGAAAGAAATGGCCACAATCTCCATTGCAGTTCCACCGTGTCAAGACTTAGAGCAGGGGATTGTGAGAAAGATGCCTGAATCTTTCCGAATGCTGGCTTGCATTGAGTATAAGAAGCTCAGATGGTGTTGTCGTAAAGCTGACTTCACACATTAGCATCTCTCTGGAGAAATGGAAAGATGCAGAAGAGATACTCAAGATCGCTTTTAAATCTGTTAACACAAGGAGCGGCTGTCTGAAAACCCTCAGACCCCTGTCTTAGATCTTAGAAAAATCAGTAGACGTCTATTTATTCTATTGTGTAGTATAGTTTAGTCCAGTACATCCAAGTTGGTTGACTTCAGAAATTTTTCCGAAGTGAAATATGTACGTAGAGGATGATGTAACTGCTGGTAGATGCTGAAATAAGATGGACGGGTACTTTGATTCTCAGAGAAAGGCAACAAACCTAAGCACACACTTGGACTTACAGTATATACAGGCTCCTCTGTTCATTCTATCTCTGTATGTTCGGTGGACATTATGCAACCCCAAGCAATACGCCTCCTCCCCCTTCTGTCCAACTTCTGCGTTTAGTCTCACAAGACGCCTGCATCCTGACAAAAAAAACTGACACCGCAGGTCAACTACTCCGGCGGACACATAGAGAAATTACGAAAGCGAAGACGCAGAGGAGGTCAGAGGACATGACTGTGCAATTTCCCATTTTTGGTATGAACTTCCTGTCTTGAATCTAAAGCCATGCAATGCATATTATTATTTTAGTTTTTTTATTATGATCAATGGTTGTTGTTTTTTTTGTTTGTTTTCATAGCACACGGTTTTGTTGAACAAATATTGTTGTGAAATTTCTGACGGAAAAAAAGAAAAAAATGAGAACAAAATGAAAAAAAAAACAGGAATATTTTTCTATGGAAGATTGAAAACCTGCACTCGGGTGGGACTGAAATGCGACCTATATGTTGTGGAAAATACATCTGGAGAAAGTTCACATATGGATAAACATCAAACTAAGGCCTGCCGTGTTGGTGGTCTTCCATTGACTAGCAAAGTGCGACGATGTCTTACTGTTGTTTGGATATTGCAATGCAATAAGCAATTGAATTATGTCATTTGTTGTAGAAGAGCATTTCTAAATGGTTCTGTATGGCTGCTAATAGGCCTCCATGTTCTTCCACAGAGAAACAGTAAATTAGCCTTTTCAGTACAAAAATCTGGGAGTTTAAAAGCAAGAAAGGGGCACCCACGGGGACAGATCCTTCATATTAAAGGGTCTTCTCTCATCTCGGAGCGAGGGACAGGGTATATTTGAACGCAAACAATGTGTAGTCAGCCATAGCCTTTGCATATGTAGCCTAGTTCACATTTTTGTTTGTTTGTGGCATTGTTTGCATTGTGTGGGAAACGTCATGGTAATGCCATTACTTTGTGCTAACTGTTGTTAGCATCCACCATTGTGCTTTGATGGAACTTTACCTCTATTTCTCATTAGTTATCAAGGCACTAGTAAGGGTGCTGTAATTTCATGTCAGTGTGTATCGTGTCGTGTCATGTGCATTTAGTGTCCATTACTTATGATGAGAAGAATCTGCCTTGAAGGGATGGTTTTTACCATAAAAACATAAAACTTCTGTCATTTGCTCACTCTCTGTGTCATTACAAAGCTTTATGTTGCTATTGCACAGGAGAGCTTTATGAAAATAAATCACAGTACAACAACCATAGACCTCACAAAACGATGAAAAATACACATGCACTACATTTTAAACTGACATCATTTTGCTGAGTTTATGTACTAGTTAAGTACTAAAGGTACATATCAATTTATAAGAGACACTCTCTTGGCAATTTTTGGGAATTGGTGGCTAGTTTAAACAAATTAGCAAATTTCTGTAAGATCTGGTTATGGCTTAAGATTCACGGATCTACAAAAAGAAAAAAATACATTTAAATAAAACAATAAATAATAAATAATAATCCTGCAAAACTCCACCATCATGAGTAATATATTTTTTTCAGCTCAAATTTAGCTCTTAACTGTTTAAAAACAAGTCAAATGAATGTTTAACAAAAGCATATATTCTCAAAGCTTACAACAGATCTGTCTTTAACCACCTTTAACCACTTAATCGTCACCTTCCTACAGGCTTTTCAGCTTTTCCTTTACAGTACTTTTTTTTTTTTTAAACTAGGCATGGGCCGGTATAAGATTCTGAAGGTATGATAATAAATATATTGGATAAAAATATGCCGGTTTCACAGTATTGTGATTACTGCTCTAAAATATGTGCTTTTAAAAAACAACTTTTACTCCCATTGAACACAATACATTTTATTTTAAGAAACACTTTCAATATTTTGAAACAGTAAACATGTCAGTATAAAAAATTCAAATCTTCATTAGTTGATTTCTTTACAACTTGAAAATGCATCTTTTGATATCTAGCTTTTATTTGGATATAAAGTCTCTCTACTATTCAGTTCTAAAGCATGCTTGGATGTTGGTTTATAAGTGATGTGTTTCTCAAATATTTCCTGAATGGTGAGCTGACCAGTAGATTTTGATGTGGAGGGTCCATTTCCTCTGGATATACTGCTGCCCTAAAAACTAAATTAAATAATCATAAAAAACACGTAAAAAAAAAAAAAAAACTTTAGGAATGGCATAAAAGAAAAAAATATATAGTGATTTTAAAACAGACTTTTCCAAATCACAGAAAACCTTGAAACCAGTAATCGTCCTGTGCCTAGTCTAAATTGGAACATATCTATATATAATATGCATATATCGCATTGGGGGTTAAATTGTTCAAGGGTCTATAATATAAAAATAATCCTAAAAGGAATCTTACTATTGCACTCTATTGTTTAAGACAAAAAGAGGACTTACAGACGCACAAAGTATTAAAAAGTAGGGCCAAAAAAATATTGAAAAAAATCTAACATTGTGATATTTTGTTATTCTGTGATATATATATATATATATATATATATATATATATATATATATATATATATATTTATATTTATATATATATATCGCAATATGACTACAATTTCACCAGATATTTGGAAAGAGCTGATCGTTTTAGATTGATTGGGATGATTCTGTAGAGAAGTGCATCAGCATGAAATCTTATAAACAATCTACAAACATAGACAACTACTATAAATAAAAAATACAAATGAAATAAAGTGTTTTATCATTTTTTTCTACAATTTTTAACTGTACAATTTTTTTATCCCTGGATTCTTTTAAAAATCATTATAAAGTCACAGACCTCAAAAAAAACACCAAATGTAATGTAAATTTTGCATATCATTGCATATCTTATATGTGACTATTGTGAATGATCACATTGCAATATCAATACTGAAACAATGTTGCGCAGCCTTATTTTAAAGTGTCAAAAAAAAAAAGAAAGTCTATGGTTCTTGTGTGATGTCTTTTTTCATATATACATTTTCTGACCCAAATTGAACAGTTTTTGTCTAAATTTCATGACCATCTTTACACTTACTGAGGGTGAGTAAAAAATGACAAGAGTTTCAATTTTTAAAAGGTGACCTACACCTTTAAACTGCCCATTTGCGATCAGCTGTTTCTATCCCATACCTAAACATAAAAACAATCAGTGAACAGTGATTTCAGCTGATTTCAGATGAGCATTTTGGAAGAACAACACTATTCGCACTGACACATGCTGTAGTCTGAAACCAGGTGTTCAGCGGCTCATTGAAAACACATGA
The DNA here is from genome assembly GCA_903798205.1 of Danio tinwini. Lineage (NCBI taxonomy): Eukaryota > Metazoa > Chordata > Actinopteri > Cypriniformes > Danionidae > Danio > Danio tinwini. Next base: position 14,146,987 of record CAIGQZ010001345.1, on the reverse strand, counting down.
GGTGATAAAGCCATCATAGTCCACAGTCCCATCCGTCAACACTGTAAAGACCATGTTCATCCTGTAGTCAGAGCAATGTCATCACTGTACAGAATTGTCTTTGGTAGATTTATTCAACCTTTCAGGGCAGGTGTAATGTTAGTTGGTGAAGTCTATTTTAGCCTTAGCCTTATTCCACCCCAGGCCTCTCCAGGAGCAGATGCGCACGGAGAAGCTTCGGTCAAACCTCGTCTTGCCAATAAAGTTATTTTTCAACTAAATTGTCAGATGGGAAAACAGTATGTGTGATGGAACGTAGCAATATTCAACTCATACTGGCTACTCTTGTTTATTGCAATAAGGAAATCAACCAATAGATGCATATGTGAGTAAAATATTATAGATGTAATTTAAATCAAACTGAAAAATTATGGAAATACCTGGTATCGGAGAAGCTTGGAGTTACCACGGGGAAAAAAGAGGGGGGAAATCAATGTCTATAAATCAATAAAGAATATTAAAACTCATGTTGTGCTTCTTTTTTCATTTTTGTTTTCTCTTGATTAAATATTCTAATTACAGTTTAAGGGTAAACTTAGATTTCTTTAAAACATGAAGACACATGTCGCCAGAATATGTAGTTGCCTGAAAAATGTAGTTATAATTTAGCAAATCTTTTGAATTTGAATTCAGTGCATTTTGGTGAAAGCATTTATAGAACACATTGTAAATTAGACAGTTTAGAAATTTGAGTACAAACTCAAATTAATAAGAAACATAAATGTGGTTGCCAGAATAATGTAAAAATACACTAGATCTGAAAACATTTATAGAGCTGCAAACCAGTTTAATTGTAAGACAGCAATTTATATAAAGAATACAACCAATACCGCAAACTTCAATATATAAAATCAAGAGACAACACAGGACAGATGGCGAAGACAAGGGCACACACTTAATTAGTATTAACTGTATGTGTGTAGTAATTAAGTGTTCAATAACTATTAATTTTGTTTCGTCTGTATGTTATTGCATATGAATCTCAAAATTCGGATAGCCATTGACTTACATTTTATAGTATATACCACCGAGCCACAATTTTACCTAAAAATCTTCAATAATCTACTGAACAAAATGCTCACCTACTGTACAGCTTGGATGGCCTATGGGTGAGTAAATCAACAGGAAACTTTCTCTTTTTTTTTTTTTTTTGAGAACTACCCTTATAATGCACTGTAAACAAACATGGAAAAGCAATGACAAACAATGAACAAAAATGTATAAATATGTCAGAACATTAACTAAATATTTATAAAGAAAACAACATATAACCTGTCAGTTCACATAACATTTTTTAAAATGATTAAATGCTCTATGACAGAGTTTAGGTTTAAAACTGCATTATATATGATACTTGGTTTTTACCGTTTAAACCAATTTATAAGGGAAAGTGTTAAATTTTCCACCATAAAAAAGTGTTTTTACTGTAGCATTTACAGTTTACAGTTTTATATTTAGTAGTTTTATTTAGAGTTTTATATTTAGTATAAAACTAAATGGCAATAATTATTTTTAACAGTGAAAAATTATTTCCACGTTTTATTTGCCGTTTTAACAGAGCATTACACGCGTTCATTTTCCAGCTCACTAACGTATGTGTATTTTACTCTGCATCACTAGATGGCGCTCTAGGACTGATTTGTGATTTGCTTCACTGCATCAGGCGCGTCTAAAACAGACTAGCAGTCTGCGGATGGATCTGTTAATCTGTTAATAGTAGCCTACCCTCCTCATTTGTAGCTTTTCGAACATATTTCAGTTCACAGTGTGATGATATTGCAAGACAAACTGCAGGCAGGGTGGACTTAACCAATAAGCGAGGTAAGCAGCTGCTTAGGGTTCCAGTGAATTAGGGGGGCCCAAACAATGCTAAGAAGCCTATACTATTCATATAGCTCTTTTATAAATTTTCTATCATACGTTGTAAAATCAGGTGGCATGGTGGCTCAGTGGTTAGCACTGCCACCTCACAGCAAGAAGGTATAAAAACAAAAGAATCTAAAGAGAAAAAAATATATATATATCTATATTGAGAAAGAGAATATTTTGAGTTTCAATGTTATGGCCCTATACCTGGAATTGCTTAGGGCCCCCAAATCACTAAGTCAGCCCCTGATCGCAGGTTAACTGATCTCAAATCACCTCTGCCTTTAAAGAGCTGAACTTTGATCTCTGACCTGGTGGATCATTGATTTTATTGGACACATCCTTCAAAATGACTAACTAATGTTGTTAGCTTTTTAAAGTTATTTATAGAATTACACCTTCTCTGTTATTTTTTAATATACAATTACCGAATGTGATCATGTAGAAAGATTAATATGCACCATTTTTAAGTTGATCTTTACTTGTTGTTGTTTTTTTTTGTTTATAATTATGTGTTGTGAAACTGCCAATAATAATAAGAGCATCATCAACTGTGCACAATGATTATGTTATTATCAATGCATATAAATCAAATATCACAACAAAAAACTTCAAGGACTTCTAATTTGGAGTTATTAATCGAAAAACAAACAAACTTCCAAAACGTGAATTCAACATTGTATATTTTTTTAAAGCTTCAGACATTGAACAAGCAACATTAAAATATTATTTTAATGCCTTAATTTATTTTTAATTTTTTTGCAAAAAGGATGTGGCATTTATCCATGCTCCACGCAGCCTCTTTCATTCTGTGACAAAATATATAATTGCTCATAGAGTTCAAGAAAATGCTAAAAAAAAACATTCTCTACTGCAATGTCAATGTGTCATGCAAAGAAAAGACATACTCATATAGCAGATCTATAGTGTTCATTATTAATAAACTTACAATCTAAACTGTGTCATTTCAATGACCTCATCTGTCGACATGAGGCTGGTAAATTGCAGAGCTTGTGCAAATACATAATCTTTCTGATCAGATACTTTTTACAGCTGTTTTCTTCCCTCTGTAATTGTTCTAGCATGTTTATGTTGTTATTAGAGGAAAGAACATGGCATATGCTTATGTTTTCATCAAAATGCTGTATGGTCTGCATCAGAATGTTTATCATCAATGTATAACTGCAAAAGTATTCAAAACATCCTCTGACGTAATGAAATAGAACTTATGAAATAGAAATTGCAGGCGGTGAATCGCATTCAATCACTAATAATAAAAAAAAGAGTTTCTGAATTCTGCATACATGCAGCCTCTTTTAATGGGATTACTGACAGATTTTTCCAGATACTGTCATGTACATTTTTCTGTCATCATAAGTTTTTTTATTTTCCTGCAATTATGAGTTTATACCTTATAATTCAGATTTTTTTTTAATTTGTGATAGTTTCTCAACGGGAGAAGGGCTCAGACCAGACGTTTGCTTTTATGACAGTTTCTTCAGTTGCTATGAACTCTCTGGGGTCAGCAAATGCACTGAAATCTCAGCAAATACTTGCTCCATAGACATGAGAAATATAACCACATAAAGACTGAAACCTGTACTTTTAAACAAACCTACTACACTTGAAAACAAATGTTTTTTTGGGTTTGTAATCTGTATGAAGCAAATGCGAGGTACAGTCAGTCCCATCAAATGCACAGCAACTACCCGAACCCCCACAAACTTGTAAACAAAGAGGTCACTAACATATTGGGAGGAGATTTGCCATCAAGACTAAGTTGGGATTTACTTCAAAAGACTAGCGCGATTGGAGGTTGGTGTCATGATCTTGTACTCTTTGCATGCGCATACGGATTAGCTTTGCAACCTGAAAAAATGCTGATTTTGTTTGATTCAAATGTTTAGAAACTAAACTTAAGAGACAGCTGATGTTTAACCTTATTGCTGATTCCAAATATGCAATTTAGTCATAAGCTTATCAAAGAAATTTGGAGAATTTAATGATTACCCATTCAAACAGAATGACCATGCATACTGTCCGAATGGCAGTTCAAAAATGGAGTAATTGTGTTTAATTATATAATTATTTAACTATTACAGCTCAGAACAATATTGTGTGTCTATTTTTTGTTTTGTGGCAAGTAGTAATGTAATAAGCAAGATTTAAGTACATTCAGTCGGTTGTACTTTATCCCTTACTTAACTAATGGCACCTTATTGTAAAGTGTGAACCATTTATATTTATAAACTGTAGAAAACTTAAGAGTATTCATTTTTCCACCTTTTGACATTCAACTAATTTGTCCCTAAACTTTTAGTACAGTATTATTATAAAATGGAGGAAAAACAACAATTGTGCATGGAAATCTGAGCATTATTAGAGCTATAATCTTCTCCATAACACTTGAGAGTGGGACGCAGCACTGCTGAAAAACACCTACTGGATTATAGATGATGGTTGAACGGAAGAGGGGACATGGCAGACGGCATCTCAAAAGGACAAGGTGTCAAGAGTTTGAAAGGTTCATGCGTTGCGCTCTGCAAATGGAGAACTCCATTAGCTAAAAAAAATGTGTCTGTGCTTTTACTAAAGATTTTAGCACCATCCTAACAGGTCTTATGGGCATAATTACACAGCAAACAACACATATATTCAACAACAGCAAATCAGGAAGACATCCAGAGAAGGCAGAAAGAAAACAGGGCAGAGTGATTAATGTGCTATTACAGACTTGACACCTACGAAATATGATGATCCTGACAACAAAACTAAACACAACAGTGACAGCACTGAACCTGATGAGTTCTTTATGTAAGCTTATTCATGAACATAAGGAATAATGAGAACTGAATTCTTTACTTATGATAATGACACAAGGAAGGGATTTAATTAGTTTCTTTCATTGCACATTCAACAACTAACAGGAAATTGAGTCCTCACTGTGCACCACTGTAAAAGGCCTTAATTGATTTTATGTCTTACTATGGTCCATTGCGGCCCTCGATTAAAAGTAAAACCCAAAGTGCAGTACTGGCCAAAATTTTAGAGAAATTAAGTCCAAGAACACACTAAAACTCATTGCAGTTGACCTTTTTGTGCTTCCTGTTCAATACACACACAGTTTGCTAACTTACAGGAGTGGCAACACTCAACAAGCCAAATAACTGTGTGTATTGAGCTGAACTCATCCTAACATATTTTAATGCACCTCAAAGATTTTTTTCCTCTGTATGCACTTAATAATTACCAGGTGTGCAGAGCAAGGAATCACAAGAAAATGAGCCTTTACCCACTTGTGTTGCCTGATCCTGCTAGAAAATAGGCTAACATTTATCTTATCCTACCTTCAGATTAATGTCATGCAATTTTCTATGTCGCTCATTTCATATATCACTCTGCAACAAGTAATTAAATGAAATTAATTAACATAAAAACATTTTATAAAGTGCACAATTTGTTGTATTAGAGTGACATTTTTAACATGTCCTTTAATAGCTACTTTCTTTGCAAAGTTTGCCTAATCATGAATGCTTCATATTGAAACCTAAAATCACAAATTATTATTTAACAAATATTTAATATCAGCGGACTGGATAGTAATGCTTCAGAAATGACAGACACATTTAGGAGAGTAAATTCCCTAAATTGTTCTGTGTTTGCAGCCTACAGAATGCAACAAAAATGCATGGCTGGCACCGTGGTAACTGACTGTGAGCATGTTTGGTATTTGCAAATTTTGGCCAATTTAATATTACAACAAACCTGCCAAAAGATGTGTCATGGTTTGTGCGTGCCTGCTGTGTTGTCATGTCCACTTACTAAAAGCATATGCTTGTTTGCTAGACTAGGCTTATATATCAATAATTTTTATTAGTTATTAATTTAGTTAGCCATGAATATAGCGATATATTGATTTAATTTTCTGTATTAGGTATTTGGATATATCTCAGTCTATAATGAACTGGTAATACTTTCTTTATATTATTAAAGATCATAAAATAATTATTTTATTAATTTTTTTACTGTAAATACAGAAGCATAAATTTATTTACTTGACATTTACATACTTATTCTGTATTGTAAATACTCAAAGAAAATACACTCACCAGCCACATTATTAGGTACACCTTACTAGTACTGGGTTGGACCCCATTTTGCCTTCAGAACTACCTTTATCCTTCGTGGCATAACTTCAACAAGGCACTAGAAATATTCCTCCGAGATAATGGTCTATTCTGACATGATAGCATCATGCAGTTGCTGCGTCATGCAGTTGATTTGTCAGCTGCACAGTCATGATGCGAGTCTCCCGTTTCACCACATCACAAAGGTGCTCTATTGGACTGAGGTCTGGTGACTGTGGAGGCCATTTGAGTACAGCAAACTTATTGTCATGTTCAAAAAAACAGTCTGAGATGAATTATGGAATTAGCCATCAGAAGAGGTGTACAATGTGGTTATAAAAAGATGAACATGGGCAGCAGCAATACTCAGGAAGACTGTGGCACTGACATGATACTCAATTAGTACTAATGGGCCCAAAGTGTGCCAAGAAAATATCCCCCACAACATTACACCACCACCAGCCTGAGCCGTTAATATGAGGTAGGATGGATCCATGATTTGTTGTTGACGCCAAATTCTGACCCTACCATCCGAATGCCGCAGCAGTAATTGAGACTCATCAGACCAGGCAACATCTTTTCAATCTTCTATTGTCCAACTTTGGTGAGCCTGTGTGAATTGTAGCCTCAGTTTCCTGTTCTTAGCTGACAGGAGTGGTACATGGTGCAGCAGGTCGTCTTGTCCATGTCTACATGCCTAAATGCAATGGGCTGCAGCCATGTGACTGGCTGACTAGACATTTGTGTTAACTTGGTGTACCTAATAAAGTGTTTATAATTCTTAGGGAGTATCAATAAAAAAATGAATAATATAATGTTGTGTGAACGTATGTAATCAATACTCTGAGTACTTAACAATATTATTACATAATCCAAACTGCATGTAATCAGTTACTTTGCACCTCTGCTTGTGCTTGAACGTTTCCTGTATTTAACTTGCAGTTGTTCTCAAACCACCTCAATACTAACATATTGATTTTCCCTTAACCCACAGCTCTCTTCATCCCCATAGAGATGTGTTTTCCTCTGCTATGATGCTCTGTTTGCTTCATTCCTATAAAAGAGAGCCCGGCTTTATGAACCCTATCCAATCCCAGCAGTGGCATTAAACATAGAGCGAATGCTGGAGGCTGCATTTCTCTGGAGCTTTTAACCTCTCGGTTTGACACCCATCCGAGTGAGAGAGAAACAATACTAAGATACCTCGCATCCCAGAGGGGTCGGGGGTGTTCTGATGGCTGTTTGAAAGGACATTTGACAGCATTATTTTTCCCCCAGTCACGATTATTTTGGACGCTACCTCAAACACCAATGTGGATCATGTTTGTAACTTGCTTGCAGACCGACTTCAAAGGAAACCAAACAATGATAATTGGAGAGGGTGTAATTTGTTATATAATGAAAAGCAAAAAGGTTCATTATGTAATAACAACTCTAATCATCTAAATGAATTAATATCCTAGACTTGCGCTGCCTCGAGTGGCCACTGCATGAGGGTCATATAAAAATGATAAACACAAAAGTAGGTTTGTGATTAAACAGATACACAAGGGGTTGCAGCTCTTCCCGCAAACCCATCTGAGTACATTTTTGAGTGACTTGAACATAAAAATTTGTAAAAAAGTGTAAAAAAGTAAAAAAAAGTTATTAGAATAATTAAATCTGCAGCATCTAACATTTCCTGTTCCAAATTAACCAAATTTATTTAATGAGCCAATACATAATGAATCTATCTCCTGAACTAAACTATCGTCTTCTCCTGAATCATTATGATGAGCCAATAAAAAATGTGCTAGTTAGACTAACATCAATTGCTAACTGTAGAAAACATCCACACAACCAACACATTTTTCAATCCAGTGAATTCTAAAGCTATTTTGCCAACTGAAATCTTATGTTTTACATGCCGAAATACATATAAAGTCACAAGAGGGGAGAAACTGCCACCATAACACAGTTACACAAGAGAGATCAAAATCAAGGTAAATCGATGTAGTCACAGTGCACTTGACTCTTACATATGCTTTTGAAAACACTATTGGTTGGGTTTAGGCCAGTGATTTGCTAGATGATCTGTATAACAAGCCATGCCTTCTCGTGCATATGTACAAGAAGAACGTGTATCTGAAATGTACAATAAAACCTACCCTTAGTAACATAATTCATGGGGTCCATGGGAGTTGTTCTAGGACATTACAAACGAAAACAAAAACATGCAAAATCTTGATTTATTCAATACGATAATAAACGTGTCAAAACGCTAACATCATTAAAACCCCACATTTTAGAATTACCACAGTACTGTAGATTATTGGGAAAGTCAGTGTGCCTTTAATCTTTTAAAAAATGGGGGAAAATGTAAAAATGGTTGTATTTAAAGAGGACACTGCTTTCAAACACTGACAAACATATTTATAAAATTCTGAGATAGGCTTGATCTGCAAGAGGGACGTTTATTGACCCTTTATCAGAGGCTGAATATAATCATGTAAATTAGAAATTGTAGCAGTAAATATCCCTTTAGGTTTGTGTTTTTGATATTTAGAAGATATGATCTAGTGCAGTAATATCACACAAGAGTGACAATTGCCAGCATGTAAACCTGACCACAAATGTAATACGGATTTTATACAACAACATTCAATAAACAAAAAGGTAAAATTTAGTAATATTAGACACAATATACATACATATATACACAAACATATATATATGTTTTACTTTTAGTGAGAATTCTCATAAGCAGTAAACCACAGGACAATACGAAAGCACTGTAAAACATTTGCCTGCCTTCTCTCCTGTACGATTTTACTTTAATCTTTTTAAAGATTAAAGTGAAATCTAGAACATTGTCTAGAACCTCTTATTGAGTCAGTGTACTTGAACCTCTTTTCAGAAACTGAACAAATAAAAAATGGCATAAATACCACAAATAAAAAAATATTTGCTTTGGTTGTTGTGTGTTTGTGTTTGCGTGTGCCCCTATTGCACTAAATGTCCCCATAAGTATAGCAATACCAGCAATATTTGCCTTTCTGGGGGCATTTTTTGGTCCCCATGAGAAACACTGCTAATAAATCACACATGATAAAGTAGTTTGAAAATGTAAAAAAGCAAATGGCTTCCTTTCAGTGTTGAATGTAAAATTGTAATATACAGTTTTTTACAGCATGGAAATCATTAGGCCCTACCATACAACCAGCGCAATAAGGCACAAGACGTGTTTGGCATGATCTGTTGCTATTTTCTAATTTTTACGTTTTGCGCCACGTTGCTTAAATAATAAATCCATTCGCACTACTTTGTGGACTTATGGGTGTGCCTGTCTAAAATAGAGGTGCATTAAGCTGGTCTAAAGTCCAGCGCAGAGCGTGTTAGTTATGCACCTATGCGGGTACAAACAACTAGACATTGCTTAATATGCACAGGATGTACAGCAATACACAATTATCTTTAAATATGAAAAAATAAAAGGAATAAAATGCTACAAAATTACTATTTTCAACATACAGTAAATATAAAAACCACTGCCTCCATGCCTTCTTCATGTCAGGGGACTTTTTCAGGTTATTCATGACAATTTGAATTTGTAAAATATTATTATTAGCAGTTTTATTTATTATATTCATATTTATATTTGTTTTAATAAAAACAAGTTGATATTTGTCACCTGTCGAGTTTTGGAGACACATGTGTCACTATATGGGGCATAAGACTAGGATGTGCGTTTGGATACAAGTCAGTTTTTTGACCACACTTTGTTATTATTGTTCATTTATTTGTTTGCTGGAAATTAGAATTGAATTTAGAAATAGTTTTGAAACAAATCTTTGCGGTTAACAAACAAAATTAAATACTGTATGTAGGCTAATGGATGTCTTTAGCGGACTGAGCTTCCACCATTTTCTTATCCATGAAAGTAAAGAGGCAAAGTAAAGAGTAAAAGTAAAGTACAGAGAAGTAAAGAGGCCGAATGGAAGAGGCTCATTCTGTATCCTCATGCTGCAGATGGTTTGTTTAACTGTTTTCTGGCTAGTGAAGCATTCAGTTTTCCCACTTACAAAGTCTGCCATGTACATAGCGGATGCGCCATGGCACGACGCAATTGACTCTTGAAGGGAATGAGAGATGAAACTCTAAATGATTTAATGCATGTTATGCTCAAAACACACCCATTACTCATTAAGAGAATAAGCACAACCTTGTTAGACCATACGCCGGGGCACAAACCGTACTTTTCTATCCTTAAAATAGCAAAAGTGGGGTCGGGCATGCCCTTAATGCTTTTGCACCATGCGCTTTAGACTATGCGTCTAGATCATTAAAATGTGTGTGTGTGTGTGTGTGTGTGTGTGTGTGTGTGGTGCAACAATAGTACTCTCTCAATACTCAAAGTCCAATCATTGGGCTGATTAAGCCATTTTCAGAGAAGAGGACTGCATACACACATTTGTGTTCCAGATGCCTCTAATAGAGAACAAATTATAATCTCGCTCAGCTTCCCCAAGATGCTTCAGCCAAACAAAAGACGACAGGTTCAGGTGCTCGTGTATCATACTGATAATTACACACATCCTGTCACAAAAGAAGCTTCAAACAGACACAAACAGTCGTTGTCTTTTCTTCCCAAAGCCTCCGATGGATCAGCCTCTAATAGACTCATTTGCAGGCTGAATTGTCTATTTGCTTCTCAACAACTGGTGGAGACAATGGACTACAACCCAAGTGGGGCTTAAATGGAAAAATTGATAGATGTAGAGACAGATAGCTGGAGGGATGTAATCGCATACTGATAGATCTGCTTCAGCAATCATAGGTTTGCGGTGTGCAGCTTGCAACAATGCACTTGGACTTGCAAAATGAATTCTCAGAGCTAGATCCCATTGCAAATATATGCTTGAGCCTCACAGGACTTACTGTACTGTTATTGCAGTATAATGTAATTTCTAAAAAGAGAGGTGAGTTGATTTGGTACTGTGCACAATCTGCTCAATTGCAGTGAACATCTCAAGGACATTCAGCTTTTTCCCGGCATGCATTGTGGATGAAACCACAAAAGCACATAGGAAAGAAGAATAGTGTTTCTCATGGATGCCATCTTCTGTATGCCTGGAATTTGAAACAAATATTATTCTATACGAATTAGGACTGCACTATTGTTTTAAGATTCATATTGCAATGTGCGCATGTGCAATCATCAAATCACAGGATCTGCAGTGTCGAGCCAGGTTTATGTTTGATCAGGCTCCAGAGTTCAGAATGCATGTCATTTGTGGGGTCATTGCACAGTTTGACAATAATAGAGTAAAAGTTTATGAATTAAAGTAATGAATTGTTTTAGGGCCTGCAACTAGCAATTCAAGAGTGTTTGTAGCATTATTAATTTAGAAGATGAAGACTATACAGTAATATTTCAAACGTTATTATTTAATTTTCTTACCTGAAAATTATTACACCTCCCCAAAAACCATAAAGCTCTGTTTATTTCAGTTGTGGTTTTTTTTTGCACTATTGCATTTTTCTGTGCTTGTGTTTTTTTAAATTATAATTTATGCAGAGGCACTATGCATTCATCCCAATCAATATAAATTATTATTTTCAAATGGAGCTATTCAATTGATCTGGTGAAATTGTATCCATATTGCAATATACACAGTATTACAGAAAAAGTTGCTGATAAAACTGCAATTTATTGGAAAGAGTTAGTAATAATAACTTTTATTTAACCAGGTATTTCAATTGAGAACCAGTTATCATTTACAATGATGACCTGGTCAAGAAAAAGCAAAAAATAAGTATGAAACAGTAAGAACATCCTTGTTTACGTCCTTGCTACAACATACCATTAACGCTAGAAACTGTGCATGTAAAAGATCAAATTTAACCAATAAATATACCTACAGGTTGTGGCTCACAATCCACAGCTTTTTTTAATATTGTTGGAGCTTCTTCTTCTTTGAGGAGTTTTTAGCCAAATCCAGCACTGAATGGAGAGAGATTCTGGAAGCTGTCCTTTGTCAAATGCTAGCTATTTTTTTTTACTGTAAGCACTTCTCTCTTGTCCTTTGGAAGCCCAAATACAGAAACAGAACAAGCTCTGTAAAAATGGCATGCTTTTGGCTGGCATTTTAGCTATGCTATAACATTACAGCCCCTCTGGTCACGCCCCTTTGCTGCGTGGGGTATATGTGTGTTAACCAGAAGAGTTTATGATTAACGCAGATGTATTTTTTGTAGTCCCCAAACTTCGTTAGCTGTAGGCTTTGCTAAGCTAACTCTGTAAAAGTCAATGTCTCCCTTTGCATTCAACTTTGAGCGTATTACATTCAGAGATGTTGTTTATGTTAACACAGCTACATTACACATCAACTAAAGTTTAAACGTAGTGAACCACCCATTTAACAAACCAAATCTGCTGCCTAGTTATTTGCAACCTTGTTAAAAATAAAAAAATACACAAACCTGTATTTTTTATATATTTACATGTTTTATTATTATTATTCCACTTTCATTTTAATATATTGTTGTTTTGTTAAGACTTTTACATTATTTTATTAGTATTTTCATTGTCACTTGTATTAGTATTTTAGTAGTATGTTCATTTTCATTTCAAATGAAATGTGTATGGTATTTTATTTTAGTTAGCATTAATGTTATATCAAGAAACTAAAACATTTCAAGGTTTTCATTTTAGTAAACTCTAATAACAATCCATAGTAAGAACATAAAAAGTAAAATAAAACAGCATTCAACCTCTGGTTTTACATTTAATTTTAAAGAAGCACTTCTTTCACTGACCTTGACTGAAAAACACAATTTTTCTGAACAACGTGTGACAATACTTGGATGTTCTAGGTGGTCTGTGATAGATGGCTAGAGGAAAGGCTGTTTACTGTCATTGTGTGCATTATGACAATAATCAAATCATCATGCACTGGGCAGCTTGTATGGCAGTTGTCCATTATAAAAGGACAGCCATTTGGGAAGCCATTGGTCATCAATCTTGTCTGTGCATTTGCGTGTATTAATGTATTGCATTTGCATACATATGCGCATGTAGAGCGTAGGCGATGGAAATAATGAGATCAACAACTTGTCAGCCATTCCCCTGGAACATTCTACACAAGAAAACGAATGTAAGGACACAGAAAAAACAATGCGGTGATAAAGATCTAGAACAACGAGCGCATCTGCTTAAGAGTATCATAGCGAGTAATGAATAATGCGAGAGCTGCAAATGCGCACCAGATAATATAAAGCTGTCATCATCTCTCATAATGCACAGTAATATGAAGTGACATGAAGGACATCGTTAGCTACATCTCTAATTGAAAATTTAACTCGGCTAATGAGGCAGAGGACGATCAGATATGGACTGCGTTCCTCTCTTTCTGTTTGCACAGACAACTTAATGAGACATTTCCACGGCTCTTACAAATAAAACAAGCTGTATTATATTTTAGAAAATTTGTCAATTAGACGTTTCACTCAGGCCATGGTAACGCATCATCACCGCACTGTTAATCTCACTCCCCATTTATGCATCTTAGCCATGTCAAGGCTGTTGACAGACTACATTCACCATGTTATTTATTTATTTTCCTCTATCTTTCTCGACCAGCGTGACCCTACAAGTGAAAGGCATCAATTAAACTCGAATTTAGCCTAAAGCATCAATATCTACAGCCCTACAAAGCCATCTATTCACACGCTGGGCATCTTTATTCTAACTGACAGGCCTCCAACCAGTGAATACAACAACAACAGTGCGATCCAAGACCAATCACAGCCCCTTCAGATGCGAGCTTTGTTAGAAAAACTTCACGCTCTTCTATATACAGAGAACATAATGCGTAAACCATGCATTAAGAAGAGAGACCGATTTCTTAATGGCGTATTTATGGAAAAATTTTATTATGACAGCTCCCTCGGTGGACCATAGCTCACTTGAAATCTGTATGAGCAATATGACCCGCGCTTCATTGCAAAAGCTTAATGAGAGATTTGAAGGGCAGAGCGCGAGGGGAAGTTCTCCACTGTGTTCTGTCAGAAACCATTAGGCAACGTTTTCCAAGCAATAATCATACCTGTGTGTACGTAATGGATCAGGAGTCCATAGAGCTGCATGAATAATGTCTTTAATAGGTAATTCTTTTGTCCTTTTCAAAAAAGGAAACAAAAGAGAAAAATGTCAAAAGTAATGAGCAGGTGAGAGCTGTATTATTGCTTTGGAAATTACTTTTACACCCATGGCCTTTACCCCTAGAGAAGGTGTGTGTTGCCTTAGCAATAAATCACCTTCCGGAGTGCCGCGGGGCCTACTGGTTATTCACAAGTCTGACCACGTTGTTTATTGGTGCATTCATCGTTCAGTCTCGGAGACACATTAAACTCAAAGCTAATGTGAGCCTGGAACAATGTTGATCATCACAAAATGGTGCAGTCTGGAAGCGATCGCTCTTGAATAATTGCAGGATTGAGAGGCATCTTAATATTTAATGGATGTCGCCGGCTGCAACCGATTGGCCGCCGAAAGGATTGCGGCCCGTAGGTGTCAAACAATGTGGAACATCATAGCTGGAACAGATTGAGCATGCAGAAAAAGGGACGAGAACAAATCTGGTAAAGATTGATCTCCCTCCTGCAATCAGCCAATGCATAATGGCAGTCAGATAAGTTTAATCCCTTCCAATCTGACTTGCAGTTATTGCTTGGCCTATACTGATCCCTGTCGTATTGCAATTTCCTTTAAACATTTTAGATGAGTGCTGAAGGAAATAAAAGAGGTGTAGAGGAGTTGAGAGCATGGAGGCCCTCATGGAGGAGCCGGTTGGAATAGGATGGGTCAGTCACGAATGGTGTAATATGACTGGAATGAGGCACTGGGTTATTTTGCATCATAAGAGCCCTTTGCACTTTGATTGAGCCACAACAACATTTCCTGTCTGAAGGGCTAAGAAACATGTACTGATATAGGCATTCCAGCATGAAACATCCTTTTCAAATATAGCAGAAACCTGACATAAGAAAAAAAAAACTGATCACCCGATGAATGAAACTCATCAGTAACCTAGTATAGATAATAAGTCTGAATTGATGGAAGTAGTATTAAAGGATGCTGACCTCATTACAAAATTGAGACTTTGAGACATTTCTACATCTAATGGGTAATGTGGGCAGTACATTTATTTTTGATTGTAATTTTCAGTTAAGATGACAAAACTGTTTAATAAGACGTAGGTCTAGGGGGCAGATGCAATTTCGAAGGAGTCCTTGGACCAGACTATCGTAGAACATCACAAAGACACATTGAACAAACTAATGCGCATGATGTGTTTCACAAGTATGTTTCAATTGGCATGATGCATACACAGGGGATTTTGATAGGAGACAAAATCATCAAAGAATTCTTCAATGCACAAAAATAACAACTTTAAAGAGGCATTCAAAATTACCTTCACTCACAAGATGCTTTGCTTGAGAATGGTCAGTCATCATACTGTAAATCAGCAAAAATGTATCTAGAAATTAGTTCACACTCTGTAAATATTAATAAAAAAGGAAAATATCTGTGGGTGGCATGGTGGCTCAGTGGTTAGCACTGCCACCTCACAGCAAGAAGGTAGCTGGTTTGAGTCCCGGATGGGCCAATTGGCACTTCTGTGTGGAG
This sequence comes from Danio tinwini, assembly GCA_903798205.1. NCBI lineage: Eukaryota > Metazoa > Chordata > Actinopteri > Cypriniformes > Danionidae > Danio > Danio tinwini. Next base: position 14,131,285 of record CAIGQZ010001345.1, on the reverse strand, counting down.
TTTGCATGATCTCCCCTTGTTCGTGTGGGTTTCCTCAGCGTGCTCTGGTTTCCCACAAAGACATGCGGTATACTGTAAGTGAACTGAATAAACAAAATTGGCCATAGTGTATGAGTGCGTGTGTAAATAGGAGCGAGTGTATGGGTGTAATATATATATATATAGTTGGCGGCTCATTCCGCTGGGGCAACCCCTGATAAATAAGGGACTAGGTATAAGCCGAAGTAAAAATGAATGAATAAAAATATCAGTGTTTTAAGTATGTACAGATAGGTGAAGATGAGGCTTATTTTGGTGTCCACAAGTACAAAAAATAAAATAATAATAATAATAGAAAGCAAGCAAAGTATCTACTTTAACATTTCAAAAATGTTTATGAAATGACAAAATATCTGAGAATGAATGTTCCATATATTTACTTAAAAATGAAACATACCCACAGTATACTGGTCTGTACGTATTAAAACACTTTAAAATAAAGTGATGCTAAACTGCATTATATTTTAAATCATTTTCATGTCTTTCAAAAGCTTCTTTTAGGGCTTCTTATTTAGGGCTGCAATTGGATATTTACATTTTCATTGCCTTTTTTTTATAATAAAGATTGAAATAACATTTCCATCCATATTAGTCTATACACACACTCAAAATTATTGTTGCTGCTTGTTCAACACAACTCTGGAGATTTTTTTGTCAATCCACTAAAATTTGTCACGTTAACTTAATCGATTTGTGTTGGGAAAACATGAATGAGTTGTGTGGACCCCTGCTTTTTTACATTGCATTAAAAGTTTATTTATTAATAAATGTATGTTCATTAATGCCAGCCATTGTGCAACAGTAGCTCTTGGTCAAGGGATGATGATATAAAAGTGCTTTAAAGCGTTTATAATAATGGTTAATATCTCCCTCTCTTTCGCCCTTCATTGCTCCAATGCCCTCAATATAGACGAATTAGGAAGTCCAGCAAAGGAATTATTATTTCTGAATAGAATACAGCCTGCAAAGACTGTAAATTAAAACAATAACCAATAGGTAATGTTATGCATAAACTTTGTCAACATGACTATGAAAAGTGTAGAGATCATAGACTGTAAAAAAAAAGATAAAAGATATTATAGACAGCTTTTCTATGATCTTTTCTCTTTTCATCCTCTGCCACAATTTCTGCACCATTAGCTCTATCAAAAAAGGTAAATATACACATGTATTTATTAACATAAAATTTTGAGCAAATTTGAGGTAAATAGTGTCAAGGGGTACACATTAACAGCACACACTTTAAAATGTTTATGCAAATTTGAATGAGATTACAATAATTTAAGAATTAACTATTAATACTTAAAAAATACAAGCTTCAATTTTCAACTTTTAAATTCCCCAAAGTGTTAGCCTCATCTAATTTAAATGTGTTCCTGAAGGACAAGTCAAAATGATTTCCTGAGGTAATCAACATGCCAGAATCAAAAAAGCTTTCAGAAAATAAAAGAACAGTTAATCACAGAATAATTTAAATTCTTTCACTCACCCTAGCCTATTTGATTTAATGCTTTTTTTTTTCTGATAAACACAAAAATAAAGTTTAGCACAATGTCTGAGCTGCACTCTTCCATGCAATACATACAAAACTTATATTTTCAAAACATACAAAAACACAATGCATACAAAATATTATATTCCATATAAAATGGATGGTTGATAAAATCTATCAATGAAAGTTCTATACTTAGTGAATACATTTCAGTATTTTGGTACCACATCAATTGACTTCAGACACAAGATCTAACCTTTAATGTACTTTTTATATAACATACTGTAATAAAATATTTCACTGCACTTTCAGGAAACTCAAGCCTGCTGGTTGTAGAAAACTGCCTAAAAGTAACTTTTTTAATGAAAACTCTCCATGCACATCCAAAACTTTAGTTGAATCTGTTACACATGGGATCATTGTTACCTCTCCAAAATCCATGTCTAATGTATTTATAGAGTAGTGCACCCAGGTGATGCCTGTGAGGAGCCTTGCTCAATACACAGGATTTGTTTACTGTGACAATCACTGTGACTGAGCATGTCCCTGCTGCTCTAATCAGCACCTAAATACCTTAATTACAGATCACTGAAAAAAATACAGAATTCAAAGGGCACTGCCATCTTAGATCTGCACAAAATTAATGTGAATGACATCTCTGATTTCGTATTGTTAAGTCATTTTGGAACTGCATTCTTCCAATGAAAAAAACAAAGACACAAAAGGATTTTCTTTTTTGCTTCATGTGTAGAGGCATTAAAAAACAAATGCACTAAGGGCAAAATATTATGCTTATGCATTATGTAAGGAATAATTAAAGATGAGCTTTTGAATAATTAGAACAAAATAATGCAGTGTCAAGATGGCGGGCAAGTATTTTTGGCATATCACACCTAAATACACAGTTCAGATGTTGTATTTCAAGACATTTGTCAGGCTTTTGTCTGATATTGTATTGATTTTTTTCTGTAATCATTATCTTACCATTACAACCATTTCAGAATTATCAAGTGAAAAGCCTGACAAGTATGGGTATATTTACAAGATGCACTAAGAATGGAAATGTTTCCTCCTGTGCATTTTTAAAAATTGCTGTGTATAGATCCCTGTTCTCACAGTTGCATGAATTCAATATTCAGAACTCACTTTAACACTACATGTATAAACACATATGGTTTCCTGAACATGGAAGTGAAAACAAACGATCAAGACCATTAAGCAGCATAAACACCATATGAACTTCACCATTGTTGTTTTGGTTGGCATTGAAGTTTACAGTTGATTAAAACTACTTTGAAACCTCCTTTAAAGGTTTGTGATTTCAGGCCCCCAAAACTCCATTGTTGTGTGAATGAATGGCCAAAAACCTCTCTGTTTGTCAATTTAAAAAAGTGTCATAAAAATAAAAAGGATCTTATTTTACTTAAGATGCCAATTTTTCCATACAAACACTCTAAATCATGCCGAGTTGTCATAACCCTGTGCAGTGTCGGATCAAATATGAAGAAACCCAACACGTAATTAAAGTTTTTATTAAATTTCAATTGTGCTTTTTAACCCAATGTTGGGTTTGTCCATATTTTACACAATAATGGGTTACAACAACCCAGCATTTTTAGTGTATGTAAAGAGATTCTAGGTACAGTGGCAGGTAAAAGTCAAACTTTCAGTGAAAACATAAATATTTTTGCATAAGAGAGATCACAAAATGCATGTAATTATTTTTATTTAGTGTCGTTATGTGTAAGATGCATGTATTAAATAAAAGACATTTACATAATTTAACAAGACAAAAAGCAAAAATTATATAAATAACACCCTGCAAAAATTTGTGACATTTTTAACAGGATGAAGATGTCCAAATTTTTCTTTTGTTAATATATATATATATATATATATATAAACAAACTCAAACCATTTGCGGAAAATGATTGCAACAAACCATTTAAGTTTAAAACTAATCCTAATGAGTACTGTGAACTGAGTACTGTAAAACCCAATAAGTTAAGGCAACTAAAACTGCTATAATCTAATAACTAATCTTTAGGAGTACTGTGAACTTACTCCATTTAAGTTGAAGTAATGAGGCATTTAATAAATTGATTGATCAGCACTGATTTCAAAACTCTTTTCAAATGAGGAGAATTAACTTTCAGTCAATTTTGAGTTATCTACACTCATTTCATTTGATAAAGTTGACTGTAATGTAAGTTAATATTTTAATAGGTGGTTATAATTTGCATTGTGTTTAGAGATTGTTGTTTCATGTTTGCATCTTTTTTTTTCCCATGAGTGGTGTTATGGAATTTGTCATATATTTTCGGCTGCCCATCCTAATCACTCCTCCCCTGTGAAAAAGACATTGAACAAGACTTTAGTTAAATAAGTAAAACATGTCAACAAACAAACTATTACTATATTATTATTATTTTTATTATTATTATTTTTTTATTATTATTATTATTAGTAGTAGTAGTAGTAGTAGTAGTAGTAGTAGTAGTAGTTTGTAACTATGTAACCATATAATGTTGCAATATGTCAGATTTTGTCAGTATTTACGTTTTAATAATTTAAGGTTAGTGTATTTGTTGTTTTATTACACATATAAATGATTTAGTCAATATTCTAGCATTAAAATCAAGGTAATTCTGTGATCTCTTAAGTGGACCAGTTAACTTTGTTGACAGGAATAATACAGGATAAAAAGCTAGAGATAAAATATACAAATAGAACAGACCAAGACCTGCTGATTGCTGAAGATCAAAATGTCCAAAACCCCAGCTCATCAAACAATGACGTCACTATACTGAACACAGCATTCTATGACAGACTGAACAGACTGAAAATACCATCTCTAAACAGCCATCTCAAGGGTTAAACGTAAAACGCACAATAGCATTTTCACTTATGCACAAAGACTGATCCATTCTGTGCTGTGAAACCCTGTGATGAAGAGATATGCATGCAACAGATGGGCGATGCGGCTTAACGACACAACACGCTGCCTAACAACCCTAGATGCCTCTAAGTGCAGAACGTTCAATTCTTTCGATAAGAGAGGCCGCAATCAGACTTAAATTAACATTTAGATGACCATAAAACTCTGAAAGCTGGCAATGTGAGATCACAGTTTCTCCCCCAGACCTGTGGGCACAAGCAGCTCAAAAGGGGGATATGACTAAGTCTCACAAGTTATTCCAGCTAATCAATCAAATTAGCGCAACGCGTGTGTGAGGTCACACATGCAGGGGAAAGGACTGGGCTTCCTCTTGTCCGTTTTATTTATATCTCTGCTGTGTCGCCTCTGGGTGACATGAGCAGCGGGGGATTCTCAGCTACATTGAGCTCACCCCACTGTCAGACACGTCCCTTACACACCGCAGCCACCATTGGCCATCAACCCTTGGATGCCCCGTCGAAACCTGTCTTCACATTTAGCTCCCTTAAGCCTCAATACTTTGTTGATCCTCCTCCAGTCTGGCTTTTAATAACTCTCTAGTTTTTATCGTCTTTCTGCAACACTCCTGCCTCTTTTTGACACTTGCTTCTTTGCTGCTTTTCCTCCGGTGTGCATGAAAAACCTGTGAGGGAAAGCGAGGTTGAGGACAGGCTGTCATTCTGTCCTTGAGCACGAGTCCATTCTGACGCTTCAATAGACACGAGGCTTTGAACTGAAATATGTGGAAAGTCCAATACAAAGTCACAGAAATAGGGGTTTTGTGTTTTGTTTTAAACATTTAAATATTTAATTGACCTTTTGTAGTGGACTGGGCTCTGATATAGTTCCAAATATACAACATTACAACTACAGGATAATATTAAAACTTAGATAACTTTACAGGTACATGCATCTTTAAAAACCATTTGTGCTCCAGCATAACATATAGTTTTATAGCAAATCTAATCAGCATATTTAATTTTTCATCAGCAGTGTTTATTGGTTCTCATCACTCAATCTTCTGGTCTCCAATTAATATGTTTTTTGCTATGTTTTTAACCAGGTTTGCAACAAACCATCCCCAACATCCTGTTGTTCCAGAGCAAGTATGCAACCCATAATTTGACTTGTCAGTGACTATCCCATCATGTGTCATATCTCATTTACTTCCCTCATAGACACAGACTGGAGTTTATAAAACAATTCCTGTTAGTTATCTAAAACCCATGACTGATCAAACAAGGCGACATACCATCTGAAAACATGTCATATTGAACAACATCAAATCTTTTTGGAGTTCAATATGGAAGATCGAACAAAGCTATCTTTTCTAAATATATCATTGAACTACCATTGGTCTGTGGTGAGAATTCCTGAATTGTGAAAATTACGTGATCTACACAGGACCTGCATGCAGTTTGTGCCACTGTAAAGAATAAAAGTCAATCCATGACAGCCTCAATGTTATGTGTGTTCAATTTAATTTGCCGTCTAAAGATCTTTTCACACTGAATGCAATTAAATTCTGTACATGAACAACATGATGACGCTCTTGAATCAAAACAATAGATCCCTATGGAGCTGTTCACACCATGCGCAGCAAGATTAAGTGATTTTTCTTTTTCAAGCAGTGTGCCAATAAAATGTGCCGCCCAGTTATATTTGAGCTTTAGATCACATGTCTGCAATTGCACAAAAGGCAGAGCAGAGACCGATGGCAATAGCTCAGATAGATTTTTTTAAGGTAAAGTTTTTGTTATCTTTGGTGTCTGAGAAGTGAGAAAAATATATAGTATGATACAAAAACAAAGTAATTAAATAGAATGGATATTAAATGCATGGTCTATTACACAATCAAATACTATCTGACAAAAACTTTTATTTAAACATATTTTATCTGTTAAACCTTACAATAAAAACAATAATTCAAACCGAGCTCTTGACCACCTAGATGTTAGTCATATTTTACTAACATATTACGTGCAAATGCTAATGTCATCTCTAAAAAAATAAAGACAAAATACATTTAAATAATTTTTTGCTACCAAAATTATCTAATTGGCTATCACAGTGTCCTTGTACTGAAGCAAACTTTATATGAAAAAATGCTTTTTGTATTATACAGAGAATTTTTTTTTGTTTTTGTTTTTTTAAGATTATGGTCCATAATATGTGAAGTTTTATCAACTAATTTCAAGAGGAGCACATTATATGATTGATTGTGGCTGGTCTCTCATCCACAATAAGCAATAATCCAACCAGATTCATCCAAGCCTATAAATAGACCGATTCCACCCTAGATTTATCTTCATTTTGAAAGAATCCCCCCTTCCACCCTATCTCCATCTTTTCCTCCTTTACCAGGGGAAGCTCTTGAGACCTACCTGATCTCGGACCCCCTTACATGCTAATTGACCAGGTGTGAGCCCTGGGCCCAATCATCTTCAAGCTAAGGGTTCGCTGCAGGGACAGCATGCCAAACCTGCTAATAGTGTCAAGCAATATCTAAGTATGAACTCTTGAATTGCTACTAATCATGTGATTTTCTGACCAAAAAGCATGAACGGAATACTATTATTCTAAAAAAATAAAAAAAGAACTACTTCTAAGCTACTTTTAAAACAATTAAAAATCTACAAACACATAAGTCATAAGAATGACAGGTAGTTTCAGGTGTTTCTGTTGTTAACCCCATCCTATTTTAATGTAATATATTGAGCAGTGGCAGTGAAAATGCATAGTTGTGGTCAGCAATGATTTTGCCATAGGCGATCCGTTGTATCGTGTGAGGTGTGAAAGCTCAGTCCTGCTGCAGTTAGCCTCACTCATCGCATCACACTCAGTTTAATACATTTAAATTATAGAATTATTATTGTTCTTCAGTTTATGGAAAAGTCCCACCCCTTTCAAGCCCATTACAGTTTCATTTGGTTTTGACATTTGTATTCCGATTGAGGTGTTTGAATTTGAAATTTTAAACCAATTAAAATACTCCATGTAAAAGTACCTGGTGTAAAAGGGCCTTACCCTGACTAATAGTATAGTTCACAAAAAAATTTAAATTACCTCATCATTTATTATCCCGCATTGGTGGTTTATACCTTTATGAGTTTCTTTTCTCCTATTGAACACAAAAGAAGATATCTTGAAAAATGTTGGTTGAAAAAAGTATGGAAAAATTACTATGGAAGTCAGTGGTGCCAGCCAGGGCTTGACATTAACATCTGCCAACTCACCAAACGCGGGTAGATTTCAACTGTGGTGGGTTACATAGTCACTTCCAATAGCCACTTTGGCTGGTTGACAATAATAACTGTGTTTGCGCGAGCAAAAGGTAGCAGGTGAATACCGAATGAGAGGATGATCACATGCATGGTGAGACACAGGCAATCCTGATGCTCTGACGAGGGCTTTAGTGTCAAGACTGATTTTAGGTGATGTGATGCGCGCGAGTGTTTAAAAATTTCAAAAAGAAACGGTTCCCTGCGCAAAGCATCCGTGCCTGGAAACGTAACTGGTGTGATTGGTTCTCTTTCAAATAGAATGGACAAAAAGTGACGCTCGTGTACCCACAGTCCTGCTATTTTTAAGAGTTCTGGATTTTTAAAGGTCTTTTTGTAAGCAGCAGGTTGCTTTCGATTTAGCTTTTTACGTGTTTATCCTTGCATTATCGCACACGGTATGTTTTTCATTTGCTTTTTTTTGCTTACATTTATTTTGGTCTAAGAATTGTTTGTTTTTTTATTTTTGGTGTGGTTAGACAAAAATTTGGAAAATCCTTAGTGTTGAGCCCTAAAAAGTCATGTGAAGTAAAAACTAATTGCTATGAGAACCTATGAAACCACAACTCATTTGCTCATGCTCATTGAGCAAGGTCCTACACAACAGAAAAAAGTAAAATCAATGAGGAGGCATGTGGAAAAACCCAAAATCTAAATCAAGTAATTTTAGCATGCCAACGTCAATTTTTATGCATATAAAATATATTTTCCCAATAACAAAATTGTGGCTAGTGAAAAAGCAGAGTGGCTAGTAATATTGGAAAACTACTAGCCACAGTGTCTGGAGATCAAAAAAGTTAATGTCAAGCCCTGGTGCCAGCTACCAGCATTTATCTTCTTTTGAACAAGTGAAGGGTGATTAAACAATGACAGAATTTTCTTTTTTGGGTGAACTATCCCACTAGTGGTAGTTACGAGTATATTCACCCACACTCAGCCATCACTAAGAGTTAAAACACACAAATCATGCAAAGCGTGTGAAGAGCTTAATACATTAGCCAGCACGGATAAGACAATTTCCAAACAACAGCTGCCACAAATAAAGTAACTGCTTCATTTCACATCAAGCTAAAAAAAAATTATTCTCACAGGAAATCAATAGAAACGTGAACATCAGGACTGCATTTGTATGCACTGATTCACGTTTCTCTTCAGTAAACATATTGTATACTTTAGATAATAACCCTAGATAATCTAAGCAAACACTTTCTTAGCTCCCTCTCACGTTTTGAGTGCACTTAATGGTACCGATAGCCAACATTGTCATGAGTTTACCGTTAAGGCATCCTCTTCCTGTCGTCATCCTCTCAGCAGCAGGGCCCTCCACCCTAGCATGCTCCAAATAAACAGCCCTATGGTGTTCTCATTGATACTCCCAGGATGTGGCTCTGTGATTAAGGGAAAGAAGTCATTAATTATGAAAGAATGCAATTAATTACTTTTTCTTCCCCTACTGCTGCTCCCATCCATACCCATATCCTTAATCTGACCCGCTGCGAGATCCACGCAGAGCAGGAAGAGACATATATGGGATGGGACTCATTACTAAAACATCAGAATGCTAATCCGCTAACCTTTGGGAAAACCAGTCATTTGGAACTCCGACCTGCCCTTTGTCGTTGTAGGCGGCATGTCAAAGCTGGGTTTGCCCTGAACACTAGCAGTGATGGTCTCCTGTGGATCAACACAGCCTGTGATGAAGTCCAAACATCTGCATCAAAAGCATTATGAAAGACACATTGTTTGTATAATAGAGAAACAGCACATTTGCCAACATCTCTGGCAGTGAGATATAATTGGCATGTGGGTAGAGCGTTGGCTTCTTTGCTTGCTTTATTAGCTTGATGCCAAGATAACCAGACATACCTGTGAAATGTTGAATTTAAACAAAATTGGACTATAAATTTGATTCATATTTAGAACATCCCAATGTTTTTTTGGCCATAAAGGGCTCTCTGTGGGGCTCCCAATCAACAGATGCTCTTGGCTGTCATTTACAACATGCACTCTATTTGCAAAGTAATTTACATGCAGATATTTATCCTCCGCTATCAACACTACAAAAACATTAGGCATTTCAAAGTCTCATTAAATACTGATTGCAAAAAAGTAGAGATACTGTAGGGCTGAGCGATTTGGTTTAAAATAAAAATCTTGATTTTAGATCTAGATTACGATTAAATATTGTATAAATTAAATTTTATTGACCACCTACAATGCCTTGAACAGCTTAGCTCCCTAGTATTTGAGGGAGCTCCTAGTGTATTATTGCCCTTCACGTCCACTACGCTCAATTAATTCTGGACAATTGATTATTTCCAGAATATCAAAATCAACTCTAGGCAGTAGATCTTTCTCATATCTGGCGCCTAAACTCTGGAACAGCCTTCCTAGCACAGTTCGGGAAGCAGACACACTCTCACTGTTTATTAAGGGTGCTTTCACACTAGCACTTTTGGTCCGCACCCGAGTTAGTTTGACGTCATAGTACGGTATGTTTAGCTAGTGTGAACGTGTTCTGAACTCGGGTACGGTCCAGGCAATTGAACAAAGTGTGAAAGCACCCTAAAACTAGATTAAAGATACATCTCTTTGCATAAGCATACACATAAAACACAAATGCTTTTGAAATCCAAATCCTCTAAAGGTTAGTCTGCATTATTTAGGGCAACTGGAGCCGGGGACACTTCCCAAAAGACATTATAATTTGAATGGCAACTCGTTAGTTTGTTTTTATTATTCCTGAGGTTTCGATAATCCTGGACCAGGCCGTTTTCTGAGCTGATGCTGTGGTTGTCATGGAGGAGTGGAGAGCATGAGACTGATTCCTGTAGGCCCAGTGACAGACGAGTCTTCACATTGATCCTAAAGGGCGAGCCTGTACACAAGCCGGTGACCTCTCCCACCTGCAGCTTCTCCACGATGGACGTCCAGTGTTCTGACACCAAGACTGTAGCTCTGCACAAGAAGTTTTGCCAGAGGAGAAATGGTCGTGCCCAACTGAGCCCGGTTTCTCTCAAGGTTTTTTTAATCCTTCACTTTCGTCAATTAGTGAAGTGTGTTCCTCACCGCTGTCGCCACTGGCTTGCATGGTTCAGAACTTGTGAAGCTGCGCATCAATGGATTTGTTCTTCAGTGTTTAGACTTTCAGCAGTGAAAATTAAACCACACTGAACTGAACTGAACTAAACTGAACTCAAACTCTGAAAACTGGACTGACACTGCCAGAGTTTTACTAGACAGTCTCCTTGGGGGCTGGACCCACAAGAAGAAAATCTAATAAAAATCTCATTTTGGCTTAACATTATGTTTAATGTTTACACTTTTTCAATTTCATTACAAAACTAAAGGCATTTGATTCAGGCTCCCATCACCTATACCACAGTCAACCACTAGGTGTGATAGATATTTTGCCTCAACTCAATTAGGCTAAGTCAACAAGGGGAAATGTAACTTTAGCCAAAAAGCACTTAAGCACTGTGAGTAGCCTGTTTCAGCATTGTGATTTTAATTCAAGCCCACTTAACGTTTCATTTGATGTGCGAACATTATTTGTTCAACGAACATAGTTTTGTTCTGGTACTAGGTTATTTATTTACCATGCTATTTTAAGTTGTGTCAGAATGTTTTTCTCATTTTTTTAGTCCTGAGGCAGACATCCCAAGTCTCCTGCAAATGAATAGAGACTCCCAGACGCCTGCAAATGAATGATAATCTCCTGGAAATTGCGCGTCTTCCTCCCGCTCCTCAATTACGTCGCGCACCTCTCTCCACCTCATCCCTCCTTGCTCTTCATTACAAACACGTCGCACGCACTCCTCCTACACCCCACCCGATCTTCACTTACGCTAAAACCTGTTTGAAACAATAAATGCTTAACGCCGCATGGTCTGTCTGAGTCTGTTCTCATTTCGAAGTGTAGCCTTATAGCCATAAATGGTGGTTATTCTGACAAAAGACTCAGTTGTTGTTATTTTTAGTTGCTTTAATAGTGTGGACCACTATTTTCTTTTTGGTCCTCACAATTTTGGAATCCAGTCGCGGGCCGGATTGAACGGCTCAGCGGGCCGCCAGTTGATGATCAGTGCACTATAGAAATAAAGATGAATTGAATTGAATAACGCTTATTTTATTTATTTATTTCATGTTTGCCCTGATAGTTCACTGACAAGTTTTGTACAGTAAATATGCTCACATATTACAAGTGAGAGATTACTGAATGAACAATGCATTATTTGATTTTAAAATAATTGAAGAAAACACTCACTATCAACCATCTATGAGTATTTATTGAACATCAACATTAAACAATATAAAAAAGTGAAAATATATAACTTGCACCTTTGGAAACAAAATTTATTATTTTCAATGTTTTCAAAAGACGTAAGCAGTATCTCTTCTAAATAAAATAACTTGTATATCCTGTAAATAATATTTTAAAAGTGCTCAAATATTTTCATGTAAATAATAATTTTATTGTAATAGAAAAAAATGCCGTCTCAAGGCACCTCTGTCGTAGCTTCCAATCATCGTCAATGTAGTGCAAAAGTACGATGTGTAGTTACATTTGTTAAGAGGTGCACGGGTACGCCACCGCGCGAAGGCTGCAGGGTCACGTGACTCCACACACAGTAGGAAAAATAATAGAAAAAATTGACCTAGAAAAAATTTGATCGATTTTAGGTTCTGATTGTTGATTTTGATTACTTTTGGATTAATCACCCAGTCCTAGGTAGAGAGCAACTTTATGTATGAATAAAAGCTTGAAATTATTGGTTCGGTCTCTAATGTCACAAACCTCTAATCCTCAAAATGTCAGTTTAAGACTTTTTTCTTAGACCAAGGAAAGAAAATGTGTTCTCTCCAAATGATGCATTACAATATGTCAATAAGTTATCTAGAAACAAATTTCCAGGGAGCACACAATGAGTTGTAGGTAGTCTTTATTCCTTTTTAAATTGTTACAAAAATATCTTAAGGTTTGAATAATTACTAATGTGTATATACATTTTACTGAAGCTTCTGATAACACTGTAGCAAAGCGATGTTCCTCCTTAGAATTTAATTCTTTTTTTGTCATGTTTTTAAGTTGTCCAGTGTCTATTAAAGAAACATAATAGCATGACAAAAAGAGTCTTGTTTTCAGTGAAACAGAACAAAATAAAGCATGAAGTTTAAGATTAAAACAGAACAACAATCTACCAGAAGGCTGAGGAAAGAAAATTCAATTCAAACAGAAAAGTAATTTTCATACCACGTTGAGCGATGTTTGTTCTTGAAATAAGCATCATATCAGGTTGAATATTTCCATCCCAATCCGCATCTCACATAAATGTGTCTATCCTAGGATTGGAAAACAAATTTAATAATGAGAAAGACACATTTTTGCTGTGAGTGCAACATTAAACAACATAACTATACTGTACAAATCTAAAAGTTTCAGCTCTGAGTTGAGGCATTAAATGTCCTGTGAAATTTTGGCATCACCTTATACTTCAGTTTTTCATTAATTCTCCTGACCAATCAAATACTCTTTATTATCTGACATGTCCCGCCCTGTTCAAGACGCTTGTTGTTTGCTTTTCATTTGATGTGCTTGAGCGCAACCACTAAACACTATAGGCTGTTTTTAAAAAGGGGAGGGGCTAATAAATGTATTATTAATGCATTCATGTATCAATTGAGATATTGTCAAACAATAAATAAAAATTTCAAAGTACTTTAAATTGATGCATAATGAATTAAGTTTAAAAACCTACAGAAAACTCAGATCTTTCACACAACTTTATTTTATATACAGTATATTATATATTGACATACAGTAAGCTACATTTATGCATTTGGCATCAATCATGAGTGTGCAGAGTTCATGCAGAATACACACTGCTGTGTTGAAATTATTTTTATTTAAATGATGCCTACACTCTAAAAAAATAACGTTCCTTGAGGTTCTATATAGAACGCTTTTACCCTAAAAAAATGGTTCTATTTAGTACCCTTTGAGTGCAAAGAACCTTTTTGATTAAAATGGTTCTATAATTTTTGATTTATAACATAATTATTAAAGATTATAAAATAATTATAAGCTATAACACAGAGAGACAATGATTTTTGAGTCAAAACCTAATAAAATGATTGCTGTGGTCAAAAACCTAATCAATGTACAGTATGATGGAATTTTTTTTCATGCAGTCTTGTACATTAGCATTTTATATATACTTAATATTTAACATTTTTGACAAATTATTTTGTGAAATAAATAAAATAACTAGTTAATTTAGAGTGTGCAGTACCATGTTGTTATGGTTTAATAATTTATTTAAAACTAATAATCATAAAAAAAAGCCCTCTGGTGTCGTCATTCCTATTGATGGACTGGTGGTGAAGAGCCTCGAGAGTGACGGTTAATTTTTGAAAAGGAGAAGTCCAATATTTCAGCTTCATCATTCAGGTATGTTATTCATGGGTTCAGAAATCTGCGTTAGTTGAATTTGCTCTGCTTTGTATTAGAAATAAGTTACAATCTCACTTTATTCGTTTGTCAATATTAATTAAATTACCAATAACAATAACACAGCAGTGTTATTTGAAGGTGAGCTTCGAGAGGGAGCGTGAATAAGCGCGTGCACGTTGTTTTAACGGTAATTTGATGAGCCGATTTCCGTTTTTTTCCCAGCTGTTTTTAGCTCCAACACTGAACAAACGCTCACTTCTAGCTTGTTCGTGTGTGTTTTATCAGGGTTTGAGTTAAACTCTGCAAAGTAGTGGACACTACTGCCCACTGTTGAGACATTCCGGCTAGTCTGCATTAAAACCGCAAGGTAGCAGTGCAGTGCTCGTAACCGCACCATGCACGCGCTGAATTTGTGATGATTCAATTCAGATCAATTCATCTTTATTTCTATAGTGCTTTTACAATGTAGATTGATGTGAATGATATGTGCATGTAGAATGTGATGATCATTGCTAATATATATGATTGAATTATTGAAACCTTTTAAAGCCAAAGCATATTTTAATAATCCATAGATGAAAGATCAGGTGTTATTTATGAAGGACATAAAAATGCAGGCTAAATGTATTTTAAAATATAGAACCTTGTTAAATATCTATATTTAAAATTCAGATTTTAATGTATATCTTATTTGTCTTCAAACAGCCTGGAAACTGAACTGCATCATAAATCGTGTGCTCGGTATGTATCATTGTTTTAAAATCCAAACAAACTGTATTGTGGTAAGTAAAATTAAATTAATATTATAAAAGACTTTAACATTGTATTCATGTATACAGAAAAAAGTCATGGGACCCATATTAAATTCCCAACCTTGGTCTGCAGGACACAAGTAGCTTTAAAGAGGAAGGATCCCAGCTTAAAGAAGGACTCATGCCCCATCCATAATATGACATCATTAACAAGCACACCTGGTAAAGTATTGTATTTTATAACATGCATATTACAGACTTGGTTGTTGGGTATACTGAAATGATATACTTATCACAAAAATATTCTATTACTTATTGGTGCTGTTTTAATACGGTGAGAATATTAAGCTCATTGCTTATTAAAAAGTCTTGCAGAGAAAAATTTGTTTTAAAAGAGAGTGTAAATTTGCCTACAGGATACCTTATTTCTTCAAAAACAAATTTAGAAATGAAAGGATTTCAGTGGTGAGCTCATCAATCATCTTGCAAATGAAGCAAAGGGATGGGATCAAAAGGAAGTGAACTAGACTGAGGAACTTAACACAAGGCAAGTTCAGTTCAATAAATTGTATTCTGTGTCAAAGGTTGATTAATTCTGTCATTTAAATTCATATTTACACACTCTACAATGCTGTCTTCCTACCTCAGATTGTGATGGACCTGGAATGTGACACCAGTTACTCTTAAGCTCCCTCATTTATCATTTATCAGAGGCACCACAGTGGAATGAATCACCAGTTACTCTGCCTTTCCAGCCGCAACCCAGCACTGGGAAACACCCATATACTCTCTCTTACACCTACACACATTCACTCACTATGGCCAAGTCACATATACTGTGTGCATGCCTTTGGACTGTGGGGCAAACCAGAGCACCCAGAGGAAACCCACACGACCACTGGGAGTACTTGCAAACTCCACACAGAAATGCCAGCTGGCCCAGTGGGACTCGAAGCAGTGACCTTGCTGTGAGGTGACAGTTCTAACCAGTGAGCCACTGTGCCACCCATGGACAAAACTATTTACATTATAAGAGAGACTGACAGACATTGACATGCTACAGGTTGTGGAATGGCTGTTCGCAGTGTTTTGTCTAATCTTTTTGCAATGTTTTGTGTGCCATTAAACACTTTCTTTAATGACTTTCATTAAACATTATGTATTAAAATTGTTGTCGCCATGACCAGTACATACATGTACCGTCAACTTGTTGAAATTGTAGTGTTATTTAATAGATGTTTTAATTATTTGTGTATTGTTTCTATATGCATTGTGATATATTTTACTTCATTTTAGAGATGTTTGAAAGTTAAGTACTGTATTTGTTTAAACAGTAAACAAGCTTATGAAAGTTTATCAAAAAGTGAAATTAGTAAAATTAGATTGTTGAATGCCATCAAGCTGTTAATGATCTTTACTAATTAAATAATAAAATGTAAAATGTTTAGAGGTAGAACTGCCATCTAATACAAAGTATGCAGAGGTGCAATTTTAAATATTATTTAAAAAATATTTGTATGAATGAATTGAATAAATTTAAACAATTTGAATTTTCTGGATTGGTTTTATTTTTTTATTCAATAATAAATAACATTAATTCAATAATAAATAAAAAGAACCCTTGAATTGTTCTAAATAGAACCATCTAATTTAAATTTAAAGAACCATTAGGGGTTCTATTTAATGAACCCTTAAAATGGTTCTATATAGAACCTTTTTGGGGTTCCATATATGAAGTGCTTAATAGATCCATTTTTGGTTCTTCCTAGAAATGTTTCTTTTAAGAGTGTACCAACCACAATTGTATATTAAATAAATGTGTGCTTCATGGGGTGATTAGCAAACAACTGTCATTGGCTAGCTATCCATGTCAACAAGCCTAACGCGGTTAGCCATATGAGAAAAGAGCAGGTGATCACAACTTTTAATGAATTATATGAGCTGCATTCAACTGCACAGACTCTGGTTCCAAATGACATCAGCAGCACAAGGCTGTCAACAGCCATCTTTGTGAATTTTAACTTTATTTTCTACAGTGAGTGGAAGTTGAAATGCTTGTTTAAATTTAAGGTCATAATTATGCAAATCCTGAGAATAAAAAAACAAACAAAAAAGAAAAACTGACACTTTTCATACAGTTTTACATTTGTTTTCAGTCATGACTGCCATATAGCAATTTAGTTTAACTTTACAGGGTATTTTTGTTCATTTGGGGGGCATTTTTGACTCAAACCTTTTTTTATTATCATATACAATGGTCCTCATGTTTGTTATGTTGTAAAATTGTCATCGATTCATTTGATTGGTAAAATTAGTGACTACTAGTTTGAGTCATAGAGCGCAATTATCAACCAAAACCAATCTGCAGTGATTGATTGGAGCATGCCAACATTAAAGTGCACGTAAGATAAAAATCTTATTTTGTCAGCTGTTTGGAGAGAACTGTGTGCAGGTATAGGGTGTCCAGTCTTATTGGAGCGATATAAAAACAATAAGGCTTTTTTTAAATTTCCTGTCGTTAAAATAGGATCAGAGTTCTTCCCATTTTGAAGCCCTCTGCAAAGTGACGTAGAAGTGCCGTTTTCCCGGCACACCAAATTGATTGACAGCCACGTATTAATATGGATATCAACAAGACAGGAAGTGCGCAAAGCAACCAGGATTAAAAGATCTGTTCAGCTCTCTGTGATCATTAATTATCATAAAATGTGATCAAGAACAAGTTTTACAATTTTAAAATGTTGTTAAAAACGCTTCAATCCCTGTTTGTGGACATTAAATCAGGTTGATTTTGTACATTAAAGGGCACCTAGGTTACCACTTTTTCCAGATTTAATATAAGTCTTTTGTGTCTCCAGAATGTGTCTGTAAAGTTTCAGCTCAAAACACCCATCAAATTTTTTATTATACCTTTTATAAGTTTCTATTTTATAGCTCTGAGTAGCAGGTAGCAGTTTTTGTGAACTGTGTCTTTAAGGGCGTGCTCACACTATGCTATCCGAACCGTGCCCAGGCCCGTTTCCCGGATCGTTTGAGAAGTGTAAGTGCTCTGAATCAGGCTCAGGCATGGTTCACTTGGGCGGCCCTGGCCCGGTTGGTAGAGGTGGGCCTGAGCGCGGTTCACTTGGCACGGTACGCTTTACAGTGTGAGTGCAAGCGTGCCTGAGCCCAAAACTAAAACCGAGACGTGACTTTTAAGGGACTGTTTCAAATGGATTAATTAATCATTTGTACTGTTCAATGAACGCAAACTGGCGTAGATTATTAAAGACGCAAATCTCACTGCACGTCAGCTGCTCCTTCAGCAAACCTCCTAATTCCTGCAGCACAAGGACTTTATGATTGTTTATGAGCGTCAAAAGTGGCTGATCTGTTCGGCAAAATATTAGACTGCGCGTCAACTCATATCAAATGACTTAAACAATATAACTAAAGAAATCTCTACTGTGCTGAGTGAGAGCGCTTACTGAACATCGATGTCTTACGTCATCAATGACGTAAGTGCGCCCAGGCCTGAATGTTATGTGAGTGCGGGCCGTCGGGGGAGACGGGAGGGGGGACAAGCGTGCTTTGGCTCGGTTCAAGGCAACTGTACATAGTGTGAGTATGGCCTAAGGCTAGTCCTTCACGCCCACCGTTTCCACATGCCTGTCAGCATGCCTTAATCTCCTCCCTCTACTGCGTCAGACAGACAAGAAGAAAGCAGATCTTATGTAACGTTTGTGAGAAATACTACAGTAAGAACTTTACCAATGAGTATTTGATGCATTTGTTGTGGAGTTGCAAAGATGAGTCACACACGATGTCATTACAAAGTTCACACGCACGCACGCACACACACACACACACACACACACACACACACACACACGGACAGTGCGGACACGCACACACACAGACATCGACCGCATTTAGCTTTGCACTCTTTTTGCACACAAATATGACAGGATACAGGTGAATATCCACTGCTGTATAGAAATCTGTTATGTTAATGTACAAAATAAACCTGATTTAATGTTCACAAACCAGGATTGAAGCGTCTTCTTTTATAATTGTTCTGACACACGGCTGTATTGATGAAGTATAGCTGAAGTAAATAGCTGTAATTCATTACGAACATGCACTGCTTTAAAACATTTTAAACTTGTAAAACTCACTCTTGATCACAATTGATGATGATGATTGATGATCCTAGCAAACTGAACAGACATTTTATTCCCGGTTACTTTGCGCACATCCTGTCTTGTTGATATGATTATACACGTTACTATGGAGATATGTTAATACACAGCTGTCAATCAATTTGGTGGGTGGGGGGACTGCACTCCTACGTCAAGTTGCGGTTGGTCTTAAAACTGCTCCAATTGGTCCACCGTTTTTATGTTGTTAAATTGAAAAAAAAGGACTGAGTGTGTTTATATCACCCTAAAATGATGGTCTATACACTATACCTACACATATGTCTGTCCAAACAGCTTGAAAAGTAGATATTTCACCATAGGTGCCCTTTAACATAACGAATATCCATCCAGCAGGGGATATTAACGTGTATCAGGTCAAATTTGCTTTGCAAAAATAGTGCAAATTTAACCACGTTGTGTGTCTGTTTGTATGTGCGTGAACATTGTAACGACATGTATCCACAACAAATACATCAAATAATCATTGGGAAAATTCTTACTGTAGTATTTCCCATAAACATTACGTGAGATCTTGCCTTCTTCATGTCTGTCACTGTGCCGTTTATCTAATGTAGCCAGAGATTGAGGCACACTCTGACAGACACATGGGAACGGTGGGTGGGGAGAACTAGTATCAAAGGCACAGGCCACAAAAACAGCTACATAGTGTTAAGAGCAAAAAATCCAATATTCTGAAAGGTATAATAAATAATCTGATGGGTGTTTTGAGCTAACAGACACATTCTGGAGACACAAAAGACGTATCTTTAATCTTAAAAAAGGGATAAAATAGGTGCCCTTTAATTAAAATGTAATCTTGTCATTTTGGTTTACTCTTTATTAAAGTATTGAGAACACCCCAATAAATTTCATCCACAATCAAATGTCAAGGTTTTTGTTTAGCAAATGTTAGTGTAGGTAAAAAATGTAAAAAAAAGTTGAACAATAGCGAACTTGAGTGTTGACAACTATGTCAGAGTCTCACAGGTGTTATTATGCTAATCTATAAGTGGGTTAGTACTGTCTGGGCTGTTGCAATCATTTGCTTCTGTTGATGAACTGAT
This sequence comes from Danio tinwini, assembly GCA_903798205.1. Classification (NCBI taxonomy): domain Eukaryota; kingdom Metazoa; phylum Chordata; class Actinopteri; order Cypriniformes; family Danionidae; genus Danio; species Danio tinwini. The sequence goes on along the minus strand of CAIGQZ010001345.1, from coordinate 14,111,084 downwards.
AAAATCTGCTCTCCAACAGGAACTTCAAAGCACAGCTGCCCTTTTGCATGCTGCATACTGAGTGTGGGCAGCGACTAATGGATGTTCCCACTAATCAACCCTGCATGTCGCCAGGCCAGTTAGATGCACCCTCAAGATGTCCATAGAGTCTGTGATACACCGTCCTCATCATCCGTCACTCCATCTGTGTAATTGCTTCCTTGAGAGATTACATTCTCGCCAGCGACAGCACCAATTAGGCAGTCAGGAGGAAAATATGACAATAAGGCCCTACTTAGCACAGAAAAGTAGCATTCGGATACATATCAGCATAATCTTAATGAGTCAACAAACATGACATTCAGTCATGCTCTTATGCAAATGTTTGAGTTGGATATGGGGGATCATGCTTCACGGCTGATATTCGTTGAACTAGCAGGTAGAAAAAAATCTGGCAAAGTTTCAGATTTTGGAATAAAGTTGCAAGAATTCATATGTGAGTAATTGATGGTAGGGGTTTGACAAAAGAGGCTTTGGTTTGTCCTTTTAAGGAATGCCTCACACCTATGATGTCAGGATCTCAATTGCATGGTCATCGCTGATGCAGACTACAAAGCCTTAAACCACACCTACACTGCGACATCTGATTGGATTTACGCACATGTTGCTATCATTTAACAATCAGACAGGAGAGAAGCCCTGTCTCTGTCTCTTGTCTGATAGTTCATCACAAAAGGATTTAACTCCGCAAGCAGAAACTGGAACTGAGCTCTTTTCTACAGATCTTCATCCTCAGCTCAGGTGAGTAAAACACCTGTAAAATATTCTGCATTGCCTGTATTTCAAACTATAATTTTATTAAAATGTTTTAGTTTTTCTTGCTTTCTTTCTAATCAATTTGACAAAGGTTTTGTCTGTAAATGAAATAGCGTAACAAAAATCAAGACTGACTGCAGATTTCAATTTTAAAATCTAAATTTTCAATATATGTCAAGTGTGGTAAAGAAATGGATTATATGATATTGTAAATTGCTTAAGTGTTCTGCATATTTTCTCCACAGAATAATCTGTAAAGATGTACCGTGGACTTGTGTTACTGTTCTTGGTTTTGGTGCTGGAAACCCGATGGATTGAGTCGAGCTGTCAGCAGTCAGAGTCTCAAAGATCAGTTTCAAGCGTAAGTGACAGATTATGAGCATCTAATAGCTGTAAATATAAAGGATTAGGCTACCTTGGTTTTAAAACAAAACCTGATTTATACGCACAGGAGAGTCCAAGTTTTCGGATGTCGACTCATAACTTGCTGAAGAGGTATAATGACATAGATTATGACAGTTTCGTCGGATTAATGGGGCGCAGAAACGCCGGTGAGTGAACAGATTTTGTTGTTCCTGTTGTAATTTTGTGACAGTTTCACTTTATTTTCCTGTTGACGTGTCTCAAATATGGCTTTTTTTAAAAACAGAAACAGATGATATACCACCCCAACGTAAAAGTAAGATAGTTTGTGTGTGTGTGTGTGTGTGTGTGTGTGTGTGTGTGTGTGTGTGTGT
>CAIGQZ010001345.1:14093286-14109542 GCA_903798205.1 Danio tinwini | reverse complement strand
GTGTGTGTGTGTGTGTGTGTGTGTGTGTGTGTGTGTGTGTGTGTGTGCGCTCATGCCCTCTGTTCAAGTAATAACAACTGAAGAAAACTGAATACATGTTGTCTTTCAGGGGAAATGCATGATATCTTTGTTGGACTTATGGGTCGACGAAGCGCTGACCCTGGTAAACACGTTTCGCTTAATTTTACTGGTGTTTGTGAAAGACAAAAGTGACTGTACCTTTAGATGACTGTTATAAACTTGATAGTTTGCCGTTTTACCTATCTGAGAATACTCATTTGGAGACGTCTTCAAATCCAAATTGGACGCGCTGCGGGTTTATTTAGGAATTTGATTCGCAAACGACTCATATGAGTAGATTCTTTGTCTGGAATCAGAAACAAAGTTCAGGTCAACGAACAAATGACCCTCAAATTGATCATAAAGACACATGAGTTATCAGTTTGAATTTAATTAATGCAGTGTTTTACAGGGTCTATCGGTGACTGAATCAATATCTGACTCACTTATACTTGACGTTTTTATTACTTTCAGTGAGGTACCGACTCGAAATTGATTACTTTTGTGTTAATAGGCTATAGTGTGATTTAAACTAGTTTCTGATTGACGTTTATATGTAACAAGGTGTAGTGAGAATTACAAAATTTGCTAAAAAAAATTTTAACTGAAAATATATGCCTACACATTACCCTAGTATTATTGCCAACGCTGTCGGTTTAGCAAGGCTCTCAAACTTACTGTTTTTTGTGTTGTTAGAATCCGGACGTCAATGGAGGAAAGAGTACCCAGAACCAAGCGGAGGAATCTTCTTCAACAAATGCAAACTGAGGTGAGCGTCTGCGGTCATTCACTAAGGCTGTTCTGCCACCTGCAGGCTTTCTGAAGATATTACAACATATGTCATTTCCTATCTGTTACTAAATTTGTGATCTTTTTTTACAATTTTTACAGGTTTCGTCGTGGGTTATAGGCAAAAAATTATTTCATATCCACTGAATCGTCTGCACCACCCTGTCACGACAGCTTCTTTTCAATAAACTTCTTTGGAGCAACAACCAGAAGTCATAATCTATTTTACAAAAGTGATAGAGCAACAGCAATTTATACAAGATGAATTTAATAAACATGATTTCCTATGGTGTGATTTGTTTCATTGTACTGCAAATTATACATTTGATTACATCTTACAATGCCAAATTGAAATCTTCATTTACATCCCATGCATTTCTATATATATTTATTAAAAGTTATTTTTGCTGTCTAATGTATAAAACATGAATTTTGTAAATAAAGATATTATCTAGGCTACCTGATCTTTTGTTTTATGATTTAAATGCTCACAACAGACTCAAACGACCAAATAAAAACGTAGCAATTTGATACATTTGCCAAAGCACTGAGGATTTGACTCATGACAAACTATTTAATGCTTTTTGTCTCATTGCTGAAATACTAAAGCCCTTTATGTCTATGAATTATTAGAATGAATTAAACAATGTGTCCTATACTTAGACCATACGGCAATTAAACAATTTATTCCAACAGCAAGAGACATACAGTACTCTCAAAAAAATTAAATGAGCTGAAACAACACAATTCTTGAGATTTCATTGGGACAACTTAATTTTTTATGTTCAATTCACATAAATTTGTTAAGTGTTAAGTTAACTTCATTGATTTGTGTTGGGACAACATTACTGAATTGTGTGGAACTCTGCATTTTTTACAGTGTAAGTAGCAACCACGCATCCAAAGTGACTGGTTCACTTATTACCAGCATACTGTAACTAGCCTCGATCGAGAGCAATAATGACAAAGTTTGATCTTTGTTGAGGTTTGAAGCAATAGAGTGCCTACTAATATTGGCACACTATGTAAATACGAAAAGGCTTTGAATTAATATTTTTACACCTTTGCTCAAAATATTAGGTTAAAGTTTATTTTGGATAAGAGCACAAGCTTTTTTTCTTGAAACATCTGCAAATCTCCAGCTGTAAACCTTGAGATTTTTTGGCCCTTTGAACTATCGATCTACATTCAGTAAAGACAAAACGAACACTCATCCTCTATACGATACGCACTTCCCTTTTTTCGAAGCTCAACAACTTTTTGTCACCTCATCTGTTATTTATGTTATGAAGAAGAACTGAAAGAGTTTGGTCTGTTTTACCTCACATTTATAGACCTGAGAAACAAAGTGATAAACAATTTCCTCTTCATGGTCACACACACAGTTAAAAGTGATTACTTGATTTTATTTATCTTTATCTCACTCATCAATTGCCTTAAAAGGATTGTTAACCCAAAAAATCAATTCAGTCATAATTTACACACTTAAATAATTTACTTATTTCAACCCTTTATGAATTTCTTTCATCTGTTAAACACAAAAGAATATATTTTGAAGAAAGCTGGAAGAGTAACTATTGGCTTCCACAGTATCTGTTTTCCTATGGAAGTCAATGGTTACAGGTTTACAGCTTTCTTCAAAATAGCTTCGTTAATGTTTAACAGAAGAAAAGAACTTGTAAAAGTTTATGACCACTTGAGTTTGAGTAAATAGTGAGTAAATGTTTTTTTTTATGTTAACTATGCCTTTAAATCTATTAAGTAATTAAACTGAAGATTTTTTTAAGTAAAATTTGTTGTTAATGTCAACTTTTTGTCAAGACAAGTTTTAAAATCAACAAAAGGCAACTATTTTACCCATTTTTCAAGATTTAAGATAAGTCTTTTGTTTCTCCAGAACGTGTCTGTAAAGTTTCAGCTCAAAACACCCATCAGATTATTTATTATACCTTTCAGAATATTGGAATTTTCTGCTCTGAACACTATGTAGCTGTTTTTGTTGTATGTGCCTTTAATGCTAGTTTTCCCTGCCCATTATTCCCACGTGCCTGTCCGAGTGTGCCTCAATCTCTGGCTGCGTCAGATAAACAGCACAGTGGCAGACATGAAGGAAGCAGATCTCACGCAATGTTAGTGAGAAATACTACAGTAAGAACTTTCCCAAAGATTATCTGATGTATTTGTTGTGGAGTTAAGTCAAGCCTTTCTGCAACGATGAGCCACACACAATTTTGTTACAAAATGAATGCACACACACAGACACAGCAGACACACACAGCACGCGTTTAACTTTGGACTGTGACATAATACACGTTAATATTCACTGCTGTATGGATATCTGTTCTGTTAATGTACAAAAAATAACTGATTTAATTTTCACAAACTGGGATTGAAGGGTCTTCTTTTATAATAGTACTGACATGGGGCTGTGGTGATGAATTACAGCGATTTTACCATCTTTAGCTTACTTTATTACAAGCATTCACTGTTTTAAAAACATTTTAAACTTGTAAAACTCATTCTTAATCACATTTGATGATGATTGATGATCACAGAGAGCTGAACAGATCTTTTAATCCAAGTTGCATTGCACATGTTCTGTCTTGTTGATATGATTATGCACGTTACTACGGAGACATGTTAATTTTCGGCTGTCAATCAAATTGGTGGGCGGGGAAACCACACTCATATGTCCTGTTGCGGTGGGCCTCAAAAGAGGAGAGATTTAGATCCTATTTTAATTTCAGGAAATTAAAAAAAGAGAGACTTATTGTTTTTATATCACCAAAATATGACTGTGGACACACTATACCTACACACAGTTCTGTCCAAACAGCTTCCAAAAGATGATTTTCATCCTAGGTTCCCCTTTAAAGCTTTTAAGGCAAAAGGTTAACATATTTTTTTAAGTAACTAATCGCTTTTTACAGTGCAGGTGCATTAAAAAAAACATATCAACGGGAATATACTTCAATACTTGCTGGCAATAAGTGTAATACACATATTTAAAAGATTTTTGTTGTCTTTGATTAAACTGTGTTGGGATTTTTTTTTTATGTGTTTTTATGTCTTAATGTTGAAAAGGTAAACACTATACCGTTTGGTAATTAGCTGAAATCTGTACCCAATACATCACATCCATAGTACATAGAAAATGCTACACAAGTTTACCATTCACATTAGTCAGTCCCTTCATTTTGGATTTACAGAACACTCCGTTCACAAAGAAACACAATCACGCTGCACTTTTGTGGGTTGTGTTTCTCTCCTGGGCAGCATTTGTGACTTTGTGACTTGTTTCAGTCGTCTTCACTTCTTCAGCTCTGGGATTCACTGTGTTTGTTGAAGCTGGTTTTTCTTTAGCGCCCTCCTCTGATCTCTGAGTTTCTGTGGTGGTTTTCACAGTTTGGGAAGGTGAGGATAGGGCAGCAGGCACTGGAGGCTGGTAGCGGTGCTGGTAGCCAAATGGCCTCAGATGGTAAGTGTAGTATTCAAGGGTGTACATGAGCACAGGATCTACGTAGTGGAAAGACACTGCCAGATCAGAGCAGCACTGAGGACCCTGTAAGAGAAAAACAGACAAGTGATCACAGACCATTTGCTTTAAAAGACTATTTTGGGTTCATTATTTACAGCTTGTGTCACAATATTTGATTACTAAATAGCTCTATGCCCCCCCCCCCCCAAAAAAAGATGATCAAATATTAAAAATATAATTTTTAAATTACATTAAAAATTTAATTAAATAAATAATTTAGTAAAACAAACAAATGCATGCACACAAATATATAATCAGATTACAATATTTATATTACAAATTAAGTTGTATAAAAAAATTAATATAAAAAAACAAAATATGATGAAATATTAACCTAATTTAATAAAAATAAATACATTAAAATAAATATAAAAGTCATTTTAAAGTTAATTAATGTGCAAATATATGTATAAAAAATTAAACAAATATAAAACATAACTATAGAAACTAAATATTTTTTCTTTAAAATGTTTCTTGAACTTGTTGTTCCTTAAAAAAACCTGAGTTACAGTGTCACTTTCAACGCAAGTGAATAAGGCCAACGTGTAAACATTAAAATAACCAAAATAATAGTAATAATAATAATAAAAATATGTTACAAAATAAAACTAAATAAAACTAATGAATACAAATTAGATTACAATTCTAGTTCACAAGACTCCAAAAAATGTATTTGATGTTTTAAATAAATAAACAGATTAAAAAATTATCAAAATAATAGCTCCAGTGCTATTTAAATGCCTTTCTTTTTTTGTTTTGCCTTTACAAAAATGTTGTCATTAACATGCAGAACACAAAATAAGATATTTTGAAGAATGGTGGTAACCAAACAATTGATGGTTTATATTGACTTCAATAGAAGACAAAAAATCAGTTTGATGATTACCAGAATTCTTCAAAATGTCTTCTTTTGTGTACAGAAGTAGTAGTAAACATAGGTAAGAAAGTTAGGATTAAGTGGTGTTGAAGTAATCTTAAAAAGCTATTATTTTCTGAAAAAAACACACAACTTCATTATTAACCATATTAGTTTTTATAAAACACTGAAACAGCATTTGTGTCCGTTCTCGTTGCCATTCTGATTACCATAACAAGTACTAAATTGTTAATTTCTTAGGTTTTGTATTGTTATTTATTAGCTGTCTAGTCACGAATCACAATCATCATGTCCATGAAAGAAAAACTATCGACAAATGCTGCCCCCATCAAACCTACCCATTGTGGGTTTCACTTGCAATCACCTGAACGAGGGGGCTAAAATGATGAGAGGTAATTTCATTCTCAAGTACATTTCTCAAACAATGTTGTTGATTTTTATTCATACCCAAAATACTACATCTTAAATGGAAAATCACTTTTTATACTATCTTTTCTTTGCTTAGCGGCACTCAAGTTTTTTGAAATGTATCAAATAATATGTTTAAGTTTTGCCAAAGAAAAATAAGTCCTAATTAGCCTGCTGCATTTAAGCTATTTAGTGTAGAAAAATGTCATAAAGGACACAAAATGTTTTAAAGTTTGAAACTTTTTTATTTAGCTTATTTTTAATTAGCAGTTTTTATTTAGAATATATTAAAATGATTAAAAATGAAAGGATTTTATATTGTTTCAGAATATTTTAATGGCAAATAAATTTTGTTCTTGTAACTTTATTTTTCAAAAGATAAAGCACTGATGATAAGAAAAAAAAAGTTGGAAAGAATTTAAGAACCATAATAGTAAAAAAAAAATCACGATGTGACTGGAGTAACGACTACTGAAAATTTCAGCTTTGCACCACAGAAAAAAAACAACAATTTAAAATATATTTAAAAAAAAATATTTTGAATTGTAATAATAATTAATATACAGTTGAAGTCACTATTATTAGCCCCCCTAAATTATTAGCCACCCTTTTCATTTTTTCCCCAATTTCTGTTTAACGGAGAGAATATTTTCTCAACACTTTGCTAAACATAATAGTTTTAATAACTCATTTCTCATAACCGATTTATTTTATCTTTGCTATGATGACAGCAAATAATATGACTAGAATTTTTTTCAAGACACTTCTATACAGCTTAATGTGACATTTAAAGGCTTAACTAGGTTAATTAGGTTAACTAGGCAGGTTATAATAATTAGGCAAGTTATTGTATAATGAGGGTTTGTTCTGTAGACTATCGAGAAAAAAATAGCTGAAAGGGGCTATAATAATTTTGACCTTAAAATGGCTCTTACAAACAAAAAAAATGCTTTTATTCTAGCCAAAATAAAACAAATAAGACTTTTTCAGAAACAAAAACATATTATCAGACATACTGTGAAAATTTCTTTGCTCTGTTAAACATCATTTGGGAAATATTTAAAAAAGAAAAAAATTCAAAGGAGGACTAATAATTCTGACTTCAACACTTAACATATACTTAAATTGTTGTCTCTGCCCAGAGGCACTCATGTTTTTCAAAGCTTTTCAAATAGTAAGTTTAACTTTGCCAAAAAAAGTACGTAAAAAAAAAAAGTTTGAGTCTGTAACTTTTATTTAGCAAGCATACTTTAAAATAATTAAAAGTGAAAGCATCTTATAATGTTCCAAAATATCTTAAAGGCAAATAAGTGTTCAATTTGAACTTTCTATTTTTCAAAGAAGAATCCTGAAGAAAATGTATAATGAGTTTAACAGAATTATTAACCATTGGTGATAATAAAAAATTGTTAGAAAGAATTTAAGAACCATAAAAGTTAAATAATTGAGTGACACTGAAGACTGGAGAAACGACTACTGAAAATTCAGCTTTGCACCAGGGAAAAATAACTATTGGAAATATAGTTTAAAAGAAAACAATTATTTTGAATTGTAATAATATTTAATATAATTTACATATACTTTAATTGTTTTATCTGCTCAGTGGCACTCAAGTTTTTCAAAACTTAAGAAATAATATGTTTAACCTTTGCCAAATTTAGGAAATAAGAAGCTTTTGAATGTAAAGGAACGTCAGAAAGGACACAAAAACTATATTATATTATATTTCGAACTTTCTATTTTTCAAAAAAAGAATCCTGACAAATGTATAATGGGTTTAACTGAATTATTGACTATTGGTGATAATAAGAAATGTTAGAAAGAATTTAAGAATCATAAAAGTTAAATAATTATGTGACACTAAAGACTGGAGTAATGACTGCTGAAAATTCAGCTTTGCACCACAGAGAAAAAAAATAACTATTTAAATTATATTTTAAAAGAAAACAATTATTTTGTATAATAATAATAATAATATTTAATATAATTAACATATACTTTAATTATTTTCTCTGCTCAGTGGCACTCAAGTCTTTCAAAACTTATGAAATAATGTTTAAATTTTGCCAAATTTTGCCAAAGAAAAATAAGTACTAATTAGCTTGCTGCATTTAGGGAAAATGAGAAGCTATTGAGTGTAGAAAAAAATGTCACAAAGAAATGTTATTTATTTACTTATTTAAAGTTTGAGTCTGTAACTTTATTTAGCAGGCATATTAAAATAATTCAAAGTGAAAGCATTTTAGAATGTTCCAAAATATTTTAATGGCAAATAATTATTTTCTATTTTTCAAAGAAGAATCCTGAAGAAAATGTATAATGGGTTAAACAGAATTATTAAACATTGAAGATAATAAGCAATATTAAAAGGAATTTAAGAATCAGAAAAGTTAAATAAGTATGTGACACTCAAGACCGGACAAAAAAAAAAAAAATCTGCTTTGCATCATAGGAATAAATTATATTTTAAAATACCTAAAATGAAAACCATAATTTGGATTGTAATAATATTTCACCAAACATATGTTTCAGCTGTATAAAATAATACACGCCTGCCAAATCGTTTAAACGCTATGGTTTAAAAAAAAATGTCTGACTTACTTCAACTATTGGGTAAAAGCAATAATTCCAATACCAGAAGGTCTTGGAGAACTTTCCAGTAAGATGATGTTCAGGAATAAAAGGATGAAAGGTTTCTCTGTGCAGCGAGTCTCTTGAGTCTCCAGCCAGCACCCCCATTTTCTCCAGACATTGCCCCATCGCCAGATCCTCCACCGGTGTTGTATGAGTGCACACTTTAGTGCTAAACCCCTCCACAAACCTTCTCAGAGCCTCTTTACTGAGCACATACCCTGCGCCACCGCTCATGTAGCCCTGCTTGGTGTACGGCTTAAATCGCTTGCCAAAATATATAGGCTGCTCCGGTGTGTAATTCGACAGGATCCATCGCAAATTGTCCACAACGACGAAAGTATCATCGTCTGCTTTGAGGAACCAGTCTGCCTCATGGCCGTGGTTCTTCAGAGCATAGTGGAAGGCACGGATGGTCTTCCAGTACAGCTGGTCTCGGCCTTCTCCTGTGCCGAGGCCCACCGTGGGGAAACTGCGGTCTTCTTCCGAGCTCATAAACAGCACTACGTTACAGTGGCGACTCCATGTGTTCTTCACGTGCTGAGCTTTTGACTGGAGGTTACTGGGTCCGGTCATCACCCAGCACAAGATTCGCACTTTCCTGAACAGCTCATCGGCTATGTGACCGTCCTCTCCTGTGTCATTTAAAAAGTAAAGTTTATTGATATGGAGCAGTGCAGTTTAATACAAGCAATGCAGGATTATTGGTGATTTTGTAGGAGATTTTCTTGAAAAAACATCCTATTATTTTCTTTATTGAAAAAATATTTTTAATATAAAGTACAAATTAGGAACACTTAGAAATTCTCAGTTGCTAACAGATTTATATGTGCAGTTATGTGTTTGCATAAAAAACATAATTGTTGTTTTATTCTGCACCTATTTTACACCTTTTTCAAGATTAAAGATAAATCTTTTGTGTCTCCAGAATGTGTCTATAAAGTTTCAGCTCTTTTAGAATGTTGGAATTTTCTGCTCTGAACACTATGTAGCTGTTTTTGTGGCCTGTGCCTTTAATGGTGGTTTTCCCCGCCCACCATTCCTACGTGCCTGTAAGTGTGTGCCTAAACCTCTGCCTCAGCTGTGTCAGATATCAGACAGACATTAAGGAAGTACATCTCAAGTAATGTTTGTGGCAAATACTACAGTAAGAACTTTCCCAATGATTATTTGATGTATTTGTTGTTGAGTTAATTCAAGCCTTTCTGCGATGAGTTAGGGCATACTCATACTATGCTATCCGAACCGTGCCCGGGCCCGTTTCCCGGATTGTTTAAGAAGTGTGAGTGCTCCGAATCAGGCTCAGGCACGGTTCACTTGGCCGGCCCTGGCCCGGTTGGAAGAGGTGGGCCTGAGCGCGGTTCACTTGGGCTCAGGCGCGGTACGCTTACAGTGTGAGTGCAAGCGTGCCTGAGCCCGAAACTGAAACCGAGACATGACTTTTAAGGGACTGTTTCTTATGGATTAATTAATCATTTGTACTGTTCAATGAACGCAAACTGTCGTAGATTATTAAAGACCAAAATCCCTCACTGCACCACAGCTGCAGCTTCAGCAAACCTCCTAATTCCTGCAGCACGAGGACTTTATGATTGTTTATGAGTGTGAAAAAAGTGGCTGATCTGTTCGGCGAAATATTAGACTGTGTCACTGCATATCAAACGACTTAATTGATATAACTAAAGAAATCTCCACTGTGCTGAGCAAGAGCGCTTACTGAACAGCGAATCATCGATGACGTAAGCGCACGCACACACAGCACACGTGTTTAACTTTGCACTTTTTGCACGGAAAATGTGACAGGATACACGTTAATATACACTGCTATATGAATGTTCGTTATGTTAAAGGTGCAGTAGGTGATCTGCCAAAATGCCAACCGGTTAGCATATTATCTTTGGACGGCAGAGGAGGAACTGTGTTTCAAAGCCATGCCTCCTGAAATCGCAAACGTGCACACTGCGACATGACTAGTTCATCTTGTTCGACAGTTAGAAATATAGTTAGTGGTTGGCTGGCGGCGTGCAGGAATTACACTTTGTTACTAAGCCACACTTACATGCTTTTTTAGAGTGAATATTCAGAGTAGCATGGTACACAGTATAGGGAATGGGTCATTGTTAAAAGAAGAACCAATGTGAACATAAAAGCAACTTCAGCTCAGTAAAGCAGGCTAGGCGGAATAGCGCTATTTACTGATATTTTGTTGTTAAACTAAATAAAATAAATAAATAAATAATTTTAAAAAATCGTCATTATCGATGCTGTAAATAGTCCCTTATGAAACTTAAAATAGTCATTAATCATTCACCGGAACATTTCAGTGGCTGAACAACACTTCTGTGTATATAACCTATTCATAACACAACACAACTGTATCAGCTTTGGGGGACTAAAATAGTTTTAAAACATAACATTACCTGTCTAACAGAAATACTTCCTCCAGCGTGCAAAAAGTAACTCCAATATTGATTCAGGATTTTAAAAAGTTTTAATTCAGCATTCGATTTCTGCACATGCACGCGCTAATGGCGTATTTGCGTGAACAGAGATGCGCAGAAACCCAAATCTACATTTGTTGACAGACATTTTGGACTACTTATCAGAATTATGGCCGACAGTATTTAATTGGATGAACTTTTTTTGTTGTTTTATGCCTTACCCAGAATATAAAAATACATACAAATACATTAAGATCATTTACTTTAATCATTACTATTGGACTGTGAAGAGACTTTCAACCAGCACAACCAAAAGTGTTTCTGAAGACAATCAACTACTGCACCTTCAATGTACAAAATAAACCTGATATAATGTCCATGAACCGGGATTGAAGCGTCTTCTTTTATAATTTTACTGACATGCAGCTGTGGTGATGAAGTAAAGATGGTAATGTCTTTAGTTACCATGAAGTAAAGATGCATACGTCCTGTCTTGTTGATATGATTATATGCGTTACTACGGAGACATGTTAATACGCGGCTGTCAATCAATTCAGTAGGCAGGGAAACTGCACTCCTACGTCAAGTTGCGGTAGGCCTCAAAATGGGAGGGATTTAGATCCTATTTTAAAGTCAGGAAATTTAAAAAAAGATACTTATTGTGTTTATATCTCCCCAATATGACTGTGGACACACTACATGTACACAGTTCTGTCCAAACAGTTTACAAAAGATGATTTTCATAGGTGCCCTTTAGGACTTTAACTTATAAAGCAGTCCATAGGCTAGCTCCTGATTACATCTGTGATCTTGTGACACTTTCTACTCCTGCTCGCAGTCTTCACTCTGCTTCAGGTCCTACCCTGTGTTCCAGCCTTGCTACAGGCTTCTTTAGGCCGTGCGGCAAAACTATAGAATGCATTACACTGCCATTAGGAATGCCGTTTCTCTGGACTGTTTTAAAAAGCTTCTTAAGACTCACCTCTTTAGCAGTGTGAATGTATGATTTATTGTCATCTTACTTATTGTTATATTTTCCTATTTATTGTTTTTACTGTTTTTGTCTTGTAGCGCTTTGAGTTTAAGAAAAGCGTATTACAAATAAAATGTATTATTATTATTATTATGATAATTTTATTTGAAATTTGAATAAAAACTGTTACCAGACAACTACTGTATAGAATAATACAAATATTAGCATTTTGATCAAGCCCATACCTAGTAAATATAGTAAATGCAAAACCCGGTAAATGCTCAGTTTTTTTTAACTATCAGTTTTTAACCTGGAAAAGGCCTGATTATTTTGATTATTATTATTATTATTATATATATTATTATGTTACCTATCAATATCCTCATACAATCTAATTCAATGTTATGTATCTAACATAACATTAGGGTTATCAACACAAGAGTGAAAATAAAATAAAAAATATATAATAAGAATCTAATTTAAAACAGTACAAGTTTTGGTACTATAAAAATTAACAGCGAAACAAGTAACAAGTGTTAAAAATATATATAAAAAAAAAGTGTTTAAAATATTTAAAGGAGGTTAACCATTTAATTTGCACAATAACTGCCTGGTTGACCATCTGTCCATAGATCATCATTAAAACAAAAAAAAGTGCTCAACTAAAGAAATTGGTCAAATTTTCCTTAGGGTGGAAGTTAAAAGATTAAAAAGTGTTATACTACTACTACAACAGAGAGTAAATAACCCCAAAATATATATTTTTTGCAGCAATATCAAAATTAAATACTACTGTTGTAAAATGTGTCTATATTATAGAAGCACATTTGATCTTTCCTTAATCGAAAATGTTCATCACCATTGAATCATAACATTTCAAAGTGATTTATGTAATTTGTCAGACAACAAACATTGTATTTAGCCGCTTTATCGCAGATGCATCCATGTTACCTGACACTTACACTCCATGTAATACATTAATCATGGCTGACAGTGAATACAGTGGCATTGGTAACTTAAAACACTTTCTTCTGCACAATGCTGCTGCTATGTTGCTCATTATGCAGTGTTAGTATTTCAGTCCAATATTAAAAAACTGATTAGTGCATTTTTTAAATAATATTGTAATATAATTGTATTAATGTAAATATTAATTTCACACATCTAATGTAAAACACGTATAAAGTGAAGACCTTGCAACATATATTATAAGTGCTTCATATTAGATTACAGTCATTACACCAAAACTCACACATTTAGAAAAAATTCACACGTTTCACATGCTATAATTTACAAAAAGGAAATAAAATATGACAGGAACTCAGACAAACTGTCAGAAAAAATATCATCTTGATAATGTCAAATAACATTTACTAAATTTACTATGTACGACAATAATGAAAATATTATAAATACTTTGCTGACAGTCTGTAGTTTCCTGATGCTGTCATCAAATGCATTTTACAGTATATAAATAATCTTGCCTTGCCTATTGGTTTTTAGTCCAACGTACTGTATTTTTTCTAATTATAATTTATATTGTTAATTTATTTATAAAATTTTAGTTGACATAAGATGTGTGTATGTGTGTGTTAAATTTATGTATTTATTATGTTTACATAATATACACACATACATAAAAACAAAACTATCCTATCTATTTTGCATAGATATTTAAATTTATATATAATTTGTATCATATACATCTATTTTTTAATCTAAATATAAATAAACATGCACATTAAAAATATACACTGTACACACACGTATATAATGTCAAAGCAAACGTTTATTTTGGATTAATCATGATTAGTCTTTACCCAGCAATAATTATAATATATCACAGTTTGCTTCATTTTGCTATCCTCACTTAGATCAACATACTGTAGTGTTCTGCATCCACTAGTTTAAAATACCAAAAATTGATGGTATATTGATGGTAAGTTGATGTCAAAATTATAAGCCCTCCTGTAATTTTTTTTTCTTTTTCAAACATTTCCCAAATGATGTTTAACAGAGGACAGCATTTTTCACAGTATTCTCTATAACATTTTTTTTCTTTTTCCAAGTAGAAAGTTGTATTTCAGCTGGAATAAAAGCAGTTTTATTTAATATTATTAGCCCCCTTAAGCAATAGTTTTTTTTTTTTTATTGTCTACAGAACAAACTGTTAAAAAATGACTTGCCTAATTTCCCCTATATATCTACTTAACATAATTCTAATAACTTAAAAAAATTTAGTAAAATATTATGTACTATCATCTTGGCAAAAATAAAATAAATTACTTTTAAAAACTATTATGTTTAAAATGTGTTGAAAAAATTTTTTTTCTGTCAAACAAAAATTGGGGACCAAAATATACAGTGGCGCTAATAATTCTGCCTTCAACCGTATGTCTGGAGTGTGACTATTTGATTGTATATAAAGATAAATGGTGCACACCTGGCTGGTTAGGATGCTTGAGGTTGATCAGGGCAGATCCTTCAACTCTCCAGGTAAGGTTGGAGGTGTTTTGCTCTTGGCTTATTGGAGGAGACAGGCTGCTCTTGCCATTGCTCTGCCAGCTGAAGCTCTCCTCAAACCAAACCTGCCTCAGGAAGACGTACAAGCTACAGCTGCCCACTAGAAAACCCAGGGAGAAAGCACACCTTGAACTGCCTGCTTTCATGATGACCATTCAGGGATCCCACCCGGATCAGTTACTGCAAGGCTGGAAAAATAACCACCAAGTATCATATTAATGGAAATAAATATGCTAGAGTTGACAAATACACAATATTTACAAATGATTGGAACTTATTAACATACACGTTTAACTGTCAAATCTGATGTGTATGACACCTTTTGTGAATCTGCAGAGGAGTATTCTTTAAGGTATGTTATGCAGAAACTACTCTGAATTTACTCCTATATTTACAAAGGTTTCATGAATAAGGCCTAGTATTTTTAGGGTTTTTTAAGTGTGCTGTCATCTGCCATAAATAACCAAGTTCTTTAAAGCCAATAATATCTTCATCATTATTTAACAGTTCAGTGTTTCCCCTACCATTATATTGGGGGGGGGTCCACACTCTCTGCTGTATGGGAATGAGAGTGCGCGCTGTGACTCCTGTTACAGGACCGAAGACGCACGTGAGCTCCCATATATTACGCATAGCAGCCACAACACAGGTAAATGATGCGTGGGGGCGTGATCGATCGATGACTCGCTTCATGGCAGCTAAAATATATACAGATGCAGTGCGACCTGTTTATACAGTCTATTAGCGCGACTTGTGTAAGTGATGCTCTCTTTGGTGCAAGTGCATCCATTGTTTTCCAGTGTTTTGAGCTGCTGTAGTGCCTATCGCCCCTATCTACTGTCTCATCCAACCTTATGACCTCTCCCGGAAGCCCCGCGAGTCTCCCGCAAACTTAAACCCGAAAATTTTAAAATAGCTGGAAATCATTGCGACGAAAGTAAATGAGCAAGAGAACAAATCGCAAGAGGCACAGTGATGGGTTAAGCTTTACATTTGTTAGGTTAAATTAAAAGAGCAGTAAAGATATTGCGAGTGCAAATGCCTTTCTCTTTCTCATTGAGGGACCTGCTGTCAATAGTTGGAGACGAGCAAAATATTAGAATGGTCTTGCATGTATTTAGACCTTTTTACATACAACAACTGAAAGTTCTGTGTTTTTGACAGTATTGCAAGTTCACTAAAAGCTGGCTAGAATTATTAGATAAATAAAACTTTTAAAATATATTTTAACATGACTAGTTAATAATATAACTTTCTGTAATATACTTATTGCAATAAACAGTAGTTTATAGGCCTGTTTCCTTTTAGTAAAGTAATGGATTTATTGGTGTGCATTTTAACTTCTTATACATCAAATGTGAGCTCCAAACTTTTTCTTGATTGAGACAAATTGAATTCTTTTATCATCATTTGCAATGTTTCCAAACTGCATGGTTTGTAATTTTTTAAATAATTACATTGATTTGAAGTAATGTAAAAGCTGCACACTTATAAAATAAATATAAGTAAAATAAATGTTACATTTTAATTTAAAATTTTAATATTTCAATTATTAAATTATCAAAATTTTACTATTTACTGCTGTCATTAAAAGAAACAAATTAACACCATGACACCTTGTGTTTGCGTCGGTGCCAGTCTGAACAGCCGTGCTGCGCTGCACCGCACCGCTTCATTTTGAAGAAAATATTTTAATATAGAATACGTGTAAAATATATTTTAATTTACAGCTTAGACTAAAAGTATTAAAACTATAAATAAAATAATACAATAAATGTGAAACTAATATAATATTGAATAGATAAAAGATTTGCAATTAAATTAGCAAATTTAAAACTGAACAAAAACACACAGGAATTAAAAAAAAACTATTAATTTTATAAAGACTTTTAAAAAGACAAAACCACACAACCAAATTACTAAAAGTGTGAAACTTGTCAAAGCTTATCTGTAGAATAAAAAAAATCTGTAATTTTTTTTGTAAAATATACATTTAATAAAAACAATATTTTATAT
>CAIGQZ010001345.1:14068161-14088286 GCA_903798205.1 Danio tinwini | reverse complement strand
AAAAAAAATCTGTGTTTTGAAACAAATGAAGACAGCAGAAGGTAATGATTCGTTTGAATTATTTAGCCTGACATGTTTACTGCTGGGCGTCACAGTGGCACAGTGAGTAGCACGATTGCCTCACAGCAAGAAGGTTGCTGGTTCGGGCCTCGGCTGAGTCCGTTGCCATATCTGTGTGGAGTTTGCATGTTCTCCCCGTATTCACGTAGGAAAAGAAAATGAATGAATGAATCAATGTTTACTGCTTCAAAACATATTAAAGGTTTCTCAAAATAAAATATATTGTGTTCAAAGGGTGAAAAAAGTTCAGTTTTTTTTACTCAGACATTTAAAAAGAATATATTTTAGAGCAGTAACCACAACACTGTCAAACCGTGATATTTTTATCCAAGGTTATTACAACGTCTGTAAATTCTATTCTTCCTTTCCTGTCCTTACAAGATACTTGTACTATTTATTTAGTTTTTATGAATAGAAATTCATCATTTTAATGAGTGTTTTTTTTTATTAATTTTAAAATTATATATATTTTAAAATGATATACAAGTTTTTCAATCTAAATGTTTTTACATTCCAATCCTATCCCATATTTTGATTAGAAACTTTTCGAATTATTAATTGAAAACATATCCATTTACTTTTTGAGTTTCTCTGCAGATCATTTCAAGCATGTTAAGGCTTACTTAACTTAGGATTTTGCTTCTACTAGGTTACAATAGTTCATAAGCTGGTTACCTTGTGTGCCTGATAAATCTTGTTTCAAACCCTCATTTCCCAGAATTAAGCACCTGCTGCTGCCAGGCCTTCAGACATGCTGAAATGTCAACCTAACAAAACATTCAGCTTGACTGTAATCAACTATACATATGTTTGCCTTTAAGAAACTATTTTATATTACTTAAACTAAATCTATAACTGTTTGACCTGATATTTTTTACCCAAGTATTCATACTGTGTGTTTGGTTTAGGAAAATATTCCCCCAAAAAAACAACCACCTACAAATCCCGCTCTAATCTGTACTTTTCCCAATACTATTAGAAGACAGAATACCGCATGGGAATTTACTCACATATTATGAACGATATCTTCTAATGAAATTATAAAAAGAAGTGGAATTCTCTATAATACTGTGTTATGTGGTCAAGCAAACAACGCATGCACTTGTTTTGACAATAAAAGCTGCATTAGAGTGCCAGGACAAAGGCCCGTACCTTGCATTCCTTATCTCCCCTCTGCAGATCTCTCAGTCCCACTGAATGCTTTCAGCTCCGGTCAGTTTCATGCCTTCAGTCTTTATTCCCCTCAGTATCGGCGTTTTGAGAGAGGGGATCGTCAGATTGCTTTCGAGCGCGCGCTGTGACGTCTGCACGTAAACACGCTTTGAGGATTAGATTCTTTGGTTAAAGGCCAGGGTGTGTGCAAGTCATTATGCCACAAATTAGTATACGGCTTGTCTTACCGTATGGTTAACAGGCCTGTTTATTTGTGCATTGCTATCGGACAACAGATCCCCTATCATGAACGAACGGGGGGCGGCCTGTGTCATCAGCGGCATCACACACACACACACACACACACACACACACACACACGGACCGCTGCATTGAGGTGTTTGATTGGAGGAATGGCCGGTTTGTTGCCATGGGTGACTCCTCCCACTTGGCTCATCACATTTGACGTTAATAATTATTATCAAATTAAAATAGACTTTTATGTTTCGATTGTAGGTTAATAAAGACACAATAAATTATTAGTAATTTATTTTGTATTATATAAAAAATTGTGATTGTGAAAAGAATGCCTGATAACATTCAGAAAATAATAAAACGATAGACTTACTATGGTGATAGATACAGCAATAATACAAATAAATATTTTAGTTCACATTTCCTTTTTAACTTTTAATGTACCAGATTCAAACCACAAACTAATCTATACAGTGCTCAGCATAAGTGAGTACACCACATTTAGAAAAAGAATATGTTTCTCCATTTCTCAGTGAATATAGGCAATCTATTTTGGTGCATTTAAACAAAACAGATATATTTATTAAAATAGTATTTTAGTCATGAAACATATTTAGAAATTTAAGGATAATACAATTAAATTCAAGCAAAATATTGCTAAAAAATTTACTACCTACAAAATGTTAACTAATTTTTTTTAATTGTTTTGCTTCTCTTGATTTTTCCTATTTTTTACATTTGTATTCAATATTTTTCTATAACTTATAAATGTGGGTGTACTAGTTTTTGGACAGCTATTACAAGTTAATTTGTTAGATAAGCTCTAGATTTGGCTTCAGTTGTGACTAATTGAATGTATATGCACTAATATAATGTATAACTTCCTATTAAAAATATGATTTTAAAAGAGAGATTTGTGAGATGTGTAATTATGCTCAGCACTGGTATTTTAACATCTAAAACAAAGCATGTTTCGCAGTTGAACGGAGTTAGCCACTAGATGTCTCTATTTCTCCATTTCTCCACTCGACTTTTAGGGTCTGACCTGAGAGGCTTTTCTGGTTTAACGTCAAATGAAAAATAAGAAAAAACAACAGCAAAATACATACATAGAAATGCATTTTTTATGATAAACTATTGACATTTTCTGCTAGGTTTTGCTCAACCATATTGAAAATATTGAATAATTACATATTATTAAATAAATAAATCTCCTGAAGTGCAAATGCAAAATAATGTTTATTAAAAGCAGCCATTTGCACCTCCTCAACAACTGTCTGAAATGGAAATTAATCTAATCAAAACGCTTAAAATGTTATAGAATATTTTAATACGATATAACCTGTACCAACTTCTAAAATGCAATGCTTTAAATTCTGTTGTAAAACAGTGGGTGACTTGGAGTCTGTTAATAAATCATGAATTATAATAATTTTCAGAATGCATGTTTATGGCGAATGTAAAAATGCAATTCTTCAGGTAGCCTAAACGAGTGCGAAACACTTAGCAGGCGACATACATCTAATATTATTTATAAATAACCAGTTTAGGTTGCACATTAATTCGACGTGCTATTGAACTTTCCACTTTTCTCCTTTTCCAGCAACACATATAGCCTAGGCTACGTTACCTACTATTCTAAACATTCTAAACGTGTAGCCTGTGTATTGACGATTTGTTTTAATCTATTTTATTTTTCTCTTAAATGAGTCTTGTCGGTGAATGTTAGACGTGTTAATGTGCGTAACATCTCCATGCTACCATTACTGCTTAAGCAAGCGGAAGAGACTCGTCCTCTAATGTTCTTTCACTCTCTTCTCACGCGCCTTTGCTCTTGAGGCAATTAAATGGATTTTGGATTCACTCGGTTTTTAGGGTAAGGCATTACACTATTAACTATGTTGTTAATTGAATTTTTAAAATGTACGTGATTGACCTTTAAAAAACGAAACCTTACTTGACGTCCTCAAAAGAAATTGGAAATTGTCACATTGTGGATGTAGCCCATGTCTCATGACTGTTTAATGCTTTCGATGAATAAATGATAACTTCTTAAACATCTAAAATCTATTGAGTTGTCCTATATGTACCTGATCAAAGTTGATATTTTTCTACACTTCAGGCAAAACAAAGGATAAAAATAAAGCGTGTGAGAATGACGTCACAGTTAGGAGAAAGATGATTTACGTGTATATCTGGTGACATAGATTGGGAATAGTTTTGGCTTCTTCGGAAAAAAATATTTTTTATCTAATAACGCTGTGCAAGTCTCAATCAAAATCATTCATAATTGCAATCCAATAAATACCAAACTAGCTCAATTTAAGAACAGTGTTTCCCCTAAATGCTCATTTTGTACTCAATATGACGAAACATTAAATAATTTATTTTAGGAGAGCACTTACTGTCAAGTGTTTTGGGTAGATTTTTCCAATTTCATTACAACATCCTTTTTCCAAACTTTTGTATTTCCCAAAAAAATCCGTTGGTTACTCTGTGGACTTAAATCCTGTTATTTAAAATTTACTATTAATTTATTGCTTTTTCTGGCTAAATTTTACATCCATAAATATACATTTTCAAAGAAACACCTTTACTTTTTATTTTCAGAAAGGATTTATATTTATATGTAAACTTCTTAAAAGACTTATATTGCACTTGTTTAATTTGCTGGAATTTTATTTATGTAACCTTTTGTCTCCTTGTTCATAGTGTATCCTTGTAAATGTTCTTGCTTGCATAATAAATAAATAAATAAAAAATAATAATAAAAAAAGATGCTTTACGTGTTTTACGATGCTTTAAGAAATGTTTTATTTAAACGTTCCAGTAGCCTACAGAAAATTAATATACCAGAATATAAATTGACACAAAACAAATAATCTGAGCGAGGCATACAACAGGTGGTTTATGTATTAATTATCTTTAACATACAGGCTAGATATAAAGCACTGCTGATAAATTGAAATTAACATTTTTATTGCCCTGCACACATGCCCTTTGGTACTCAAGTGTGCCTATATTGGATGTATTTTTAGTTGTTTTTTTGTTTTGTTTTGTTTTTTTACCTCTACAACATTGTGATTTCCTCATTCTCAGATTTAATAAATGTTAGATTTGTTTTTAAAACTCATTATTTAAATGTGTGTGTTTAAGGGTTTGGCTATATTTGTGAGTACTTACTATTTAAACTGCGAAGCCTGAGCTGCATGGACTTGTGAAATAGACCACTGAGTTAAACAAAATGCCTTATTAGTCATACAAACTTCTGCATACGTGAGCACATGGATAGTTAAATGCTTGTAGGAAGCTTTGGTCAATAATTTGCTTACAGTACAAAGTCCTTATTATTTAGAAGATAATTATTTCTATAAATGTTGAGACAGTTACAACTTTGGCCCAATCCTAATTCTTTTTTTTTTTTACCTCTATCCCTTCCTCTACCGCTTCCCCTTGGCTCTTGAAACAGAGTGTAAAAGGGAAGGGCTTCAATTTTTACCCCTAAAAAATGGCACAGCACACATCATTATATGACGTCGCAAGCTTTTACTTCTTATGAGGTCAACAACGGTGACTGCGCATTTACACCGTGGCCATATTCATCTATGTGAGCACATGAAAACAGCATTAACATTATACCAGACACTGTAAAAAGCTCATTCCATGCCACTAGACTTTTCTGACAGGGTATTCGAGTGTCATCAAGTGACAGATGTGAAAGTATGTTGTGGAACAGAATTAAGCAAAATGTAGCAGTTTTTTTTAATGTTTTTTTTAAAGCATAAAAATTTAAATTAAAGCATTTGGTAAAACAAAAATGCTGTTATGAACGTAATAAAACATTTGCTTTGTTTGTTGTAAAAAATCGTAACAATGACAAAAAATACTAATTTGTGCATCTCCTGACTTCTGTGTGCAGCCATTTTGCCATTGTAGATGATGTATTCTGAAAATTTTTCGAGTGTTGTCCTGACAAATCTCAGCTTCAAGTGCCCCTTAGCCCACCCTACACCTTCAAGAAAAAGGGAATTGGGACCCTTCACGTGAACACTCAAAATGAGGTGTAAGGGGAGGAGCTAAGGGGTAGAACTGGGCATTTGAATGCACTGTTTTTTTTTTACTTTTACACCTCTGTTCATCTACAATTAAGGCTCAAATTTGATCAGTTTTATCAAAATTTTATTATGTAGATCAATGGTTTCAAACTCAAATCCTGGAGGGCCGCAGCTCTGCATAGTTTAGCTCCAACCACCTCCAACTCACACCTGCTTAATAGTCTATTAGATCCGCTGTGTTTGATTGGAGTTCGAGCAAAACTGTGCAGAGCTGCGGCCCTCCAGGAATTGAGTTTGCGACCTATGATGAAGGGTTGTTGCTAGATTGGATACGGTTGTGGCTGGAAGTTAACAATAATTATTTATATTTATGTTATTCAATTTCCCAGTTATTGTATTTCATTATCGTCTACCCCCACCCCAACCCTGAACCCAACCTTTAAAGTAACGTAAAAAACAGTAGTTGTACCGAGTATTATTTATGTTATCTATTAAATTACCCAATAAACTGTATTTTTTAACGTCTACCCCATCCCAACTCTAAACCTAACCGTCACAGTACTGTAAGAATAAAAATTATTGTTATACAGTGTCAGAAAAAATGCTGCTATTTAATGTGCATATTGCACTTCCGGCCAGCCGCATATCCGATCTAGACTTTACCAAGATGTAGATGAACCTGCTAAATTCACATGGAAATATATATTTTTAGTTCCTTCCATGAATGTTTTTAAGCATTAGATGAATAAACTTTCACTGGGAGGTCAAAAGTCTCTCAGATAGTATTCTGTAGATAGTTCAACTATGAACTAAAGTGTCATAGATATGGAAGGATTTAAGGGTTTTTAAATAATGACATCATTGTTATTTGGGGGTGAACTAACCCTTTGCGATAATGCCATGAAGCCTATGAAGGTTCAGTTTGTTCTAGTTTCTTTGTCTTTGCAGATAGAAAGTATTTTATGGCATTTGGCTTTGACGTAAAGCCACATTAGCGCTGCTGTTTCCAGACAGCTAATGGTTGATGCTGATGGTTTACCATAAACCAGAACACGGCGAGGAAGAGGAAGAGATAACAAAGCTTAATTCTAAACAAAATCACCAAAACACTATAGAAAGTTCACACTCAACTGAGAATGCACTGGAGAATTATGGTGCACTGTAAAAATGTAATTTTGATTGAAAAAAAAAAAAAATGGGGCGTCACAGTGGCGCAGCGAGTAGCACGATCGCCTCACAGCAAGGTCGCTGGTTCGAGCCTCGGTCAGTTGGCATTTTTGTGTGGACTTTGCATGTTCTCCCTGTGTTCACGTGGGTTTCCTCCAGGTGCTCCGGTTTCCCCCACAAGTCCAAAAACATGCGGTATAGGTGAATTGGGTAAGCTAAATTGTCCGTAGTGTATGTGTGTAAATGAGTGTGTATGGATGTTTCTCAGTGATGGGTTGCAGCTAGAAGGGCATCCGTTGCGTAAAACATATGCTGGATAGTTGGCGGTTTCTTCCGCTGTGGCGACCCCAGAATAATAAAGGGACGAAGCCGAAAAAAGAAAATGAATGAATGAATGAAAAAAAACAGCCTTAAATCATTTAAGTTTAAAGGTGGCTTGCGATGCCCATTTTACACATTGATATGATTCTTAATGAAAAGTTTATAACATACACAGTTTAATTTGTCAGTAGTGTAAATAAACAACCCTTTAACCCTGTCAAAAAGGCCTCAATCCACCGTGAACCATTCGATTCATATCCCATTAAATAAATTGGTCCTGGAGATCTACCTTCCTGCAGATTTCAGTTGCAAACGATATCAAACACACCTGCATGCAATTATCACATGCTGTTCAGGTGCTAAGTAATTGGTTCAGGTGTGTTTGATCAGGATTGGAGCTGAACTCTACTGGAAGATAGATCTCCAGGAACAGGGTGGAGTACCTCTGCTTTAAATGCACTGCTTCTCACCTTGCTGCTCTCTGAGAGGTAGGATGACAAATGGCTGTGATCCTTGAGTTTCTGCTGAATTTTGTCAGTATGGTTGATGTGGAGAAGTATTTAAAGCTGTTACCAAATTGTAATGTGAAATTGTGATGGAACATCCATCTCCCACACGTATAATCGACGTAGTTGATTATTGCTTAACATTGCATTATTATTTAAATTGTATTATTATTTTATAAAATTATGAAAAGTGACACTGCTCTATTTAACATATGAGCTCCACTGCAGTCTCTGAGGTTGCTGGTGTTAAACCACAGCACAACACTCACAAACACACTGCATATGCATGATGATGATCTGATTCTAAACACCAGTGCACTGAAGCAGACATTTGGTAAATATAAATAAACAAAAGAAGCAAAAATTGTAAATAAATCTTATTTGCTAAGTTTTTTTTTCACTCCTTCTGTGATATTCCCTTTATATGAAAAATTAATACATCTACCATTACCTCTTCTGAAGCTAGAATACTGTTAAAAGGATTACTGTGAGCCTCTACATCTGAACACAGAGCAGAAAAGCGTGTTTTTGTTAATACGAAGTGTGAGGAGGAAGTAGTCTATGGTTTGTTGCAGGTGAACAGGTGTAAAGAGCTAACTACTGTAGTCATATATAAACCGGCAGGAAACACTAAAATAATCTAGCTGCATATTTTCTTTTCATCTTGCTGTGTCTGAGCTGGCAGAATCTTTTATCACTAAAGTGCAGTGAAAAAAGGGATTTCTGCAAAATTGTTGCAAACAATTTATATGGGTTGAATTTAAACAAAGGGTTTACAATCGGTAGCACAAACACCTCACAGCAAAAAGATCACTGGTTCAAGCCAAGACGAGCGATACAGGTGAATTGAATAAGCTAAATTGGCCGTAGTGTATGTGTGTGAAAGACACACTGGGTGTTTCCCAGTGTTGGGTTGTGGCTGGACAGGCATCCGCTGCGTAAAACATATGCTGGATAAGTTGGCGGTTCATTCCGCTGTGGTGACCCCTAATTAATGTATTCAATCCAGTTCATCTTTATTTGTATAGTGCGTTTACAATATGGATTGTGTCAAAGCAGCTTCACATAGAAGATTATAGTGAATTGAAAATGTCAGTTCAGTTTTCAGAGTTTAAGTTCAGTTCAGGTTGGTGTGGTTTATTATTCACTGCTGATAGTCCAAACACTCAAGAATAATCCATCAATGTGCAGCTCTAGAAGTCCTGAACCATACAAGCCAATAATATAGGGACTAAGCGGAAAAGAAAGTGAATGAATGAAATTAAATATTGTAAGGATATTACTGTAAACATAACAAAAAAATGTTGACTAAGGTATGTCTTTAAAAACTGAAAGAATACTGCTGATAATACTAACTAACTTTGCCATCTGATTAACATAAACAAAGAACATTGATCACACAATTCTGTAGAGACGGAACAATCAAAAGGAACTGGAACCACGTCTTTCTTAAAAGAAGACGAGTGTCAAATCCGGAAGCTCTTGGGTAAAAAATGTTCCGTACAAACATATTTTTGTTGCATGTTAGGAGATCACTGTAATCCACAAATGTGGGCCCACATGCAGGCTGTGCTTTCATTGTGGGGAAATGGAAACAAAACCTTGGTTGCGGCACATTTATAAATGTCACACTGATGATTCATGTCTCCGAACAATTCTTCTTCTAATTGTTTGAATTACAGTTGGCAACATAACATGGCGTCTCTCTGAACACTGTAACAGGTAAAAAGAGTCATCATTCATATTAATGAAGTCGCATCTCTTTCACAATAGAGCTCTCTGATTGGTTCAAGCCAAGTCTTTCTCATGAATTAATGAATAGATGTGCTGAAAACTAAATGATTTCACTTTGTACCAGCTGCTACAGACAGCCAATCTCCACACTGGAATTTACACAGTGATCTCATCGCCGTGATGTTGCTTCAAAATTGATTTTCAAACCAGAAGAATGAATTTGCTTTAAACAACACAAAAACAACCAATTTTCACTTTGTAGTGAAATATGTGTGTCCTAATAAACATTGGACATATATATGACTGTCAACATCTCAAAAAATGTGTTTTGGCGTTTCATGACTATTCAAAGGTTCTACATGCTACAATGTTAATAAATAACCCTTTAAGTTTAAATATAGCGTATTTGGTCCTACATTTGAGTTCTTGGTCAGAAAATGATAAATGCTTGTTTAAGCTGCAAAAGACATGCTACATCCCTTTGCACTGCCAGAGAAATACAAATGTAGGTAAATTAGCCAGGTCCTTACTTTGCATCTAAACTGAGGCTGCAGTTGATTGGCTTGTGTTTAGGTGTGACATGCAGAGATCTTTCCTGACCAAAATACAAGACAAATGCAAAGCATGGACCAGATGGTTAAGTACTGTTACAGTTAATATCAGTAAGGCATATGTTTTCAAAAGAGGTCTACATCAAGTCTGTGATAGTATAGATTTATAAAATCTAGGTTTCATTTGTAAAAGCTTACAACTGAAAATGTACATTGACTTCCTAAAGCATGAGGCTGGCAGCTCAGGTGTGAGAATCATTAACCTTTTGTCATACACTACCTGACAAAAGTCTTGTCGTGGCTTCTAGTTGATCATTTCGAAAAGTGGCAGAAGGTATATTTTTCTGATGAATCATCTGTGAACTGCATCCCAATCATCACAAATACTGCAGAAGACCTACTGGAACCCACATGGACCCAAGATTCTGACAGAAATCTGTCACATTAGGAAAAATCATGGTTTGGGGTTAAATTCAGTAGGGGTATGTGCGAGAGATCTGTAGAGTGGATGGCAAAATCAATCGCCTGAGGTATCAAGACATTTCGTTACCTTGGAATTATAAGGTTCTATCTGCGTTCTGAATGATTTTGAGATATTACGCTTCAAAGTTTTTGCATTCCATAGCAAACCGTATGTGTTTAACATTTGTGTTTTAAATAAAAAGTCTTAAAATGTAAACAACTTATTTAAAAAAACATCCCACAATGTAAATACGTTTTCAATTAATAAAAATGTCAATAACTAAATTGACAAAAATGTCAGAGCCTTATAATTCTAAGGTGACGATTTGTGCTGCCCATTACATTACAAACCACAGGAGAGGGCAAATTCTTCAGCAGGATAGCACTCCTTGTCATACTTCAGCCTCAACATCAAAGTTCCTAAAGGCAAAGAAGGTCAGGGTGCTCCAGGATTGGCCAGCCCAGTCACCAGACATAAAACATTTTTAAGCATGTCTGGGGTAAGATGGAGGAGATATTGAAGATGAATCCAAAGAATTTTAATGAACTCTGGGAGTCCTGCAAGAACGCTTTGTGCCATTCCAGATGACTTTATTAATAAATTAATTAATTGCAGAGATGTATGGATGCAGTCCTCCAAGCTCATGGGAGTAAAATAGGTTTTTTTTTACTACACCGTGACTTTATATTCTATACTGTGCGTTATTTCTGTTAAGTGACAAGACTTTTGTCCCAGCAAAGTCAGACCTTTGTGTTCTAATTAAATAAATAAAAATCAAGGCATGATCATATTTTATTTTGGTAAAATAAGCGTAGTCAAGAGGACTTTGCCTTTCATGTAAGACACTTCTTACACCAAATGATCAACTAGAAGTAAAATTATTATTTGTTGTTCCTAAAACTTGGATAGGTGACAACTTTTGTCAGATAGTGTACTGACCATTGGCAGATCCCAAAATAATGTAAATGTTAAGTTCAAGGCATGTCCATGAGGTTCTGGGCAATACTGTCAGACTGATTGGATTAGCACCTATGAATTTGACAGTTTTCTTAGTTATATCAGGGTGGGTGAAATAGTCTGGACAAGACTTTAATTATCCACCTTGTTTACATTTTTTGTTAAAGTTTCTAAAGGTCAGTTTCTTTGTCTCTGTCTATAAGCACTGCTCCTCCTAAAATGTATATAAAACAGTGCAACACTGCACTCGTTAAACTTCTCTTAGACTTTGTCATGACTGCAGCAACAAAGTCAATGAAGACTGCTGCTTCAAGAAAGTTCATAAATTCATAAGTTCTCCTTTTTTTGTGTGTTTCAGGCAATTATGCGTGCTGTAAATAGGAAAGCAGTGGTGGTCATGCTGGTGGTCTTGCCACTCACAGCTATGTACTTTTACTACTGGAACTTAAACAGCATTACAACCATCAATGTGCTGCAAGGATCTGATTCTTTAAAAATGATTTTAGAGAAAAGGTTACAAAGCTTGCAACATACAAATGACCACATCCCTTACCAAATCAAAGACAGTGTCTTCAAGTAAGAAAAGCTCTTGCACACATGCTTCGAATAGCTGTAGAAATCACAAAGCACTTTCTCGGTGCCACTATAAAGAAGCCTTTTGTTATCAGTATAAAATAAAAAACACATTATTTGAAATAAACATTGCATCTTGATTTTACACTCTTTTTTGCTAGTAAATGTAATTAAAGGCATATGATGTGTGACTGAACTTTCAAAATATGCTTTTTACCTTTTAACCAGGAGTCTTGCCTTAAACGGGTGTGTCTGTGAAGGTAACAAACCAGGCATTACTTTTCCATTTTCTAAACAGTTGTTCCCTGAAATATCAGCTACTCGGCTAGAAGCAATGTTTGGAGATTCAGACCTGCAAAAAGCAAAGCAATACAGAAGTAAAGAGTACCAGCGTTATCGTAAGAGGTAGTGCATCATTTCATAACATTTCAGCTTTTTTTTTTGAAACTTTAAGAAGGTTTTAACTTTCTTATACAAGCTTAAATTATATGCCTATTTAAAATGAACATTCCGTGGTAATGTATTTACTCTCATGTTATATCAAACTATTATGACATTTTTCTTTGGTAAAGCACAAAAGAAGACATTTTGAAGAATGCTTGGGTATTGGACACCTGAGAAAAATGTGGGTGAGTAACTGGGTTACATTGGTAAGTAAACAGTTACTCACCTACATTGACTTCTGTAGTATTTTTTCATAAAAAGGAAGTCAATGGGAACTGGCATTTGGTATTCACATTTTACAAAATATCTTTAATTAAAGACATACATGTTTTGGAACAATATTTGAGTTGTTTTCATTTTTGGCTGTATCTCTTGAAATGTTAAATTATAATTTTTTTCAGGGCATATACAGTTGCAGATTCACTCATCTTATCTGAAGCCAACAGCCCTCTTCAATACCCAACGCAGGGTGTGGAAGTCAGACCTACAAGGTCCATTCTAATTCCAGGTAAAAAATATATATTCAGAATCAGATAAACAGACTAAATTATCATGAGAATGCAATACCATAAAACCACCAATAATAAATTCTGCAGTAGTCTACTGTAAATCTGCATTTTAAAAGTACACAAATGTAGCATCTCATTTCCATAATGGCTAACACAATCACATTCAATTACTAGTATGAATTGTAATCCTTTTTTTTCACAACATTGCATAATATAGTTTTTAAACTGCATTTAAACCCACAGTATACTTCTGTTTAATTTAACAAAGTATGATGTTAATGTAAATCAACTCTAATTGTAAACCATCATCATATTTATGGGTAAAAGCACAAGACTATACATTAAGTCTGTTATTATGTTTTCAAGGTTTAAGTCTGAACCAAAAATCAGAAGTGGGCCCTTATTTGGTAAGCACAACATTGTCTTTATCACGTAATAAATATTCATTTATGCTATGTGTCTGAGGAAGTAAGTCATTTTGGCCAGAAACTATGCTTAATGTGAAAACACATGCATAGAAAAAACACCAGCAAATAAAGAAACATCTTCGTCAGTTTGACAGCACATGCTCTGCAAATCCTCACATCATGAACACCAATAGATAAACGTGCTGCAAATCTATACAAGACATGCAAATACCACAGACCACAACAGTCATGTTTTAAAATTATAAACTGAAAAAACTTTTCTTTTTGCCTTTTGCATATTTTTGATTGACTGATAATTATCTGTGAATCATTGTTAGTTAACTAAATTAACATCCCCAACAAAATAGCAGTTAAAGGTTAATTAAAATAAATTTACAATGCTTCATTGTTAAAACGAGGACAAAATAAATTGTAATAGATAAGTATAATTGGCTATTAAAAAATATTCAGGCTCTTTTATTACACTGTAAAACCCAAAAAGTTAAGGTAACTTAAACCATTTGAGGAAACCCATTGCAACAAACCATTTAAGTTTAAAAAACTAATCCTAAAGAGTACTGTGAACTTCATCCATTTAAGTAAACGAAGCTACTTGAGCACAGTAAAACCCAATAAATGAAGAGAACTCAAACCAACTGAGTACTGTAAAACTCAATAAGGTAACTCAAACCGTTTGAGGAAACCGATTGCTACAAATCATTTGAGTTAGACTATTCTATGAGTACTGCGAACTTACTCCATTTAAGTTGAATGAGGTATTTAATTAACTCATTATCTTCTACATTAACTTCGAGTTCAAAACTCTTTTTAAAATGAGTAGAATTAACTTTCAGTAAATTTTGAGTTGACTACACATTTTATTTGATAAAGTTAACTTGTGACTTTTACAGTGTAGGCTAATGACGGAAGGGACAAAAAAATACAAATAAATGTGCCAACTTCAGTTAATTTGTTTTCAGATCAAAATGTGCTTTGAGGATTTGCAGCGTGTTTTCTTAATGTGTATGTGTTGTAAAGATTTGCAGTGCATCTTTTTATTTGTGATTGCAAAATTTGAAGTGTGTGCGCTGTCTACCCGATGATGTTTTCTTAATTTGCGGATGTTTTCTTAAGCTGTAGCTATTAAGCTCTGTCGGCCACCGTACATAAGAAATATCTTTTAATACGATCTCATTTGCAGGTAGATCTGATTGCTACTATGGGAATATTCAGCACAGCAGCAGTAGTTGAAGAAGTGCAAGTGGAAGGGGAAGGAGAGATGCAGATTCATTTTATGAGCAGATCACTCGCTTCACTAAACAGACAACTCGAATTTGTTACCTACACAAACACACGGTTCCATCCCAACACAGCAGACGTAGGTGAGAACCCAAAACTAATTTCTGCATCACATCAGAAAATATTTGTTCTGAAAAAAAAAACACACACACAAAAAAAAGTTTTTTTCTCATTAGGTAAATGTTCCCTTCAATGTCAACATTTACTGTATGACAAACATCAGCACAGAGCAAACAACCTCATTATTCACTGTGCTTATTCATAAATTTATAGAGTAGTAATTTTGTGGCCAGCATATGTTCCCCTTTGTCTTGTAGAACAGGTTCTTATGAGTATTTTGTAATGACACTGAGGGAAAATAACTGCATTAAACAAGCCAAAGAAAATGTAACAGGTGATTGCTACAGCATTACTGATGGCTGGAAATAGAACAGTATTCAGTTTCCAGTCATCTGACATGGCGGAGAGAACAGGAGGTAAAACATCCACAGACTTGCACTACAGACCTGTCAGGTTTAAAGCCGCAGATAATTAATGATCTGTCAACAAAATAATGTAAACCGAAGACAGGTTTTGAGCTTTTGTGATCCATCTGCAGTATATCAATCAAAAGTTCAGTATACATTTTAGTGATGACAAGCAGATGAGCCAACAATATGAGCACACTCTTATTGGATCAAATCATATTAAGCATATTTATTATGCTTGTTTACTTGGCACACAGTTTATCATGTTGCCCTTAACCATACTAATGTGAATCTTACCATATTACTTTCATACCACTTTCACAGATATGGACTTGTTGTGGATCTTTCGGTTGTTGTTCTTCTGCTTTTAGTTCTTGTCCTCAGTTTTTTTTTCCTCTCTGGTTATGTCATTTGCTGTTGTGTCTTGTTATTTTTTCCAGCACACATACTTCCTGTTCTGCTCAGTTCTCGGCTAGATATTAATCTTAATTCTTTTTCCTGCACTGTGAAAAAGACAATTACTAAAATGCTGGAGAGCAAACATTTCTAAGTTGAGCAAATATTCTTGCTCTAGTTAAGAAGACACTAAATTAAGTCACCAAAACATTTACCTTAAATATTTTAATTGAAGGGATATTTTCTATGGATATCATACCTCCATGATTGTGAAGCACTTTGGGTGTAAGGCCATACACAATAAATGTGCTATATAAATACACATTACATTACATTTTCAAATGCAGAGAACATTCAGAATTAACCATTCAGAAATATTCAGAATGATTAATGTTTTCATTTCTTTCCCCTGTATGTCTACACATGTAGCGGAATGACAATACAGCTGGACTTGACTAATTGTATTTTATTTGTATTTTTTATGTTTTTAAAGTTGTAAACATTATAATTCATATAATGTATTGAGGATAGATAGAAATTGAGTGAACAAAAAAGTTCTGTGAAACTAGCTTTGGGGCTTTCAGAGCAGAAATGAAAGGAGCCTGCTGCTTCGACTTTTTGTTGTCTGGTTTTCCATTCATATGGAAATGCCACAAGCTTATTTTACAATATTAGATTAAAGCCATCAAAAAAAAAAGTGGACAAACAAAATGTAATAAAACACCATATGTTATGTACTTGTTATCCATAATCAAAATACATCTTTAAATAAGGCTGTGAAATCACAAGAAAATGAAATAAAATATAGGTTCTATGTAAAATGTATTAGCACTTTTTGATCTAAACCATATATATTAAATAGCCCCTATTTTGTATTATAAAAGTTCATATTTTGGTTTTGGGGGTTTCAAACAACAGGCAGATATGCATGCAAGGTCAAACAAACTTTCATTGTCTTATAATATGCATTCATTTTTACCTAATCATCCCAACGGCTCCCATATGATTTGTTCAGCGATTCATTTGTTCCCAAACCCCTCCTTAGTGCAAAGCTAATCTGCGCTGATTGGTCCAATGACCCAGTCTGCTGTGATTAGTCGACTGCGTTCAGTGTGAGACAGAGAGTACCACGGCTTTGAAGTAGCACACAGAGTGTGTGAGAGCCCAATGCAGGAATGCAATAAAGCATTGCAGTTTAGCACCAGCATATTACTCTGCTCTTAGCGCTTACCCCAATAATAACAATGACACATTCAGTATTAATCCAAGCAAAGACAAACGGCAGAGGATTGCAACTTTAAGAAACGCATTTAAATCTGTAAATAGAGAAGCACGCTTCGCGTTTTTAATGTGGTTTTGGACACAATATGTGAATAGCTTCATGAAGGTTTAACCTGAGAGATACAGTACAAGCACTGATCTATAATAGATAATTATTACAACTTAAACACACAATTTAACATATTTAGCAAATTACAGATAACAAGGTAACAATTTTAATTACACACATGTTATGATCCGGAGGAAGAAGAAACTGGTCTGGCTGGCAAATCCCATGTTGCAGCGTATTGTATCAAAAATCTGAAAAATGACAGGAACAAACACAGCACTAGGTTGGCTATACTGTGGTATTGTTGTAAAAATGAACTTTAACCCTTTATTACCCACATCCGAATCTTCATCTGTCAGTGATCATCATGAAGGGAAAGTGCGTTCACATTTTACCACATCTGGAACTACATATTTGGTGATGTACCATATCGACTTTGACGCGTTCAAGCAAAAGATTTGAACCCAACTCGATTAATTTATTCAACTCTGAGTCGACTATTTTGATAAAGAATCAATGGTTTTAAATATGGTGCACTTTCAGATTTTACCCTCAGCTGGATGTTTCATTCACTTAGTGCTGTTACACACTGCATGGAAGGTTTTTTTTAAAGGCATTTTCAAAAACTCATAATAGGCTCCCTTTAACAAAATATATACAATAATGCAGTATAAGCATGTTTATGTCCTTACTTTTTTTTAAATACAACTTTTCCTTTATCTGTAACAGTACAGTTTAAAGCAGGTGCATTCCAGGCGTCCTTTACCATCAAGATTAGACATCCACCAATGCCCAAATTCTATAATCCAGCACCAAAGCAAGGTAAACAATAACAATCAATATCTTTTGTACATCATTTTTTTCACAGTCCTCATGTTTTGATATTGTTCTTCTTACAGAATACAATGTAAACACTTTAATCACCATTGCCACCAAAACATTTCTACGCTACGATAAACTTCAGGATTTGATCAACAGCATTCGACAGTTTTACCCCACTATAACTATAGTAATAGCTGATGACACAAAGGAGCCTAAGGCTGTAACTGGACCCAACATTGAACATTATATCATGCCCTTTGGAAAGGTTTGAATATGCTCTTATATATAAACTGTATATTCTGACTTTTGTAGATTTTGTTTTAAAATGCTGTGTTTTAATTACAGGGCTGGTTTGCTGGTCGTAACTTGGCAATCTCTCAAGTCACAACCAAATACGTGCTTTGGGTGGATGATGACTTTATTTTCACATCAAGCACCAAACTGGAAAAAATGGTGGATCTTTTGGAGAAAACCACTTTGGACCTGGTGAGAAAGCCTCTTGTAATTATTTGTATTATTTAAAAATACTTTGCACACAAAGACACTATAGAAAGAATGTTTAGCATGAAAATGTTTTGACATGTCAGAAGGGAAGGAGCAGGAAGCAATGAGGAATGTGACTGTCCTGACCTGACTAGTCTTATTATTCCTACAATTACTTCCTCTTAAACAAAGAAACCACACATTTGTTATTTAGAAACATATTTAGAAACATTAAAATTTTGATAAAAGTGCTTTGCAATCACTCGCAAATGTTGTGTCAAACCCAGCCATGCAATCATAGAGCTTATGGGCTCAATATTTGTTTGTTGAGCAATGGGTTGTAAAATCATAGAATATTTTATTTTTTTTAAAGAACACAGCCTTATCTTGTTAATATCAGATTAGCAATGGAGCATATTAGTATGGAGCCAGATCAGTCTCAAAAATAATACATTTACAAAAAGAAATTGTGTTTTACAAAAACACAAATTGTGTTAAATTTACACATTGGATTTGTGTATTTACGAATCGCATTTTGAATTTACACAATGGATTTGTGTATTTACGAAATGTGTTTTGAACTTACGAATTGGATTTGTGTATTTTTGAATCGTGCTTTTGAATTTACACATTGTTTTGTGTATTTACGAATCATGTTTTGAATTTCCGATTTGAATTTGTGTATTTACGAATCGTGTTTTGAATTTCCGATTTGAATTTGTGTATTTACGAATCATGTTTTGAATTTCCGATTTGGATTTTTTGTATTTAGAATCGTGTTTTGAATTTAAAAATTGGATTTGTGTATTTTTGAATCGTGTTTTGAATTAGCGAATTAGATTTGTGTATTTATGAATTCTGTTTTGAATTTACGAATTGGATTGGTTCATTTTTTTAACCATGTTTGAAATTTACGAATTGGATTTGTGTATTTTTTAATCACGTTTTAAATTTACAATTTGAATTTGTGTATTTACAAATCATGTTTTGAATTCATGAATTGGATTTGTGTATTTTTGAATCGTGTTTTGAATTTACGAATTGGATTTGTGCATTTACGAGTCACGTTTTAAATTTAGCATTTGGATTTGTGTATTTACAAATCTCGTTATGAATTTACAAATTGGATTTGTGTATTTAAGAATCATATTTTTAAAATGTGTCTTGTGGATGTATGAATTATAATTTGTAAATGTATTATTTTTTAAACTGATCTGGCTCCATATATTAGTAGACTCAATCAAATTTTAAGGTGAACATTACTACATAACTTTATGGAGCAAATAAAAAGTGACATTGAAAAGAAAACCTACAATGCAAATATTTCTCTTAACACAAAGTTATGTTTTCTGTTTGGTTGTGGCAAGCAAATGAGTTGCAAAGAAAACTTAAACTTAAAAGATGCAAATGAAGCAGGTGTATCATGTACCTAGATTCTGGTTTCACCTGACTTAGCATTAGCAAACACCAACATTAAGTTAAAGGCTGTTGGATTTAGCATGTAGAGACACATCATAATTGCACATAAATACCACCATGATTAACATATTCTCAGGTGGGGTTGTTTTTTTTTGGGCGAGGAAAACACCTATTACACTTGTGCAACTTAAGAAACATTGGGCAGGATTTACTTAAGAGGAGTGACCAGACAAAAAAAAAAAAGATTTTTAGGATTTCTCCTAGAAATTTCTCCTACTTGCTTTCTGTCACATAAAAATTGTCAAATCTGTTGTAGCCATTCACATCATATATATTTAGAAGAACAAAATTACCATCCAATCAAATATCCATTTTGATCATGTTGCATTTAATGAAAGCGGGACCTGTGCCATCTTGCATCAGGATGCATTCAGTAATAGTGATAGCGGGTATGAAAATCTTTTCAGTTTAGAAGGGGTGTAATGATATACACATATTCAAACTAAACCTTACTATTCAATAACCATACTATAAAAATTTGTTAAAATAAAATAGCCTAAAGTTTGCTAAACATAAGGTTCTTAGTGCCACTGCTCTCAACGAGGCAGCCCAAATGATGTACTGTAACAGGCAATGTGTGGTATGCCCCTGCTACCCTCTAAGAAAAACACACAATTCCAGTCAGGCATACTCTGACGAGCTACGATATAACTAACTAACTAACTAACTAACTAACTAACTAACTAACTAACTAA
>CAIGQZ010001345.1:14049749-14068151 GCA_903798205.1 Danio tinwini | reverse complement strand
ACTAACTAACTAACTAACTAACTAACTAACTAACTAACTAACTAACTTACTATAACCTACTAACTTACTAACTTCCTGACTTACTAACTAACTAACTAACTAACTTATTAACATACTTCCTAACTTAATAACCTACTTACTAACTTATTTACTAACTTGCTTATTCACCAACTTACTAACCTACTTACTAACTTACTATTACTAACTAAGTTACTAATCTACAAATTTACCAGGACATACACATACATTACTGGCAATTTAGCTTACCCAATTCACCTATAGCGCATGTCTTTGGACTGGGGGAAACCGGAGCACCCGGATAAATATTTATGAAGTGCCTGGCTGTGGGATTTCAATGGTCTTTGTGTTAATGCTTTTAGTTTGTTTGCTAATGTATTGTAGGTTTGATTTCCTGTCATTTTCATGAACAAAAGCTTTTAGACACTTGACCAAATTGAATAGTATAGAGACCAACTGTTACAATGGAATACTCAGAACACAATTACTGGATTGCAGTCAGACATTCGAAGCCTGAAATCTATCTATCATTAGGATGCATTCAACTCTGCGACAAGAGAAAGGTTGTGTTTAAAAAACTAAAACAAACAAAAATGTGCTTCAGGGGTAATTAATGTGTTGGTTCTCTTTGGGTAAGGGATACATAAAAATAAACAGGAAAATAATAAGTCCAAGGCACTCGAAAAAAGTGAAAACATTATTTAAAAAAACGTTATTAATATGGCCATTCTATTAGATCTGCACCTACGCCTTTCAGCAAACACTTACCTTCATCAGGGTAATGAAAATAAAGGATGTGTAAAAGGAAGTATGGGGAAAGAGCATGTAAAAAAGGGAAACTGCAGCTTTTCCGGAATCCCCCCTACAAAGGAAAATGTTAAATTCTTATGAAATAAACAGGGTTAACTTCAAGGAAATGTTCACTTCAGGTACTGTAGAGACATTTGTGTAATGACATTTATAAATCTCGGTTTATGTAGCAGGATTTGGATCTGTTCACTGATTGATTCAGTACTCAATTTCATCTGCATCTGAAAGTAGAGACAACAGGTAAATCCAGTGGAGGGGGTGTGTGTCTCTATGTCAACAAACTTTAGAGTGATCAGTATGCCTCAGTCTGTTTTATTTGGCCCCCAAATTCCATAAATATTTATAACAGGTTTGTGCGTATTCATCCAAAAGTAAACCAAGGGATGGCTGGGATGAAAACCATAGTGTGTACAACAAACTGTGTACAAAACTGATATCGCCATGGATGGATACAGATCATACACTGAATTTGACAATGCTCTAAATAAATAGGCTTATTTCATATAAACAGGATTAGATCAGGTCATTTCAAGCTAAGGTGATACTGAAAATATGTACCATTTGATTAATTTTTCTTCGGCTTAGTCTCTTATCTATCAGGGGTCACCACAGCGGAATGAACCGCCAGCTAATCCGGCATATGTTTATTGCAGCGGATGCCCTTCCAGTACTGGGAAAATCCATCTACTCTCACGTTCACACAAGCACTCGTACAGTATGGCCAATTTAGTTCATCTAATTCACTTACATCACTTGTCTTTGGGGGAAACTGGAGCACCCGGAGGAAACCCACACAAACACTTTGAGAACATGCAAACTCCACACAGAAACGCCGACAGGCACAGCTGGGACTCAAACCAGCGATCTTCTTGTTGTGAGGCGACAGTACTAACCACTGAGCCACCGTGCCAACTGCAGATAATTTCCTAGACAAGGCAAGTTTATTTATATAGCACATTTCATACACAGTGGCAATTCAAAGTGCTTTACATAAACAAGAATAAAAAAGAAAAGTGTAAGAAAAAATAAAAACAGATAATATAAAAACAGATAAAAATGTGCTAAAACCAGTTGTAAAAGTATGAAAAAACTGGTTTTAAAAGAATGAAAAAGAAGAGAAAAACATAATAGTGTGATCTGTCGGACGTAGCACAGTGCTCATTCAGTAAAGGCACAGCTAAACAGATGTGTTTTCAGTCTGGATTTAAATGTGGCTAATGTTGGAGCACATCTGATCATTTCTGGAAGCTGATTCCAGCAGCAAGGGGTGTAGCAGCTGAAAGCCAATTCACCCTGCTTTGACTGAACTCTTGGAATTTCTAGTTTATATGATCCTAGAGATCTGAGTGTTCTATTAGGTGTGTATTTAGTGAGCATATCTGTAATGTATTGAGGTCCTAGGCCATTTAGTGATTTATAGACAAGTAATAATACTTTAAAATCTATTCTGAATTTAAATGGGAGCCAGTGTAAAGGCCTGAGGACAGGTGTGATGTGCTCTGATTTTCTGGTTCTGGTCAAAATCCTGGCCGCAGCGTTCTGGATGAGCTGCAACTGTCTTTTTGGGAAGGCCGGTGAGGAGGCCGTTACAGTAATCCACCCTGCTGCTAATAAAAGCATGAACAAGTTTCTCTAAGTCTTCACTGGAAACAAAGCATCTGATTCTTGCGATGTTTTTGAGATGATAGTATGCCTATTTACTAACTGCTTTGACATGATTATTGAAACTCAGATCTG
The DNA here is from genome assembly GCA_903798205.1 of Danio tinwini. Taxonomy (NCBI): domain Eukaryota; kingdom Metazoa; phylum Chordata; class Actinopteri; order Cypriniformes; family Danionidae; genus Danio; species Danio tinwini. Next base: position 14,065,586 of record CAIGQZ010001345.1, on the reverse strand, counting down.
ACTCCAGAGTCACACCAAGATTCTTGACCTTATTTTTTGTGTTTGACCCTTAGAGCCAAGGTATGCATTCACCTTGAGAACCTCATCTCTGTTCCCAAACACAATGACTTCAGTTTTCTCTTTGTTTAACTGAAGAAAGTTTTGGCACATCCAACTGTTCATTTCATCAATGCATTGCCAGAGGGTGTCAACGGGGCTATAGTCATTAGGCAATAAGGCTAAGTAGATTTGAGTGTCATCAGCATAGCTGTGGTAGAAAATTTGTTGTTTTCTCATTATTTGTCTCAGAGGGAGCATATAGAGATTGAACAGGAGAGGTGCCAGAATCGAGCCTTGTGGGACTCCACATGTCATGGGTGTCCACCTTGACCTATGGCCACCTATACTGACATAGTAACCTCTCCCTTGAAGGTAAGATCTCAACCATTTGAGGACCGTCCCAGACAGCCCAACCCAATATTCCAGCCTATCCAGAATTATGCTGTGATCGATAGTGTCAAATGCAGCACTAAGATTGAGCAATACCAGCACGTTTAGTTTGCCTTAATCTGTATTTAGGTGGATATCATTGATTATCTTTATAAAAGCGCTCTCTGTACTGTGATGTGCTCTGAAACCAGATTGAAAATTGTCTAAACACCCCTTGAGTTAATCTGGTAGAATAACAACTTTTTCAATGATTTTGCCAATGAAAGGGAGATTTGAGATGGGTCTGTACCTGCTCAATAGTGTGTTATCCAGGTTGCTCTTTTCCAAGAGAGGTTTAACAACTGCAGTTTTAAGTGAGTTTGGAAAAATCCCTGAGAGAAGTGAAGCATCTACCACTTTTAGAAAATCCATTTCTAAACAGTTAAACACTGTTTTAAAGAATGATATGGGGAGTGTGTCAAGACTGCAGGTTGATGTTTTCATAATTTGCATGATCTCCTCTAACATTTTACCATTAATTGCCTGAAGAAGTCTTCGGTTTTCTGTCACAATACAACACATATCTGCAAAGAGAAAGCTACAGGCACACTAGGTTCCTGCTTGTTCTGTAAACATTTGATAAAAACACTGTTATCTAAGCAGGCCCCCGACACACATCACTGTGAGCTGTTGTGTTCACCAGCTGAAGATGGGGCGTTGTTTGGGCCCTGGCGGTGTGGCAAAAGTCGGAGGTCTCTTCCAGGTGGGCTCAGAGGCGGTTGTGGAGCAGGCCGCTTTTTTTTTTATTAATAACTGGGGGCTTGCCGCAATGGAGTGTGAAAGTTTAGTTCCAGCATACACCAGTTCCTCCATCTTTTTTGAGAAACCCAAGAGAGGCGAGCAGGGTGACAATGAGAACGTGTCTGATGACAGAGGCTAAGGCTCTGAAGATTCTGGCTGCTGAAATATGTTTTCCTGGCTGTTTTCCTGAGGATCATTGTTTAGTGACGAGACTTGATGCTGTTCTGATGCGTCACAGTCTGTTTGTGTTGAGCAGAGGGGAAGCGAGAGTGTCTCTATCAATGGTGGTTGTTTTGGCTATGTAGCGTTATCACTGTCCTTGTGTGATGCGTCAGCCCCAAGTCCACTCGGGAGCTAATCTGTGGCCCTGTGGTCATTCTGGCATTTGCTAGGTGTGTGTGTGCCATTTGGGTTGAGTTCAGTGGCATACACAGCCGATGGATGATGGAGGGAGAAATAGATATTGTCCTTTAGCACTTTTGCACCAAGTTTGTTTGGATGAAGGCCGTCTGATGTAAACAGTTGTCTTTGGTTCCAGAAGAGATTGAATTTGTCAATAAAATTCAGTCCTTTCCTGTTACATGTTTTCTGCAGCCATACATTTAGGCCAAGAAGCCATGAAAACATTTTTGTTTCTTGCAGGGAGTGGTCCACTGATGAACGACTGAATCTTCAATCTTTCAACTGTTTCCAATAGCTCACAGAAATCTTTCTTGAGCAGTTCTGACCGCTCCTTCCAAATATCATTCTTCCCCACATGGATGATAATCCATTTTGCAGTTTTGTGCTTTTTCAGAATTTTCTCAAGTTCTTTGTTTACATCAGAAACTGGTGCATGAGGGAAGCAGTATGTCTTTGTAGCGCTGCTCCTGAAATTTCTGATTATTGAATCTCCTACAACTGGTGTTCTTATCTCAGGTGCGATCGGAGCAGAATGCCGCTGTCTAGTCAGCCTTGAGCCTCTGTTCCATGCAGAATTAACTGCTGAGACATGTGATCTCTGTCTGACTGCATTTGGGGATTCTTCACCCATATTACTCAACTTCATATCTGTTCTGAAGCTGTATTTGAGTCTGAGCTGTATTTCGGGTAGAGGACGCTAATGCAGCAGCTTATGATCTGACCCCGTGAGTACCCTTTGGTCTCGCACCTTGTTTATGCCATTTGCGCTCATTTTCAATAGTTTCATTCTGTTTTTCTGTGCTCAAAACAGTAGCTGTAGTAGATTTATGGGACTCATCGGCTGTATGCTGTGAGGGTCCACAAAGAGGTCCTGTGTGTTCTGGCAGTTCTGGTCGGATCGCAAGTAACTTAGTTTCAAGAACTGCAATCTTTTGTAGAAGATTGTGGCAGTTTGTGGGATTGTGGCAGTAGTGAGATTCTGAATTTATCCGATCCAGAGGCATTTCACGGCCGTGTTTTCCCGTCTCAGGAATGTAAGCAGCTGGTAGCGGGAGGATTGTTTGGTCGATAATTCCGCTGTTGTTAGTAAAGGTATATTCCAGAAAGTTTGTAGATTCGATGTTGATCTTCAAGCTGTGTTGTTTGAGCACTGTGCTGATAGGCTCAAGTTAAAATTAGGATATAAAATATAAAAACAAAATTGCAAAGAGCGGAGCAGTAGGCAAAGACATCCGGACAGTAGCAAAGCAGAAAGTAGATTGTAACCTACAATAGTAACCTAGGTCACTGTAATAATTTGGGAATAATAGCAAAATAGAAAAAAATATGCTTTTTTTTTTTTAAAAAAAAAAGGAAAACCAGAAGTTTATACATATTTTTAATAAAACTATTATGTCATCTACTCTCTGAAATGAAGGTAAAACACTTTCATGGGTTGGTCCTCCTCAAGGGGTTTAAAAATAACAAATCCAATTTAATATAGGTTTGTTGTCCTTCTAAGCTTATGGTTTCAAATATTAAACAGTCTCAAAAGCAAGGGCACACATCACTTGACCACAGTTAGTGATATACTGTAGAAATAAAATCAATATTTCTGTCCTATTATAAATATATTCTTTTCAATACTGCTGTTTTTAGTTTGGTACCACATTATGGTATTAGGCCAGGATTCTTGCACTTAACACTTTTTTATGCTTTTTTATTATTAATTTTATTATTATTTTTATGAACTCTCAAAATGCATTTTGTTATTGTGAAATATTTAGATGGTCAACTATGCATTTCGGTAGCATTCATGACATGAGAGCATTGTTAAATGTGACGGTCACCATACACACACGCGTATGGTCTGGCGCGGCCTTCGCGTGGTCTCATAGCTCTTCCCCTGGCTGACGCCAACGTGCACCTCTCAAAAAAATGTAACTACATGTTGCAACGACGCGTAGCGCAAGCTCTGTGATTGATCGGCTTGGTAGCTGTTCCGAGTGTGGGAATAACAACAAAATGTGTTGTTCTTAACTAGAATATTAATTGGTCTGTCAGGCTTGTGTCAGTTATTGGCCTGTAAAGATAGTCAAGTAGTTCAATATAACTTACACTGTGTCTAGTTAGAAGCTTACTACTATAAGAAATCACAAAGGATGCAACATCTATTTTAAGAGTGTACACACACAGAAGACTGCACAACTAATTTCTAATTTGCTCATCCTTTACCACACCTCTCCAATGATGGATGAAGTAAACTAGTCAGGCACTACAGTCAAATTTTACTCCAGTAGAAGGAAAGTTCTCCTTTGCGATGTTGAATTAAAGTATACAAGTACCTGAAAAAAGCCTACTGATGAATGTTTATTTTTCAAGAAAGCTGAATTACCAAATTTGTCATACTCTAATAACCACTTTATTTTATTATAATTCAAGTGACAATATGTAAAACCACATTCACATGCCGAACCCCATTCAGATCATTCACTGACCTACTTTGAATAGATCACTTCAATCAGCGAGTCGTTTACTGGAGACTCACTCTGAACGAATCATTTAAATCAGTGAGTTGTTAACTGGAGACTCACTCTGAACTGAACGAGTCATTTGAATCTGTGAGTTGTTAACTGGAGACTCACTCTGAATAGTTTGAATCAATGGGTTGTTTACTGGAGACTCACTCTGAATGAATTGTTTGAATCAATGGTTTGTTAACTGGAGACTCACTCTGAATGAATTGTTTGAATCAATGGTTTGTTAACTGGAGACTCACTCTGATTGAATTGTATGAATTAATGGGTTGTTTACGGGAGACTCACTCTGAACAAATTATTTGAGTTTGTTAACTGGACTCGTAGTTTTACTACACTCAAAGTATATACTTTTTTGTGAAGGAAAAATATATACTTTTGAGTGTGTAACAGAAGAGTATGCAAGTGTTGGGACATACTACTTCCTCGTTAACAGATCGTTGTGTTGCTTAATTATGAGCCCTCTCAATCATCCACACATCATCTACATTGCTGTCATATTTAATTTTCTACCTTATTGTAGAAGCAGCGGCAGGTTAATCTGCCATTTCACGAGTCTTTCATGCAGAGAAATCTCCTCAGGTGTTTGGATAATTATGCATTCAGACATAAATGTCCAAACACGTCTTTATATAGTATTGTTGTTGCAGATGAAATATAACACAAATAACGCGGATTTAAATATTTTCCAGTGGCTTATAATTAACAGTCATACAAACATCTTTAACAAAGCCTTTCTAACGTACTTGATGGTTGGTCTTGTGCATCCATCATGTTTTTAGTTTACACTTTTTACCCGCGTTTGTAGTTCTCGATTTCACGTCCAACGCGCAATGCACTGTGGGCAATATCAGCAGTTAGAGTATGGACGGTTCTACACTTATCATTTAGACTAGAAATAATAAACCATCCGGGATCCTTTGGCATACCCTTTTCAACATACCATGATTTAGGACATACTAATTCTATTTTCAAATACTATTTAGGACGGATAGTATGCGAATTGGGACGCAGCATCACTCTGAATTAATTGTTTGAATCAATGGGTTGTTTACTTGAGACTCGCTCTGAACGAATCATTTGAATCAGTGAGTTGTTTAGTGAAGATGTTCAGAAAATGTTTTCACAAACCTTTTCACATACTGTATCACTTCTGCATTACATACATTTTGACAAAACCACACACTCCTTCCACTTCCCCTCATCCTTCCTTACTTCTCACACACACACACGCACACACCCCAGTTTTCACTTCTAGAGGTTATTAGTGTAAGAGACACATTTTGTTCCACTTTAACGTCCTGTCTAGCCTCTCTCCTCCAGGCCAGAGCATTCAACTCCCTCTAATATCTGGCTTTCTAACGTTCTGTGTCAACACAGAACAGCACTCAGGTTAGCAGAGAGGAAATGCCACAAATCCAAACACCCTGCTGACCTGAACAGATAACAGTCCAAACTCACAGCATTCGGTGCACAGGTTCATTCCGCTAAAATTCAATGCTACAAAACCAAGTCACCACCACTTCAGACATAGTAAACTAATGTAAACTCTTCAGAACATTCAACACTATGCTCTGTCCTCCTCCACTTCCTCTTACCACCACCTTATTTGCTTATAAGTTTACCTTTTTTTTTTTTAACTAACAAAGTGACACAAATTAGTTTCACACACCATCCATTCCACCTTCAAAAAGAAAAACTCTCTCCTCATACCTCTTCTCAGAAGTAGTAGTATCCAGACAAGTTCTCTATGGGCATCCAAAAACCTGTTCACTAGAGCTGCACGATTCTGGCTAAAATGAGAATCGTGTTTTTTTTTTTTTTTTTTGCTTAAAATAAAGATCACAATTTTCTCATGATTCTGTAGATGTAAAAAGGTTAATATGAGTAGCCTATTATTATTGTTATATGTCAGATTACAACTATTCATAATTCTGATGTTGAATTATTGTGTTTGAGACATATGCTTGCAATTTTCCTGCTGAAAAAAACAGCATATGCTGGTAAGGTATGTTTTGATGCTGGTATGCTGGTCTTGCTGGTTTCAATGCTGGTTTTGCTGGTCTCAATGCTGGTCTTAATGGTTTTAATGCTGGTCTTGCTGGTCTTAATGCTGGTCAGGACCAGCACTCAGGCCAGCAAGACCAGCATTGAGACCAGCACTGAAACCAGCAAGACCAGCATCGAGACCAGCAAAACCAGCATTGAAACCAGCATACCAGCATCAAAACATACCTTACCAGCATATGTTGGTTTTTTCAGCAGGGTTGTCATTGACAACATTATTAGACCATTTTTTTCTACTGGTAAAATCCGACACTTGTCATTATCAGAATCCTTCTCGCATTATATATTCAACATTATATATGCTAGAGTAGTTATACTGACACTGTTAAACATTTATTCTCATGCAAAACACTCTGTGTTCGATATGAAAGAAAACCATATTATATGCTTGTCGTAATCATAACTCTAAAATGCTATATAATTATTTGAATGAAGTGCACGCTTTCGGTTTCATTTTGACTGTGCGGTTCATACTTCCTGTGCAGCTCCCAAACGATCGCTCTGTGCCACAAACTGAATGTTATTTACAACTTTATTACCTGTTATTCACAGCCTACTGTATGCAAGTTCTGTTCACTAAGGTATGCATCATTCACAGGTACGCACCCGCCCTTTCTGTGGTAACAGCTCACGGTCAGCTCATGTCATGTGTGATTTCGCTGCCGCAAATACATCATTACATGCAAACAGAAATTACATTTTTTGGGTGAATTATACCTTATAAATGCAGTATGTGACTCTTTCAACACCATTTAGAGGTTTACACATTGCTGAGCAATGCATGTAAAACAATGTGAAGACATGTACGATGTGTGGTCGCCTTCTCTATGCTTCTCTCCTGAACTAAAATATGATTGGCAGAATCGTATAAATGCTAGATTAGGATCGTCTAGGGGGGAGCATGAATTTTAGAGCGTTTCCTTATCTTGCTATCCGGGAGAAGTTGTGTTTCTCCAGCTGAGGCTGTCTAGCAAGAAAACACAGGGACGCCAAAAGGGAAGAAAAATATTTTAAATTTAGGTCAATATCTGCCAATTTCACAGATATTTGTTGTCCATCACTGATCTCCAGGTCTGGCCAAGTATTGTTGCAAAGCCGCAAATTTCACCCCAATGTTTTCCAATTTGCGGTCTAAGACTGCAGTCTGATTATTAGCGACCCTGCCCTCTATCGTTTTAATCAAGCCGGCCAGCTTAGTGGGGTTTTGAGTAGCACTGACCGCTTTCATCAATCTTCGATACCCCAAGGCCCCGCATGAGCCCATCAGCAGAAACCCTGTTATCAAAGTTCCAAATAGGTAGATATCTTCAATATCCTCCAGGGACAGAGCAGCCAGGCACACGACGTGCTACTTCTCCCACCCATCCATCACGTCCAGCTGCAAACATCCCGGCAGGACGAGTGGGCTCTCCTGAGCCCAAACTTCTCGTCGAGAAGATGGTGTCAATCGCGTTCAGAGACCAGTTGATCACATTCATAATTCCTTATTCGTTTGGATAGCAGGGCATGGAGAGCCTCAGAGATAGAATAAGACGATACAAGAGGAGCCAGCCAGATATTGGATGGAAAGGGGGAAAAAAAAGTGTGACCGCCTTCGCAGAGAGCCAAAGAAGAATTAAAGGAATACATTGCTAGCACAGCACAATCATGCAAATTTATTCAATTACATCACATATTCTGCTCTTAACACTATGTAGCTGTTTTTGTTGCCTGTGCCTTTAATGCTAGTTCTCCCCGCCCATTGTTCCCACATGCCTGTCAGAGTGTGCCTCAATCTCTGGCTGCGTTAGATAAACAGCACAGTGACAGACATGAAGAAAGCAGATCTCACATAACGTTTGTGAGAAATACTACAGTAAGAACTATCCCAATGATTATTTGATGTATTTGTTGTGGAGTTAATTCTTGCCTTTCTGCAACAATGAGTCACACACAATGCCATTACAAAGTTTACGCACATACACACAGACACACTTACACAGCGTACACACACACTCACACACTGCAGCATGCGTTTACCTTTGCGCTGTTTTTGCCCACCAATGTGACAGGATACACGTTGATATCCACTGCTGTGTGGATATCCATTATGTTAATGTACACAATAAACCTGATTTAATGTTCACAAACCAGGATTAAAACATCATCTTTTCTATTTGTACTGATATGCGGTTGTGGTGATAAAGTTGGAAAATCACTGTAATTCATTACAAACATGCACTGTTTGAAAAACCTTTTAAACTTCCAGCAGAGACAACATGATGAAACACACCAGAAGCAGCTAATCAAACTTTTCAGTGTCATTTAAAATACAAGTTAGAAATGAATTTGGCAGGTGTCAGTGGCTTCAAGAGCAGGACTGAAGACCTCTGTCTTAAAGGGTGCATAGCAAACTGGTACTTTAAAGTTGCATATAACTAGTACATAAAGTGTTTGTATTTTACATATTATTAATTCTACATAATCTTGAAAAGCTCCACAGTAGAGCTGAAGATCTTTGCCCTAACCTGACGGGACCCAGCGGGACCCGACTTGACTTGAGAGACTTCCGATCTCATTTCCTTCCATTGATAGGAAGACTTCCGGTCTCATTTCCTTCCGTTAAAAATAGCTTATGCTGCTCAATGTTGTTTCACTATTTTCTACAATTTTTTTTATTCCTAGCCATTTTCCCTATGGGCAATTGAATCGAAAGTTCTAAAGCAATCACAAAAACGAGTGCATTTCCGCATTGTAAAGTCAATACTGTGATCGAAGATGAGTTCTAATGTTCCAGTATAGTAAGAGAACTTCAATGGCTCATTTCCACTAAGCAGAGTGGTACATGCTAAAAACACAGCACTATAATAATACAATGACGGTACTCAGCTATGAGCCATGCTCAAACAAAGCTTATTGATTTCTTGTGACAAAGATCCACATGCCAAAAAGTAAGTTCAGCATCTTTTGCATGTCCTTCATTGTTTACAATGACATTCACATGTCATGTGGAAAGTAAAAGTGGGCTTGCCGCTCGTCAACACTTATAATACATTTATGAATGCATCAACACATCAACCAGAAAAAAAAAGTGACTGAAATGAGAAGGTACTTTCTACACCTGCGTGAGACGATGTATCTTTCCATACCCACAGGTAGCAGTATCTGTATGGTCATTTTACCAAAGGAAACCAGAACTCATGCTGCTAACATACAAAAAAGCTTTACATTAATTCTTCTTTAATGTCTTCACAAATTATTCTGGAGTGGAGAAGTTGAAGTGGACAGTGGTGCTTAATTTGTAAACAAAGCTTTTATGTACCATTTTCAAATATTTTATTGCTCATCATACAAGGATTCGCTTGTGCAGATATGTCTGATAATCCATATCATTAGCAAATACTTAAGAAATGTGACACTGACAGCAGGCCCTTTTGCACACCCTATTGACTTGTATTGTTTGCTTTAAATGGTGCTGCTTTTCTGTTGATAAAAAAAATTACAAATCGTATGGCACTTCTTGTAAAAAGAGGGGCATAACCCATGTATTCTGATTAAATTTGCTCTGATTCGCCTTGGATACCTGCTCTGACTGCTTCACCTATTTGCTTCTGTGCCAGTTTTGCCAGCCTCCACCCTTTATACCTGCTAATACTTCTCCCGAAATAGGTGAATTTTCTGGAATTGGATGTTTTCAATTATATGGATTGTAGCATAGCTTTTTATGGTTGCAGAATAAGCATTGCTTTAAAATCCTCTCTTATGTCCTTATGCAATCTCATGCAGAATGTGGCACTTTGTACGTCATATAGTGACTTCTTGGCAGAACAAGTAGGTCATCTAGGTACTTTTGGCCTACAGTTGTAGGAATACTATGAATTTGGACATGCTACTCAGCTAACATCATCTTCTGCTTTCACCTACAATATACAGTGAGGAAAGCAGGCATATTTGAATGCAAATCGGTAGTTTTTTTTTTTTTATCTTTTAGTTTAGTTTTGTTGGTCGTGTCTAATAAATCAGAAGTCTCAGACATTTGATGTTAACTTCTGCTTTACAAAATAAGGTTAAGAGCATGCTTTTGTCTAACGTGTTTTGAAATGGCTGTTTGAAATAGTGTTGTGATCATGGTACTCTAAATGTACTTTGAATAATCAGAGTGTGAATTATGTTTGCTTTGTAGGTGGGAGGGGCAGTCAGAGAAGTGACAGGATACACTGCCACCTATCGACACATGCTCTCCACAGACGCAGGTGACGAAGAGGGAGACTGCCTACACATAAGGACAGGATTCCACCACGTCGTTGAAGGATTTCCCAATTGTGTGGTTACAGATGCAGTCATTAATTTCTTCATGGCTCGCACAGAAAAGATACAACAAGTGGGCTTCGACCCGCGGCTGGCTCGGGTTGGTCATTTAGGTAAGAGGCCATGTACAGTGCATGTACATGTACACCCCATTTTGAAAGGGAATATTTTTATCCATTTCTCAATGAATATACGTAATATATTTTGGTGTGTTCAAACAAAAACAAATTAATAAACAAATTAATTTATTAAAATAATAGTTTAGTCACCAAACATCTTTAGAAGTGGAAATATAAAAAATGTATGCAAAATAAAAAAAATATTAAAACTACAAAATTTTAACAATTTTTATTATTATTATTTTGGTTTCTCTTGAATTTTATTTGTGTTCTCTTTAATGGTTTTCCCTAACATATAAATTTGGGTGTACTAATTTTGTACTGGTATTATTATAAGTTATTTTGTTAGATAAGCTCCAGATTTGGCTTCAATGTTCACTAATCTAATGTGTATGCACAAATATAATATTGTAAAGCTTCCTATAGAAAATAGTCATTTAAATGAGAAATTTGTGAGGGGTGTACTACTCATATGTTGAAGACTGTATATATATATATGTACTATATATTGATATATATGTGTATATATAATGCATGTGTTTTTATTTCTTCTACAGGATTTTTTATTGATGGACTGGGCTCCCTCCATGTAGGCTCATGTAATGATGTTATTATTAATCATGCATCAAAGATCAAGGCCATGCTGCCATGGGGACAGTCTGACATTGACAAAGCCTATTCTAAGTTCCGCTATCATTCCACTAAAGAAACCTCTATGAACGAATATGATCTTTATTACCTCAAAAATCATTTTCAATGCGTCACTAGTGACTAAATGTGGACTGTTTAAAATTAGAAAAGCACTTTCAGGGTCACTCTCAACAAATAGCTGATGAGCTTTTATAAAGCATAACACAAAAATGAGCAAATGACCACACACATGCATTTTTTTTGGTTGTCCATAGATGGCACAGCACAACATCTGCTTCATATTTAAAACACGTTTAATGTTATTTTTGTATTTAATTTGATTATCAGCATTTGTGAGATCTGGCCAGGTTATTTGTGTAAATGTGACTTTTTTGGCTTTTTGTTAATGAGGAATTTACATGTATGGTCTCATCTCAAGGTTTGTAGAGGTAATACAGATTTTATTTTGAACCTAGGAAAATGACAAAATGGCACAGCATGTTTCTAGTGTTATTAAACTTTTTTTATTTAATACTTTTTGTATTTGAGTATTAAAAAAGGTATTATTATTGAAAAATTCTAGGAGTTAATTGCACATCTACACATCTTTCTATTTATTATATCATATAGATTAACAGTTCATAGATCACATTATATTTTACATTTTATAGTGTTGCTCAGTTAAAATATTGTCAACTAAATGGATATATGTACATGTATGTATGCTTGTAAATGTCAGAATATACAGTATATTAATTCATTAATTTTCTTTTCGGCTTAGTCTCTTTATTAATTAGGGGTTGCCACAGTGGAATGAACTACCAACTTATCCAGCATATGTTTTACACAGCGGGTGCCCTTCCAGCTGCAAACCATTACTGGGAAACACCCATACACATTCACAAACATACACCACGGCCAATTTAGTTTCTTCAATTCAACTATAGCATACGTTTTTGGACTTGTGGGGGAAACCGGAGCGCCCGGAGGAAACCCACACCAACATGAGGAGAACATGCAAACTCCACACAGAAATGGCAAGGCTTGAGCCAGCGACCTTCTTGCTGTGAAACGACAGCACTACCCACTGTGCCACCACACCACCCGGAAAATATGTAATTAAATATGAACTCTGAATTTCTTTTTCTGGGATTCTGTCGTGTTTTGTCTTTCTTTTTTTTATTGCCGGCATGAGCTTGCCAGCATCTGTGAATATATTCTTTTAGAATATATGTAAATCTATATTTTTTTTCAAAAGTTGTTGAATTTAGATTTAATTCTGTCTTGTCCGTCACTGGTTCAGTTTTTTTAAGGGGTTATCTTATCCTGTGGTGACCTTTTTTCCATTTTGTTTCAGTTATTTATTAACAGAGTGGCTGATGCAACCATAATTTTTACAAGCCAATTTTTTTATATGCTACAATTTAAAGGCCAATGCACTTAACGTCTGTTAGACAATAAAACACAACTTCAATATTTACTAGGGGAAAAAACTGATTGTATCCTTCTAGCGGCACAATACATTATCGCCTGTCACAAAAAGAGAGAGGAGACCAATAAAAACATTGAATTGAGAGAGACTTTGATTGACACACACTTTATTAAACATCTAAAACCAAAGCTTATTTACGCCTCACACAAATTAATTAATTAAAAATAATAGCAAAATTAAAAATCTATAAAAATTTGATAATACGCTATAAACAATAACAATCAATTTCACCTAAAATTAAGCTAAATTTGCTGTACTGTATGTAAGAGTGTGCAAGAGTGTGTGTGGGTGTTTCCCAGTGTTGGGTTGCGGCTATAAGGGCATTCGCTGCATAACACATGTGCTGGATGAGTTAACGGTTCATTCCACTGTGGTGACCCCTCATTAATAAAGGGACTAAGCCGAAAATAAAATGAATGAATGATATTTACCTAAAAAATATTATTTTCCCATCCTCACAAAGTGACAATAAAGCCCCATTAACACACCATTTGAACTCAAACTCAAGTAAATTATTTGTCATTTAGAAGAATCTATGTTCCATTCTTATTGGATTCTACTCAGGCTGAGAGAAAAAGCATTTCGAATTAGCTTTCAACTATTTTTTTTGTTCATTTCATTTTCAAGCCACAAGATGGCGGCAGCTCATCAAGACTTCGAAGACTACATTGTAAGGTTCGATTTCCACCCATATTGATATTTCTCAGTGTTGGCTTGTCAGGTTATGTATAGAAATATCTTGATGTCTTGATATCTGAAATATTCTAATATATCTAACGTTTCTATTTTAATGTTTCTATTATATATGTTAAGCCTCAGGATGATCATGCTATAATTGATCGATATTATGTTGACTATTTTATTCAATATGTACAACCTTTCATAAATATATTTAAACAGCCTATATAATAAATGTTTTGCTTCATGGCTTTGTTCATAAAGCAGTATTAATCCAGCATCAATCACACCATATGCGTATTTACTATTGGATAAGTCTTTTGTAAAGCATCAACAACGCTGTGTCTATAAAAACAGATGCCAAGAGTGCCAGCTGGGCAGTCCTGTGAACTAGTAATACGGGCTGCTTTCCATCCAGCCAATTAGTGTAAGATTTCTTGAGCTTTAAAGAGAAAGCTGGTGTTCTCCTGAGAATTGTCTTTGAAATACCCCAGGAAAAAAGCAGACATCAAACATTAAACAGATAAAATTATTTCAAAATGTTATAATCTGTGTCTGAACAGTATAGGCTAGCCTGTTTATCAGGTCAAGGTAACTTAGCAGTTTATAATGAGGTATACGAGTGAACTTTGATCTAAAATCCGACAGTATGTTTTTTAGCTTTGTTGTGGAATATAAAAATTTTTTTTAAAAGCTTACAGTTTTTCTTAGTGGCTTTGGTGCATTTCTCACAACATTATTTACATTTGCACAACAGTTCATGCATTTCTCAAAACAATTAGTCATTTGTGCACATCATAGTAGCAGTTTCTCATTCCTTCCAGCAAATTGCGAATGCTTTTGGACATGCATCAATTGCTTTCATACAACCCTCTGCTGTTTGTAACATTATCATTTGCTTATGTCATGTCAGTCAAAATTAACTAAACTTGTAAATGCTGAATAGTCATTCTATATTAAACTAATAGTCCTTATTTCATTACTTGAGCCATTACATACAAAAATGTTGAACTATTTGTCAAACTCTGTCAAGCAAATTTTATTAAAAAATGTTAAACAAAATTCTGAAAATGTCTTCTAAATTGAACAATTTGATGAATGATTTACAGACCTGTGTGTGTTGTAGGTTCAGTTCCAATATGTACTGCAATGTTGTTTGCAGTTGTGCACAGCTCTATCCAAAGAGAGTTTATGTTTGTTGTAAATGTGGGTGTATTTATTCTTTTGCACAATGCTGTGAATATATTAGAATTGTAAAGAGCATCTGCAGTAAAAATGTGAAACATACATATTCAGTGTCTTGTACTCAGATACCTCACTAAATGCAGTGATGTCTAACTTTACTGTAGTTTTCAAATGGCTGTGTAAATAGAGCTATCTTGAGCATTTTCAGGAAGTCTAACCAAAATCTGACTTTTTTGCATTGGAATAAATGTACAGAGTAAAGTGTCATAATGAAAACATGACAAAGCCATCTGACTATCTTGTTCATGAACAATGGTGTCAGGACTTTTCATCTTGATGACTACTTGCTTTTGATGAATGAGCTCTCCATTTTGAGCAAGTGACATGCTTTTGCAGGTTATCCACTAGATTTTGCAGTTTGTACTAATTGTTTTGAGAAATGCATTAACTGTTGTGCAAATGTAAATAGTGTTGTGAGAAATGCACCAAAGCCACTGAGAAAAACTGTAATATTCAAAAGCCAGTCAGAAAGCAGATGAAACCTTATAGTTCTAAAGCTGTGTTATGTATTTTGTCTACACAAAATTTTGCAGTGCTAGCAACGTCTTATCACAACTATATGCACAGCTAGTGTTTTTCAGCCAACAATGAACTTCCAGTGAAAGCTTTATGTGACTATTTTTTATTCATAAGGTTCATTTTTCAATATTGAGGTTGTAATCCAATTCAAATACAATGAGTTAAATAGACTTAAGCATCCATTTGGTTGTTAAAGCATAAAAAGAGACAAATAACCGTTTAAATGCAGGCGCCATCATTAACAGCAGGCGAGCACAGAAACTCCATTGAAAATACTGGGGTAAAATTAATTTCCATATTTTAAAGACATGGCGGTGGAAAATATAATTTTATGCAGTGCTTCTTTTTTGGTCTGATAGCCACTTTATATCGTATCTCAGCCAGGCAGTGAAGATCGCTGTTTTTTTAAAGAAATCGTAAATGGACAATTTTATAGGGGACGACAATTAACCGGAAGCCATGGGGCTGGCTGACTGAAATTAAAAGTCTGTGTGCATATACCCTATTGTATAATTGCGGTTACATTTGGCATTTAAAAAAGTTAAGCAGAAAACTCTTCATAAACTGCAATTCTTTCCAGTGTCTTTTTGAAAACATACTCCATTTGATTTTATTTTAGTGCTTGCCAAACACAAATTAATATTTTTTGGGGGAAAAAAACAATATATATATA
>CAIGQZ010001345.1:14030675-14044749 GCA_903798205.1 Danio tinwini | reverse complement strand
GCCAAACTATATATAAATAAATAGTTTGGCAACTCAATTTGACAATGTCAATGACAAATTTGGTAATGTGTAGAAAATAACATATCGTAGCAAGAAAAATATATATTTTTTATATTAAATAAACAGTCCTTACTTGAAACCAATGTGATATTTCACCTGTGGAAACTCAAGCTCTCTCAATCTCACACATACATGACTGTCAATTATGTTACCTGTCAAAACTATTTCCCTAAATGGGTAACAGTAACACAATTGACTGTAACAAAATTGACAATTTTACAACTTTTTAGCCATAAGGGCCACTTGCTAGCATAAATGAGAAAAAATGGTACTAATGAAATGAAGATTCAAATATTTTTAAATTGACCAATGTGTGATCAGTGAAATAATATAATTTTCCTCTGAAATTATAGAAACAGTATCGGTAGTTTACAAAATAACTATCAAAATATTTCTCAGAGAGTGCACACTCAACTTACAGTGATTCAAATCTTATCAGTGAGGGCAAAATGACAGCAATTTCAGTTTTTTACATAGTTGTGGGAGATAATTTCACCAATTTGAAGGCATAGTATGGTATGGCAACAGAATTGATGCAATATACGGACATATATTTTGGTTAGAAAAAAAGGTTATTTTAAACAATTTAATGTTATTGAATTGTGAAAATGACCATTAAGAGTTTTATAAACACAAAAACAATGTGTTTTTTTTATGGCGGTTGGCAACCAGCTTAAGCTGCTTTCACTAAGTTTACATGGACACCAATAATTCAATTTTAATGCGATTAAGACAATACTCTGATTAAGAGTCTACCATGTAAACAGCGATTTTTGGTTAATTTAATCAGATTAAGGTCATAATAGAACTAAAGAAAAATCGAATTAAGACATGTGGAGTAGGCTATGCCGATTTTAGTCGCATTACTGAAGTGCAGTACATACATGTAAACACTTTAATCAAACTATTACCGTCATGTAAGACTTTAAGCCACTTTTTGCGACGGTAGTCCACACGCACACACGGCTGATTGACACTCTTTGCACCTACCGAATCAGTGCAGACCACAGACACCTGCGTCGTGAAATGCGGAGAGTTTTTCTTCCATTCAGCATGCGGTATGGACTTCTATTAAAACAACTCTTCCAGCAGTTCATAGTTGCATCCAATATCTCGTTTGTCAGGGTGGGCTTGCATGAAATGTTCGTGAATGAAAGTGAAAGTGCCAAACTGCAATTGAAGTCGACAAATTAAAAAAATGAAACAACCGAAATTACATGAAACTCATGAGGAAATGCAGATAGCGCGGAGACGCAATGACGTTAATCGAATTATGTGCTATAACATGTAAAACACGATCATGAAAGTAACACTCAAAAAGCAACTCATGTAAACACCTTAGTCTTATTATTCTCTTAATTAGATTAAAGCAAATAGTTCGATTACTGATGTCCATGTAAACTTATAATTGAACAGGAAGACAGGGCAGGACTTATTGAGTAGCCACTCCCCTTACATTAAATACCAAATAGCGTTTAATTTATATCACATTCTTCTCCATATACCTTATAACTCCTCCTAGCACTGTGCCTCCCATTGACCACACAGTAATTATAAAAATAACTGACCACAGCTGCTTTTTTGTAGATTCTAAAGACCATTTTAATGTTTTAATATAAAGCATTTGATGTAGACTGACCTCATCAAAATCATTGCTCAAAATTGGCAGAAGTGAGTGTCATCTAAATGTGAATTTTCTCATTGTTTTGGAGCATAGTCCACACATTTCATAGGGAGTTCTCACATCTGACGCATTTGTTGTGTGTTTATTTGGTTATTGAAAGGAAAGAGTGCAGCATCATTGTTCATCTAAACTGTGTTTCCAGCAGAGTGGACCATTTCTGGATTTCTTTACCAGTACATTGATACAAAGATATTTTAGACATCTTAAAAATAATGAAATTAAGGCATGAGTATATCAGGACACTGAATCATGTTCATTCTCTTCTATGTTATGTATTTACAACTGTGAGTACAAGCATTAACAGCCACTGGTGTTCATTAATAACAATGGTTTCTGACACCCTTTAAGGACAGTTCACAACAAATATGATTTTTTTTTTGCATGGAAATTCAATCTGAAATTTCTCTCTATGACAGTTAGCGGCACTTATAGGAAAGCTGAAAAATCAATGTAACAGAGCTGCATTTTCTGTCAACCTGTCACTGAGAAGGAAGCCAACCTGTTGGCCAAACTCTGTTTTCATACAGACATTCAGATTTTTGTATCCCATATTTAGTTTGCCATCAAGGTATAGTTTTAAGTAACAGCAATATCTTTGGCTTGAATCTTATTGATTTGGCAGTATTCTTAGCAGTGCAATGGAAAAGAGATTAGAACACCTCTTCATAAATTAAACAAAAAAAAAATTCAATTGCATTGACAGAATGCACAAATTATCTGTCATTCATCGGAATTAAATCCATTTTTCACACCAAACATTTGTCTTGGTGTGAAAATAATTTAGCCACTGCAGCTCTATACTTCTGTTTGACACCATAACGTGCCCTGACAAACTCATCACAGCACATAGAGGCAAAATAAGTGTTGCATTGACTTTAAAGAGCAAGTCCTTCTGACACATTTGCAGTCAAACGCTGGTTCTTCAGTTCCTGCTTTGAGTCTCAGTCCAAATAAATCATGAATTATGGTTGTTTCAAATAAATCACACCCACACCGTCGTCGTGTTCTCTGGAGGCTTCTCCTGTCAAACCAAATGATGAAGTGTTATGAAAAAACTATTTTGCTGTAACACAGCAGAGTAGGTTTGTGAAATGGCATCTTACTCTCTGCTGTTGGATGTAGACCACGGCATCATGGATTGTTACAAAGATATGCTGAGGATTCATGTAGTTCATCAGCCCACTGGATGTGAGAATCTTTAGTACACTCTCTACAGGTGACAGAAAATAATAGTCAGGATATTATTTGGAAGGCTTGTGCAGGTATACAGTTTAAGTCACAATGATTATTTTAAATATAAATATTTTCCAATTGATGTTTGACAGAGCAAGTAATTTTTCAGAGTACTTCCTATATATATATTTTTTGGAGAAAGTCTTATTTGTTTTATTTCGGCTAGGATAAAAGCAGTTTATTTATTTTTTTATAATTTTAGGGTCAATATTATTAGCCCTCTTAAGCAATATTTTTTTGGTTGTCTACAGAACAAACCTAGTTAAGGCTTTAAATTGCACTTTAAGCTGAATCCACTGAATCCAATAAGCACTGAAGCTGAATCCAATAAGTGTGACGTCACGCAAAGCGGCTTCTGGGCCCAAGCGCTTTATCAACCGGTATGCGGAGACTCTAAAAATAATAAACTTTTATATATATTATTACCATTTGTAGAGTGGTATAAATATATATATATATATATATATATATCACTTTTAATTACTGATTTCTTTTACCTTTGTCATGATGACAGTAAATAATATTTGACTAGATATTTTTAAGACACTTCTATACAGCTTAAAGTAACATTTAAAGGCTTAACTAGGTTAAGGTTAACTAGACAGGTTAGGCTAATTAGGCAAGTTATTGTATAATAATTGTTTGTTCTGTAGACTATCAAAAATATATACAGAGGCTAATAATTTTGACCTTAAAATGTTTTTTAAAAAATTAAAAACTGCTTTTCTTCTAGCCGAAATAAAACAAATAAGACTTTCTCCAGAAGAAAAAATATTATTAGACATACTGTGAAAATTTCCTTGCTCTAAACATCATTTGGGAAATAAAAAATTAAGGGGGCTAATAATTCTGACTTCAACTGTATATGTATATCTCAATGCCTAATATCCGATGTCCAGAAAGTGATACATTTTTTATAAACTGTTAAAATATTGGTGTCTGTGATGCAGCAAGTCCAGAGATTGTTGTGTACACCATGATTTTATATAAAATTCACTTTAATGTTTAATATTACCAAAAAGTGGTCATAAACAAATATTTTCTCAATTCCAATGAGTAGTGACTTGGACCCGGAAACAGTATTTCGTAAGTCATGACTTAACAAGTGGATACTAATATCTTGTAGAAATATCTAGTACAATATTACTGTCATCATGGAAAAGATAAAAGAAATCAGTTATTAAAACTGTTATGTTTAGAAATGTTTTCTTTCCTTTAAACAGAATTTGGGAGAAAAATAAACAGGGGGGCTAATAATTCTGACTTCACTGTTTCTGTGAAAACTCACCATTGCAGTTAGCCAGGTATATCCGTACCCCAATCTTTTGGCACTCCATGCACATCTGTGACAGGATACATGTATAACATTATTTTTGATAATTCCAAATCAAAATAACATCTTTACAGCCCAGCTCACTTGTATGAATAAGCGAGCTCCTGCAATATCCACAAAAATGACACTGCTGCAGTCCATCAGCACGGCCTGGACTTCACCTTCAGCCATGTCTACAAGTGACACATGTGTGATACATTTGAAATAAAATTATTTTTCTTTAACCATTTGTTTATTCTACCAGAAGTGGTAACACACCTGATCTGAACAAGTCATTCTTTGAAGAAAATGAACTGTCTGCAACTCCTTGCTCCTTGGAAAAACAAAACAGTAATGCAGTCAGACATTTTCCTCCAATAATCCATTATTTTGTTGATCAAGGTAAATGCCTATCAACATAATACAGGACTGATTACAGTAAAAGAAAAGGCTTTTAAAGGTTATGAAAGGATGGCCATTGTAATGTTAATTATATAGTGTTCAAAATTATTTGGTAGCATGTTAAAAATAAAGGTCAATAACTATGTTTACATGGACATCAGTAATCAGAGTATTTGCCTTAATCTGAATAAGACAATAATATAATTAAGGTGTTTACATGAGTTGGTTTTTTGAATGTTCCTTTCATGATCCTATTTTACATGTTATAGCACATAACTTGATTAACGTCATTGTGTCTACGTTATCCACATTTCCTCCAGATTTCCATGTAATTTTGGGTGTTTCACTTTTAATTTGTCAACTTTACCTGCAGTTTGGCACTTTCACTTTCATTCATGAACATTTCATGCATGCCCCCTGTAACAAACGAGATATTGGATGAGAGTATGAACTGCTGGAAGAGTGTAGTTTTAATAGAATTTGATACCGCACGCCGTATGGGCAAAAAAACTCTGCATTTCGCGATGCAGGTGTCTGTGGTCCTTTACTGACTCAGAGATGCAGAAAATAGTGTCAAACAGCCGTGTGGGTATAGACTATCCTGTCGCAAAATGCAACAAAAATCCAACATGACGGTAATAGTTTGATTGCGGTGTTTACATGTCTGTACTGCACTTCAATAATGCAACTAAAATCGGCATACTCCACATGACTTAATCTGATTTCTTGTATGAATTTAGTTGGATTAATGTAATCTAAAATCACTGTTTACATCGTAGACTCTTAGGCCCAATCCCAATTCAATTTTTGTACCCCTACCCCTTCCCCTTCCCGTTGGCCCTTACAACCGAGGGTTAAGGGGAAGGGCTTCAAAACGTAGTTCTAAGAATTGGGACAGCACTTCAACACCTGCACACGTCATCAGACCTCATCGCGATCTCTTGCCTCATATGAGATCAGAAGATGGCGACTGCTGTAGTTATTCCTGTTGTGTTATTTTTTTGGTATTTATCTTCAGGAAATCACTGAAGGCATATATTATGCTATCATAACGATCTAATGTGGCAATAAGATCGTAACTGTAGTGTGTATTTACACAGTGGCCGTATTCATCTATGTAAACACACGAAAACAGCATTAACATTATAACATTTTTTTTTTTTTTAAAGCATGACGGTAAAACACATGAATATATTCAAACATATGTTTGTTTGTTGTAAAAATTTGTAATAATGACAAAAAAAAACTAATTTGTGGATTTCCTTACTTCCGGGTTCAGCAATACTGCCGTTGTGGCAGGTGTGTTCTGGGAAATTTCTTACCCCTTCGTTTCAAATGTGCTCCTGAAAAATCTTTGTTCGAAGGGGTGTATACCCCTTGCCCTTAGCCCTACGCCTTCAAGCTAAAGAGAATTGGGAC
Organism: Danio tinwini; assembly: GCA_903798205.1. Classification (NCBI taxonomy): domain Eukaryota; kingdom Metazoa; phylum Chordata; class Actinopteri; order Cypriniformes; family Danionidae; genus Danio; species Danio tinwini. The sequence continues at coordinate 14,038,639 of CAIGQZ010001345.1, read as the reverse complement.
ACCACTACCCCTTGACCTGATTGCGCAAAACGAGGGGTAGGGAAAAAGGGAAGGGCTAAGGGGTAGAATTGGGATTGGGCCTTAACCAGAGTATTGTCTTAATCATTTTAAAATCGGATTACTGGTGTCCATGTAAACGTACTCAGTGTTAGTTAAGGCACTTATTAATTGCTGTATTAATTGTGTTGTTTGTTTGTCTTAGTAAATACCGTAACTAACATTAACTACACTGTAAAAAGCGATTAGTTACATTACTTGTACTAGTTACAGTAAACCCGTTGGCTTTAAAAACAACAAGTTGACTTTACTCAAAGTGAGTGCTCCTACTGTAAATTGGAACTGTTATGTTTACTTAAATAATTAATCTTAACAATTGTACAGTTTTTTTTAATAAATTTTAAGGCAACAGGTTCACTCACTTTTTAAAGTAAAGTCAACTAATCACTTTTTAAAATGTAACAGATAATTTTTTTTAAAGTGTTACCAATTATTATAAATCTAATGAATAAAGCAATGAATAAAGTTTAATAAAGAATGAAAAGGGTGTGCATAACTACAATAAATCATGATTTTAAATGATCCGAGATTCCCTTTTTGCTTTAATAGATAAACAATGCCAGTGGACCTTTTTAGGATAAATAAAGTCAATTGGACAAACTGTCAAACTTGAAGAGCACATTATATCTGGATCATCTTACTACAGTGCCAATGGCCTCTCTTTCCCTCTTCTCTATGGCCTTCAGGGCTTTTTCTCGGCTGCGTATCTTCTCAGGGGTGAGTCCCAGAAGCTGAGCCATATCCGCCTTGAAAAAGCTACGGTTCCCATAATAGATGGGCCCATTGTAGGTCAGGATCTTCACACCAGGCACTTCATAGCACTATGGTAAAGAGACATTAAGAGGGTCATCAGTTTATCAACAGAGAGTCAATTGATCTTTTCTTCCCTATTGGAAAGTATATCCGAGTGAAAAAGCTACTTGAATAATACATTTCAGTAGGGATTAATCCATGGGGAAATGAAACGCTCTGGTTTAGAGACAGTTTGTCCCACCTTTGCACTGGTAAACACGTCACCACAGAAAAGATGTTGTTGCAAGAGGGGGACGTTTTTATGATTGATGTATAGTAAACACTGCAATACAAGAACTGTGCTGATATTTGGTGACTGCTTTGTATGTGCCAAAAAAGAAAGAAAACCGAATCACCTCAAGTATTTCAAAACTTTTATGAGGTTGATGGCATGGATTTTCTGATGGATGTCCGCTCCACGATGGAGTAACACATATCCTTTCTTAAGTCTTTATGATTATTAATAAAGTTGAATGTTTTAGATTGAAGTGTGATGACACAAAGGTCATCATATAGAGTAAAACTGGAATAATATGTGTGTGATTGCTTTTCTGTATGCCAAATTATTTGTTTCCTCAGGATCTACCTTGGATTCTTGAAGAATTGGAAACAACTGTTTCCTGAGTTATTTGCTATGTTACGTTATAAATATTTTAAAGTTAACTCCTTTGTATGTAACCTGGCAGTTTGGATGTAGGTCTTACCAGTTTTTAACCAGTTTTGATAAGACGGCTCAGAGTACACTCAGCCTTGGGTAAGAAACAGATTGCACTTTGAATGTGTGTGTGTGTGTTCTATTCTTTTGTGAACCCTTTCACAGGTCTGGCATCAGCTCTGAACAGCCTAGTGGTTGTCTGACGTTTGTAAGCTTGAGATATTGAGATTTCAAGAGTTCACACTTAGCTGATGATTGATTATAAGCAAGTTTGGCATGCTGTCCCGGGAGAGAGCCCTGAGCTCAAAAGGTCCTTGAGCCCTGGGCTCCCTCCCGTTTGCAGGGCGAGAGGGGAGCTTTGAGCTCGGGTAGATCTCGAGACCTCCCCCCTTTTGTAAGAGTTGATGAAGAAAATAATTGCTACAGAGAGATATGCTGATGGATAAAAGTTTGACTAGTGCTAAATTTAGATTGTTTAATTAACTTGTAGCGCATGTTTTTGGAACGTGGGAGGAAACCGGAGAACCCGGGGGAAACCCACGCAAGCATGGGAAGAACATGCTAACTTCACACAGAAACGACAGCCAGTCTGTTAAAGGACTTGAACTGGTGACGTTCTTGCTGTGAGGCCGTAGTGCTAGTCACTGGGCCACCGTGCCGCCCTATGAAAGGAAAAGAGGAGGAGTAGGGGTGGAAGGGGGGATTCTTCAAATGAAGATGACTGTAGTAAGAAACCCTGGCTCTTAATAGTGGTTAGAAATCGTCTGATTGGTTGGTCATACATGGTTAATGCATGACCAGCCGTGTTCAATCATAATCACGTGATCCTCTCGAAATTAGTTTATAATTAAACTTCACATCGTTCAGAATTGTATGCATAGACACGTGGAAATTGTATTAGTCTATCTGTGTTTTAACCAATCAGGTTATGTGAGTATAATTGTTGTTGTTTTGAGATAGTAAGCAGAGCGGCCTATGAACTTCTTGCAAGTGTTTAAGCTGTTGAAACTGCAAACTATTTCAGTAAACTTTCTTTTTTATTGAATCTCTGACTCTGGAAACTGGTATCCATTGACTTGCATAGTAGGATGTCAATGTCAACTATGGATGTCAATGGCTATCAGCTTCCAACATTCTTCAAAATATCTGCTTTTGTTAAAAAAAAACTTAATAACAGATAACAGATCTTTCAATAAGACAGATACAGCTGAGCAGAGGTTTCCAAATACACAAGGTCCAGTTCTAATCATAGTAAATGACATTACATGTGGTAATAAGAAAAGAAAGTTAATATGATAATATTGTTGACTCACTTTATTATGGTTGTTGATGGATCTGTAGATCTCCGTGTTGGCAGCTCTTCCTAACACAGAGCAGCTGGCCCTGAAAACAGAAAGTTTACTATGAGTTCAGGGACATCTTTTTGTCTCAACTTTATCTTCCCTTTTCCTTAAATGTGAATTTCATATCCGCCAGGAGAGGAAGGTTGTTTTGGAACACGGGGGTCTGTAAGGGATACTGGTTCGCTGTTTTTATACAGCCCCTGAGCTTTGGAACGCATAATTAAAGGATGTAGTAAACACGATTATTAAAGCAGATAAATACACAAATCTAATTAGGTAGTTTCAATCTCAATTATATTATGTGCTCAATGTCTTGTTTCACTGGGGCTGCTCCAGTTGGATTGATAATATTGTTATCTCCATCATCCACATACTCTATTTCATTGGTTCCCAGTTTTTTTTTTCTCCCAAAGGATGCCTTTTTTTAAAATGTTTTTGTTTCATAAACCTTCTTAAAGGAAATCACATATGGTTTACCCTGCATTCACAGACAGAACATTAAATTAAACTGCAAGTCAATTCATTTTAAAAAGATACCAGTGCATCCATTCAACCATACTAAACTTTTATTTTTATTTAGTTTCATATACAAATTTAACAATGAAGATTAGAAAAAGGAAAAAAAGAAAAGAAATCACAACAAACAGAAAAAAGGGCATTAGATATTAAACACATATTTAAATTATATATGCTCCAATAGATACATTATACCGTCATATATATATATATATATATATATATATATAATGCCACTACAATATATATATATATATATATATATATATATACCCCCCCACACACACACACCGGCCACTTTATTAGGTACATCTGTCCACCTGCTCATTAATGCAAACTTTTAATCAGCCAATCACATGGCAGCAGGCAAGACGATCTGCTGCAGTTTAAACCAAGCATCAGAATGGAAAAGAAAGGTGATTTAAGTGACTTTGAACATGGCATGTATGTTGGTGCCAGACAGGCTGGTCTAAGTATTTCAGAAACTACTACAGATCTACTGGGATTTTCACGCACAACCATCCCCAGGGTTTACAGAGAAAGGTCTGAAAAAGAGAAAATATGCAGTGAGCAGCAGTTCTGCCTTGTTGATGCCATAGGTCAGAGGAGAATGGCCAGACTGGTTACAGCTAATAGAAAATCAACAGTAACTCAAATAATCACTCGTTACAACCGAGGTATGCAGAAGAGCATCTCTGAACCCACAACACGTCCAATCTTGAGGCGGATGGGCTCCAACTATTTCTGCTGCAACATTCGGATGGTAGGATCAGAATTTGTCATCAACAACATGAAGAGCATGGATCCATCCTGCCTTGTATCAATGGTTCTGGCTGGTGCTGGTGGTGTGGGGCATATTTTCTTGGAACACTTTGGGTCCGTTAGTACCAATTGAGCATTGTGTCAACGCCACAAGCCACCTGTGAATTGTTGCTGATCATGTTCATCACTTTATGACCACAGTGTAGCCATCTTCTGATGGCTATTTCCAGCAGGATAATGTGTCATGCCATAACGCGCGAATCATTTCAGACTGGTTTCTTGAACATGACAATGAGTTCACTCTCCTCAAATGGCGTCCACAGTCACCAGAACTCAATCCAATAGAACACCTTTCGAGATGTGGTGAAACGGGATATTAGCATCATGGATGTGAAGCCGACAAATCTGCAGCAACTGCGTGATGCTATCATGTCAATATGGACCTAAATCTCTGAGGAAGATTTCCAGTACCTTGTTGAATCTATGCCAAGAAGGATTAAGGCAGTTCTGAAGGCAAAAGGGGGTCCAACCCTGTACTAGTAAAGTGTACCTATTAAAATGGCCGGTGAGTGTATATATACACACATCTCAGTGCATGCAATTATGCAAAGAAAAAAAAATAATAATAACAAGTAAATAAAGTTACATTTAACATGTATAACAACAAAGCCAACCAGGTGGGGTTACCATTTCTGTCACAATTATAGTTACAATAAATACATTTAAGAGTGATTTTATTGTTTGCCATACAACCTTTTTGCTAAATGCTAAAAAAGTCTTGACAGGTGTATAGTTGCATTAAAGGGTTTATCTGCTAATACTTGAATCATAATCATTTATTTTAAAATCAAACATGTTTGGTGACTGCTAAGAAACCTAGTGACCCTTAATAGGCTGATAGATCATATGCCCTACATTACATCAACCATATGAAAGACCAAATGGAAAGAGCCATAGCATTTTATGCAAAACACAAGAGTTATCCAATAAATGTAATGCATAAAATGTCATGCAGATACCTCTGTGTGCGACAGATGACTGTCATCATGGAAAAGACCATCCCAATGGCCAGCCCCAGGTCTACATTTAGCACAACTACAGACAGCCAGGTCACAAGCCACACCATCTGCTCAAATGTACACAAGAACTGATATCACTCAGCTGGACACAATGTCATTTAAGAAATCAAAGATATTAAGCATTTGTTTGTGGAACGAGAGATTGTAAAAACCTACAAAATCAATTTTGCTAATTCTCCATAGTTCGGGGAGATCCTGAAACTGTAGGAACATCTGCCTCAGGCTGGTCACATTTATACACGCCAGCACTGCCTGGGTGGAGAGATGAGAGAGAGAGAGGTTGTTGGTTAATAATTCAAAGAGCATGAAATCAAAATATACCCTTTTTGATTGGTTAGTAAATGTCTACAAACTATATTTACATTAATGAATTTATCATTCAGTGCAGAACATTTAGTTACATCCAAAGTAACTTAAAGTGCCCCATTATACAGTTTAAAGCCCGTAATTTTGTTTTTGGTCACACAAGATCAAAAAACACTTTGTATTTTCTAATACAGACTGCAGCATCTATTTTTCCCCACAGTGTCTTTCTAAACTATTTTCTTACAGCCTTTTTTGCACTCAAATGAGCTAATTTGGTCTAAGCTGTGGAGGCTTCCCTGTCCCTTGTTAGCAATGATAGAAACTGTAACAATGGATTTCATTTTACAGTATCAAGTTCAAGCCCTCCTTCTTTAGAAATACAGAAACACATGCAAAGTGAATTTACTTTCACTTTGCAGAAAAAACGGCGTCAACAACACAAACCAAACTAGTGTTTGAAGGTGAAAACAGACATTGTTTGTGAGCAGCCAATAAAGACCATAAACTGGCATTATGCAAATGTGTTACAAACGTCTGTAGGTTTGTGCAGGAAGTAATTCTGAAATTACTGATGACCTATTCCAGGCAGTTTAGAATCTGTACTTTATTTTCAGTCAAAACAACTCATATATCGTTCACTTTGATCTGTGAAACTTTGCAGATCTTTTACATTCACAAACAACATTAAATTAAAGGTAAAATATCAAATGGGGAACTTGTAGGGGAAAAATATTACATAGCTGTGTAAGTCCTATTGCAGATATCTGTCACAGCCATATCACCATGCAGCCTAAGACTGGTTACTCACTGAAGCTAAGCAGAGCTGAGCCTGGTCAGTACCTGGATGGGAGACCACATGGGAAAACTAGGTTGCTGTTGGAAGTGGTGTTAGTGAGGCCAGCACGGGGTGTTTAACCTGTGTTCTGTCTGAGTCCTAATGCCCCAGTATAGTAAAGGGGAAACCATACTGTCAGTGGACACCATCTTTCGGATGAGATGTTAAACTGAGGTCTTTACTCTCTGTGGTCATCAAAAATTCCATGGCAATTCTTGTAAAGTGTAGGGGTGTAAACCCGATGTCCTGGCCAAATTCCCTCCATCGGCCCTTGCCATCATGACCTCCCAATCATCCCCATCACCAAATTGGCTCTATCACTGTCTCTTCACCTATAGCTGGTGTGTGGTGAGCGCACTGGCGCCGTTGTCCTGTGGCTGTCATTGCATCATCCAAGTGGATGCTGCACACTGGTGGTGTGGAGAGACCCCCCTCCCCTCATGACTGTGAAGTGATTTGGGTGTTCGGCCATGCACAATAAATGCACTATAAATACATATTACAATACTTTACATATTTCAATAGTAAAGTGACTCTTACCTTAGGTAAAAAGTAAAACAGAGGTCCTATCAGCAGAAGTACAATAAGAACAACCAGACTTGTGAATAGTCCTGCAAGCTGTTTAAATACAGAAAAAGCCTTATTAAATCCTACTATGTTCAACAAATCAGACAAAACTTGTACAGAAAATTGTTTTCATTTTTAGCAGTGCATATACTGTGGAAAAAAAGCTCATTGTATTATCTTAGTATTACATTTTCATTGTAGAACTGCTTCGTTTTGCAACATGAGCTAAGTGGTTGAATAAGCACACCAGTACCTGTGTGTGACCTCCAGCACTCTCCAGTATGTTTGTAGTGGCCAGTGTAGCTGAATTGGGAAAGCAAGTGAACAGAGATGACACAGTGTTGGAGATCCCATGTGCTAGAAGCTCCTATGGTAAAAATGCAAAGAATATTGTCTCACACATTTACAATGACATAACCTGCCTTTACTAGTGCCATGCTCTAATAGTTCAATTTTATGAACCGAGGAATACTTTTCATGACCTTAATTAATTATTATTATATATACCTGATTTGGATCAATGGAGTATCCATGTTTATCAGCATATATCATGGCTAGAGATACAGACACAGCATAGGCGACGAGTGTGATAGCTACTGTGTCACCGGCAATTTCTGGAACTGTCTCTAATGCAGGCAGTCGTGGTTCTGGAAAACTGAAAATTAAGTAGGTAAATATTTCACTTAAATTATAGTTAAATTGCAGTTTATATTAGGGATGTCCAGATCCGATCACGTGATCAGTTTCAGACTCAATTGGAATCGGATGTTACTAAAGTGCAAAAGAGCAAAATTTATGTTATTTGTTACTTAATTGTTCAAGCTAACTCACAGAAGTGCTCTGTTTGTTAAATGATTTGTTGTATTTTACAATAAGGTGATTTTAAATAAAAGAAAAGGAACATCCTGGATATGTTTCTTCCCTCTTCTTTGTTTTTTTTAATGTGTTATAAAAGTATTGGATCGGGTTTCGGTATCAGTAGATTGGCAAAAAAAAAACTAATCGAGACATCCCTACTATTTACATTTTAAATGTGCATTAAATATATACAC
>CAIGQZ010001345.1:14004855-14020675 GCA_903798205.1 Danio tinwini | reverse complement strand
TACCTTTTTAATAATTATATTTAAAATATTTTCCTCACAAAACGAAATGTATGTTTAAAAAATTGTTATCTTGAACTTTTTTTTTATTTATTTAAAAGTTAGTTACACAAATAATTACAAAGAATTAGCAAGTAACAAACTAAATTAAAAGATACATTTTGAAGTAGAAAGACTGGAGTTTTATTAAAATTAAAACTATATAGAAAGAACAAATCGAAAGATTTAATTTGTGTGCATTTTGATTTGTATGTTTATGTGTGTTCATACAGTATATATATATATATATATATAATCAATATTAATAACTATTATTATTATTTTACGTTTATTAATATTATTATTAATGAAATAGTAATAAAAGCAATAATGACTGGACTAATAATTTCATTTAAAACTACATACAATAACAAAGCAGTTATTTAAAATGTTACAAAAAAATTACATTTAATAAATGCTGCCTTGATGAACAGAATAATTTTCTTAAAAAAAAACATGAAAAAAAACTGACCCCAAACTTTTGACCAGTATGTATATATATATATTTATTTATTTTACAGATATTTATAATTTTTTTATTTATATTTAAACAGTATTTATTTATTATATATATATATATATATATATATATATATATATATGTATTGCCTTAGAAGGCTAATAATATTGACCTTAAAATGTTTTTAAAAATTAAAAACTGCTTTTATTCTAGCTAAAATAAAACAAATCAGACTTTCTTCAGAAGAAAAAAAAATATTATACACTCTCTGAAATAAACAAGCTGTCACTAAAGTGGTACCTTTTCAAAAGATACAAATTTGTACTTAAAGGGTCCATATTGGTACCTCAAAAGTTTATATTAGTACCTAAAAATTTTAAGAGAAACATTTTTGTACTTTTTAGGTAATATGTACCCTTGAGGTATTAATATGGACCTTGTAGGTACAAATTTGTACCTTTTGAAAAGGTACCACCCCAGTGACAGCTCGCGTACCTTTATTTCTGAGAGTGTAGGAAATGCTATGAAAAAATTCTTGCTCTGTTAAACATAATTTAGAAAATATTTGAAAAAGTAAGAAGGAAAAGTTCAAAGGAGGGATAATAATTTTGACTTTAACAGTATATATTGCAAGTTATTTTGCTAGATTAGCTCTAAATTTCGCTTGCTACTGACTAATCTAATGTATATGAGCAATTCCATGCAAATGTCAAGTTTTCACCAAAATAGAGAAACCCTTTCTACATGTTTTGTGTAAGCAAGTATTTTACAGTACTTAAACAATACTCATAAACGTATCTGTCAGTGTTTAAAACTATTTAATTTGCCAAAATCACACAAGTGACAATTTCACAGCTGTCACATCCATAAGAAAAAAGTGTCACACCCATAACAACACTTTTTCCTCATCAATGCAAAAATATCAAATGAAATAAAATCAATTATGTTTGTTCTATAGTGAGCCGACTCGTGTCTGTTTGATTAGCATTGTTTCTTTTGGGTTGTGCAGTTTAATTGATAGAATTTCTACAAAGTATGTTGTAGACTGTAAACTCACAACCTTTTTTTTGTCACATCCATAACGCATGTTTATTTTCCTCATTTAAAGTATAACAAGTTTGTACAGATTGATATTTTTCTGATTCCATAACTCTGTGGTTAGCTGTTTTGGAAAATATAAACAGGTGTGTCAATATAATGTTAACGTCTACTTTCTATGTGAATTTATGTTTTGAGTTTTCAATGTAAATGTCACATCCATAACGCTGGAATTGCTCATATGCACAAATTTATGTCGAGCCTGTAATTATTCATTCCACAAGAGAGTATATGAAGAGTTCAGATGTAAAAACCTCTAAATGCCATCTGAAATTTTCTTTAAAAATTTCCATTTTTATCAGGCTTCTGTGTGTAGGTTCACTAATATCACTTTTATGGCTTTTATGGTCTTTAAAGTAAAATAAAGCAACATAAACAAAGAAGGCTGACAAAAGGGTTCGTTTTTGATGGAGATTTCAGATGGCACTTTTCAGATGGAAACTCTTCATATATAATTGAAAAAAAATAGCATATTTTCCCTGAGTGAATTAAGCAAATTGTATTGGAAAATCCTGCTGTTAGGTAAATAGATGCTTTCTCTGACTTGACTGAAAAACAGTGGCTAAAGTGCATGAACACATTACTAAATATCTCACTCATTCTTTAACAGATTCTTCCCAAATTACACAAACCTTTTATAATAGACATTTGTTTCGTAAGCTCTTTGTGTCACTGTGGTCTTATTGCTAAAGACAAAGCAAAAGCCAAGCAGAAGGGGATGTCTTCACAATGTCTTCACCATTGGGTTCATTCCAGAATGTGAAAAGTGTGTCCATTTTGAGCTTATGTTTAATTATAAGAGGAAAACACAATTGTTTTGATCCCATATTCCAGGAATCCCCAGGTCTCTGTAGATACGCTGTGATATGCAGAGGCTTTTTTTTGTCAAGGAATGCAGCTATTGTGTTCATCAACTCAGGAGAATTTATGGACACACTGGTGGCGTGTTGCGTCTGCTAGCTGTTTAAACAAGATATTAATCAGCGGTGAAAGGAACAATGCACTGAATGGAAGAGGATATGGAGTGTTAAACCCCCCAAAAAAAGCGAGACGAAGCCTAAGCACTTGGAGAAAAGACAGGTTATGATAAACCAGAACAATATAAACACCAGTGACACTTTGACTGGATTGTGTTTATAGTGTAATCATGATGTTGTGAGTTGACAAGCGTTGAGTCATGAACATACTTACACACTGACTGACCAATAGTTCTGTAGTGCTGCTGTGTAAACACACACATGAAAACAATGTTTGGATTTTTTTTCTGTTCTTTTTTTGTATATATAAGTTTGTTTATGAGTAATTCTTCTAATGTATATATTGTAGGTCTCTTAATGCAGTCAGAAATTGCATATTATTGTAACATTCTGAAGAATTAAGCCAATTTTATTTTATTTTTTAAACTACTGATGACATTTAATGGCATTGAAATTTAAAGGAAAATGTGACCGTGGACCACTTTTTTTTTAACTAAGATTTAAATATCACATAAAAAATATACTAAGCTTCGTATTAATGTATACTTTGGTATATTTGACTGAGATAAAAATTATCTAAATATTCTAAATAGTAGGAAAATCACCTTTAAAGATGTTCAAATGAAGTGCTTAGCAATGCATATACAAAATGAGCTTTGATATATTTAAAGTTGTACAAAATGTACAAAATACTTTCATGGAACATGATCTTTACTTAAAGGTGCTGTATGTAAGTTTTTTACTCTTCTAACCCATAAAAATGTCATAATATGTATGCAGATATTTAAGAAATATGCCAAGTGAACATTCTTGTTTATCTGAAAAACAATGCTTAAGGTATTCTGCTTAAAAATGTGCATTATGTGCTGGAACACTGTTTTTATATTGGTTCTTTTAACCCACCCAATGCCAGTTTAGCCAATTACATTTCAGCACTGGGGTTGCCTTTGTAGAAAACCATGTATTTCATTCATTTAATCAGAAAGGCTATCAAAGCATGCGTCAGTGACCGAAATGCGACCTCCGGTGGACAGTAACAGACTCCGAAATGAGACGCAGAAATTTAAATACAGCTATTCAGAAGCGCAGAATATGCACTCACTCACAAAATGGTAAGGTTTATAATCTAATTAATACATATTAAACTTCTTTAATATTATTATATGTATATGCTAAATCACTGATTTGTGTTGGTTTGCATTATTTCACAATTCTGAAATTTTATTTCAAACTGTTTTTTTTTTTTTTTAAGATTTGAGGTAAACTATCTGCTGCTTTATAGCTTTAGAAACAGTTTCTAAAATATAGGGTCCAGGTATTGGTTAGGACAAAAACTCCTTTTAATATGAAAATATTCCTTCATTGCTTTTATTTAGAAAATTATTTAAATTGGCCTTAAAGGTGCAGTATGTAAGTTTGACACCCAGTGGTTGAACTAGTTAACTATTGCACTCCTGGATCAAAGTAAACGCAAGCGCGGGTTGTCAGATTGAGTACAGGAGCGAGTTATTTAAGTTGTGTACTAAATAAAAGCAACGACACGTGATAGAGGGAATATTTTCCATATTAAAAGGAGTTTTTTTCCTAACCAACACCTCAAATTAATATAATAGAAACGGCTTCTATTTCTCACAGCTGAACAACAGAAACCCATGACAGTGATCACCTCAGGTAAACCTTGTGTGCTTTAAATGCTAACAATGTGTGTTTGAATGCCATTTTACATGACATTTATTGCCATATACTGAAAGCAGCGGCAGATAATTCACCTCAGATCTTGAAAAGACAATAAACCGTTTAAAATAGATTTTTAGAACTAAACACATATGAGTATCTCGTCACAAAGCGTGTTGTTAGGATACGTGTTACAATGTAACCTGCTCACCTAATGTTTACGTTCGTAATATTTATATCATTTGCTAATTAATAACCTCATGTGGAACTGAATCTATCTCATTTCGACGTCTGCTATATCCACCGGAGGTCGCATTAGTATATATAGACGTATATAGATATATATAAGATGACAAATGGTCAAAACAAAACAATTACATGGTTTCAGACATTTCTTTTTTCATAGATTTCTTTGTACAACAAAATACGACTGTTTTAACTTGAAACGAGTTTATTAACAATCTATCAAAAAAATTGATATTTTGACAAATTGCCATTTTATTTGCATTTATTTACATTTTAGAAATGAGAGTAAATACAGAGAAAACATGTTAAAATGTGAAAAAAATATATATCAGACCTTTGTAGAAAAAGGTCAAATCCAAATCCATATGAAATTTCTTAGAGCTTATAACTCATGATTACTCAAAAACAACACAAACAAGCTGTGATAATGTATTATCAACAGCATTTTGTCCCAAAATTGCGTTAGATATTTAATAGATTTTTATTTTTTGAAAAGGTGTTCCATATCTGGGTCCAAAATGTAATGCAAAAAAAATGGATCTGTGGTTTTACTGAACTTTATAGATTGCGCTGCATAAAATTAAACCTTTCATATAATAATCTTTCATAAGAGACGCAAAGTTAGTTTTGATTTCCCTAGTTGTATATGCAATAATTGCATTAGAATATTTAACCTCACACTGAGAGTAAATCGGACTCCTCATCATTGCCGTCTGCTTCATCACGCTTCATTCTTGTTTAGGGAGGGGTGTCATAATTATTTGTCAAATTTCTATAGTTCCTCTCATTGTTCCTTATCTTTTTTATGGGCTACTTGAGCTGCCCCCCACTGGTATGTCCTTTACTGTGACCTCGGCATCGGGACGGGTGCTGAACCGATCTTTCTGTCGCCATCGGACCACCTCTCCCTTCCTGTCCCATCACCAATGCGTCTCAATGTTCAGTTTATGAGATATAATGAAAAAATGATTCATTCTGTTTTGCTCTGCCACTGTGGCCTCTTCATGCTGTTGTACTGTACTGTGTACTGTTGACCTGCTCTTTAACCTTTTGTCACGGTGTGTACAGTCTAAATGGTTGTTTAAAACTGTATTAATATTAAACTAAATTCATATAAAACATACATAAATAAATGCTTATGAATATATTAAATGTGCTTCCTATCTTTTCTTTATAATATGTACAGGTACATACGTACAATGAATGAATGGATAGAAAGATAAATAATATAGTTATCGTATCTATTTATATTACATTCATGCAATTCTGATCATTTTGTTCTATATTAATATTAATTTTGTATTATTTTTTTTATTCTGTATTATATAATTTAACAGCATTATAGCAATTATATGTATACTGTACATTCAACACATGCTTAGTTAGAAAAAATCTAAACAATATCAGTAAAATATTTTGAAATATAATTATCATTATAATCATATGTACATTATATATTCATAATAAGCAAACCCTGTAAAAATACACTAAACAAACTGAATTTATAGAACATAAATAAAATTTTATGTGAATATACAGCATTTAATTTTCTTTTTCTGAAACGTATATGTAACATCAGCAAAAAAAAGAGCATTTATCATAAACTGCATGCATTTGTCAGATAAATTTCATAATGCCATTCCTAAGTTACAACAGCTCTGCACAGAAGCAGCCAGACAATAACTGATTATGAAAACAGACGGATTGGGATCACTGAGTGCTGACTCAAAACAACCAGCACAATAAAATGCTTACAAAGTTTAAATTGTTTTGAGCCAGGGTAACTTGTCTTGTCATTGGGAAAACAGGAGTGCGAGGGGCGTCTGAACGGCAGCAGGAGAGGAAGGGGAGTGAAAGGACATCCATTGACCTTCTGTTCTCAGAGGAGGATAACTCCAACAGACACACCTTGACCTCACATCACACACTTCTCTCTCATAAATATACATACTTGACACATATTATACATTCAAGATCTTTACAACATTTATGGTAAGTAGAGATGGCTTTAAAAATATTAGTGTAGCCGTGAACATTTTATACAAGACACCTTGGCTATGGAATCGCCATCTGCTGAGTAACCCGTGAGGTATGAAATACTGTTTCAGAGAAGTTTGAATTGAGAAAATATTCATGTTTATGACCACATCACACATTAAAGTAAATTTATTATCAAATTATGGTGTGGCTCCTAAAGTGGGGGTCGTGGGACAATGAGGGGTGGTCGCTTGGTGATTACCAAACATCTAATTCATTTTATTAAAATAACCTACAGAAGAAAAAAAATTGTTAGATTAAATAAATGCAAATAAAAAGCCATCAACATTTCAATTTTTTGCGACCCCTGGGGTCATTACATTATATTAAAGACACAGCAATAGCCTCGGATGCAGCAGATTGATTTTATGGCACCAAGTTAAACTTTCTGACACCACATATGTCACTCACATATATTAAAAATAATTTCCAGCCATAACTAAGCATGGAGAATGGTCTCCATGTGGCATTGTCCAAAATTAAATGACGAACAGACTTAGCCTATTGGTATGTGTGTGTCGTTGTGTGCAAGGTTTATACAATTATAACCACCTCAGAAAATATTGGGGGTCGCGAGTCACTCGCAGTTATTTTAGAGGTCGCAGGTTAAAATATTTGGGAACCCCTGGTGTAAACTATATTCAATAAATCACTTTCTGGCCATCTGATATTAGGCATGGGTAAAAATATTGTGATCAGGATTATCAAAAATATAAAGTGCTCTGTGACCATGAGTTAAGCCTTATATAGGTTACATATATATAAATATATACAGTGCATCTGGAAAGTACAATTTCATTTTCAAACAATCTCTTTTTACATTGTCATTATGGGGTGTAGAATTTTGAGGAAACGAATTAATTTAATCCATTTTGGAATAAGGCTGTAACATATAAAATGTGGAAAAAGTGAAGCGCTATGAATACTTTCCGGATGCACTGTATATAGCTCTGATAGATTACTTGGACCTGGAAGCTATATCGTGTGACATCACACTTCAGCTATTACTCGAAAATTGTCGAGCTTCTGTATATTAATCATGTTGCCTATAGATTCGATTTATCTGTTTATCTGAAGTCAAAATGCAGATTTTAAGACAGAAGCTCATGCTGTTGGACTGTGAAAAATATTATTTTGTTTTCTATAGATGCCTTAAATTTGTGCACTATATGCTTATTCAAATTATGGGCTCGATTTTACACAAACTAAGCACATGACACATAATGCAGTTGTGCTTAGAGCATGTCTGAGTCTACTTTTTCTGTTTTAAAGTCAATAAAATCTTATTCTCTTAATAAGTTATGGCTGTGTTTTGGGCATAACATGCATTCAGAATCTTTACTTGTAGCAATTCTGTTATTTAAATCTTTATGACACTCGCTTTCTTTGCATGTTTGAACAGTGCCTAGACTGCAGCTCGGCAAAAAAAGTTTGGCCAGAGGAGAAATAGTCGTGCTCAACTGAACGTGGTTTCTCTCGAGTTGTGCAGCTGCGCATCGATGGATCTGCTCTTTAGTGTTTGGACTTTCAGCAGTTACAATTAAACCACACTGAACTTAACTAAACTGAACTGAACTTCAACTGTGAAAACTGGACTGACACCGTTTCAATTTTACTAGAACTTCTATGTTAAGCTGCTTTGACACAATGTACATTGTAAAAGTGCTATATAAATAAACATGAATTGAATTATATTATATACATATAACATACATATGTATACATGATATGATATCATTTATATGATATATATGATATAAACAAGAAGAGTGCGCTCACTGCTTACTGCTGACAGTTTGTTTAAAAAGTCCAAACAAATAAAAAAAATATTTCTGCATCAGACTAATTCTAAAGAGTGAAATCTAATCGTTCATTAACCAATATCTAACTATTGACATTATCTAGTGACACCGGTGTAAATTGTAGGTCACACAAGCCAGTAATTTATTAGCATTGTAAAGAGTTGCAAGATTTAGACATTTATGGTACGTAGAGATGACTTTATAAGCATTCATGTAGCAGTGGATCGAGCTGTAGGGAATTACTGTTCCTGGCCCTCACTTTTGGCATTGTGCTGCTCGAATGCCCTGTTGGGACACAACCTTGAACTATATTGTGAAATTTTCTTTGCATTGTCCTTAGCTCCATCACTGTGTTCTCCACCCATGTGGACCTCAAATTCTATATTCCCTTTTTATACGACCCCTGAGGATCTCAGTGGAGACTGATAACAAATATTTGGTGCCAGAGAGTGTTTTTGGGTGGACCCAGGTCAGCTGTAACACACACACACTCTCTCTCTCTCATCTTAAGTAAAGAGTGCAGAGTTCCTGAAGGACTCTTGGCTCTGAAGGAGAGCTGACATCAGTGATTTCTAGGCCACTCTGTCAGACTGTTTTCATTTGTTTGTACCGAAATGTCTCAGAGATGTTCAAAATGTCATGTTTATGAATAACCAGTAATGGTTTTGGTTAAGAGAATGATTAGCGATAATCTAACAAAGTTCTTATAGCATTGCTTAGAGTCACAGTTTTAATAAATGAATGAGTTTTCTCTGAGAAAAAAACACTGACGTGATTGGTTTTGCAAGAGCGGCTGTAATGGAGGTACTTGCAGTACTTGTCTTGTTCACACTCATACACAGTGAATTTGGGTCATTTATGGGTCAAAGACTAGAAGTCTATTCTGATGTCTGATTAACTAAAGGGTTTTTATATAAATGTAAAATATAAGTGCAATTAAAGTGTCTGCATTGATGTTTCAAACATTTGTAAAAGTAGGAATATGATGAAAAAAAATGGGTGAAATAGTAATCCTTTAAAAATATATTCAAGAAAATGTTATCTAAGTAAATAGTAATATGCTTTAAATGATAAATACTTATTCCTAACAAAACCTAATGGCTTAAAGAATAGTGGCAAAGAATAAAGTTAAAATTAACAAATAATTTGTATTTTAATTATCTGACTTAATCTGATTCTTAAATAGTGTTTTAAAGTATGTAATTTTCGCCACTAGAGGGCACATATTCACAACAAACAAAGGTGTCGTTTGATGACAGAGACTGAGTGTGGAATCATAGGAGTTTTCATCTTGATTACATCCTATGCAATTCCTGCAGATATCATGTTCATGGATGAGCTAAGTTAATTCCAGATTTATTATCATTCATTCATTCATTTTATTTTCAGCTTAGTCCCTTTATTTATCTGGGATTGCCACAGCGGAATAAACCGCCAACTTATTAAGCATATGTTTTACGCAGCGGATGCACTTCTAGCCGCAACCCATTACTGGAAAACATCCACACTTATTCACACACACTCATACACTACGGTCAATTTTAGCATACCCAATTCACCTATACCACAATAGGGGACACATGCAAACTCCACACAGAAATGCCCCAGCCGAGGCTCAAACCAGTGACCGTCTTGCTGTGAGGTGAATTTATTATCATAGTAGTATGAAACAAAGTAAGGCAGAAAGCTGTCAAAACACTGAAGCAATCACTGATGATAAGAGACAAGCATGACACGGCTTGAAAGCAGTGGAGCTTTTATTATGCCACAGTCAACCACATCTGCTCTTTCCAAACGTGATCTTGTGTTATAATGCTGCTCTGTGCAGTCTAATAAAACACACAACATATTAAAGCATCTTTGGTGTTTCAAAACCAGAAATCGAGAGTTTGTGATATCATTAGCATGGTGACACTAGTTAAAATTGCTTATTTCTCTGGATTTGAACTTTAAAGCATTTGGGATGATGTACAGTATATTTTGATATTTTAATTAAAAATCATGTTTATGCATTTGATGTGTCATTAACTATTCTTGTTTAAAATATGTCAGATTTCTGTTGGCATATTAATTGGTTAATGTTTTTAACATTTAGTTTAGAATTAGATTTTAGATATACAAATGTAATTCCAAATATTTTATATATATTTCTATAATAATATTCACAGATTACACACTTTTTTATCATTTGATTAATGCGTAAACTAGCCTGTAGCGTTATAATTGGTGGGTAAGGCTAAACAGGCTGTGATGTATAAGCAGGTGTTGATCTTGCTCTGTGGAGTCAGAGTTTAACCACACTATTATGTAATACAGGGCCAAATTCCATAGCCAGTCATTGTCCGATTTGCTTCAATATAAGCTGTATTTAGACTAATGTTACGTTTTAAGCACTAAAACTTACAGGATGTTTTCAAGCAATTTTTGATGTCTCAGGTCATAACACTGGCAACCAGACTGTCTGATCTAAAATTGGACAGACTGCCACCCTGTTATTTTTCCATAGCCAAATAATGTATGCTAATGATGAAAAAAGAACTCATTCTAGTGTTGACATTTCCTGACCTGTACAATACATTTCCCTATCTGTGTCCTCAGAGAGAGCCAAAACACGCGAGATGCTTATAATGGGACCCCAAAACTGGGCAGTGGCCCTCCTTCTCTCCCTGCACCCACCCTTCACCTTCACTTCTCTGTTTTCAGCATCAAAGGCCAGTCGTGGCTCCAGCTGGGTGGCCACCGGCCTCTTATTTCCTCCCACGTGCTCTCCTGCCATTCATTTTGATCCAGGCCCCGTCAGGGCTGAGCAGGCCCATGGGATCAGACCAACGGGTCCGCTCATGGCCACTTCCTGGTCATTTAAGACCTATGCTGTAGAATGGAGGGCCATTGTCCAGACTGTTATCTGATGGCCTGAGCCAAAATGCAGACAAAGCCAAGTGCCTGCAGACTCACCCCTTCCGCTTTGCCGAGGTTACAGTGATGTTTTTAAAGCATTAGGAACGATTAAAAAGAGCTGAATGAATTTAAAATATCATCAATGAAAACAAACATTGACTATTTTTAAAGTAGAATTAAGCAGGATAGCCTAATGTTATAATGCTCAACAATGAAATAAGCAGCAGGTGCTATAATTATAATGGCAGGTGGAGGAAGTGGCTGTTGTGTGAAAGATACTTGATAAATCTGCAGTTATTTTGCTAAGCTTTGACCCACTTTTTATATCCTCTTGCTTCTTAACACATATTATTTGCAACTATAGCTAATTTGTATCAAATAATGTTTTATTAATCTTTTACTTAAGCAAAGTTCAACCACGTCTTGAATGTTTATTCTTATTTAAAGGGTTACTTTAATAGATTAAGTATTATCAATGCCTGTTTTACGTAAACGTTTTTGATTGAAATGGGCAGAAAAAAGTGATTCAGCTTTTTTTTAAATGAATCTGTTTATTATAATAAAATTTGTAATAATATACACTACATTAAGAATATAGTCTGTTTTTTTATGTTTTTGAAAATCTCTTATGCTAATCAATGCTTTTATACTCATCAAGATTTTATTTGATCAAAATACAGTAATATTCATTCATTCATTTTCTTTTCGGCTTAGTCACTTTATTAATTAGGGCTTAATATATTTTACGCAGTGGATGCCCTTCCAGCTGCAACCCATCACTGGGAAACACCCAAACTCTCATTCACACACATACACTACAAACTATTTTGCCTACCCAGTTCACCTATACCACATGTCTTTGAACTTGTGTGGGAAACCCACACAAACACGGGGAGAACACGCAAACTCCCCACAGAAACGCCAACTGACCTAGCCGAGGCTCGAACCAGTGACCTTCTTGCTGTGACGCAATCATGCTACCCACTGTGCCACCGTGACGCCCTAAAAGAAATTAGTTATTATGGCTAAAAATGTGTTGTCTATTTTTTGCTAAATTTAGCTTGAGCTTAAATGTATTTTCTTTCTATTTTGAAAGATGTTCGGTGGCTAAAATAAATTTTTTTTATAAATATATATGTTTATTAAATCTGTTTTCATACAAAACAAAATGCACACAAGATAATTCCTAAATCTTTCTATTTGTTCTTTCTATATTCTATATAGTTTTAATTTAAACATGGGGTTAATTAAATAAATTAATAGTTAATTTTAGTATAGGTGTTTCCCAGAGATGGGTTGCAGCTGGAAAGGCATCCGCTGCATAAAACATATATTGCATAAGTTGGTGGTTCATTCCTCTGTGGCAAACACTGATTAATAAAGAGACTAAGCCAAAAAGAAAATGAATGAATGAATGAATGAATAAATAAAAAATTCTTCTTCATATTAATATATTTTAAATAATAATTCATTCCAGTGATGACAAAGTTGAAATTTTAAGCCATCTGTGTCACATGATTCTTCAGAATTGATTTTGTTATGCCACGCTGCTCACAAGGATGTAACAAAAAGAAAGACACACAAGAAAGCCAAAATTATAGAATATAGTTTATTAAAAAAAACAGTTTTAATCAAATTGAATACAAAATTTGTAAATGTGGCGTTTTAGATGCATGAATATGTAGAGTAGCAATGCTGGTTGTACAAAAATAATTAAACATAACAAAAAAAAAAGAGGCAAGTCCAATGCAGCAGGCCACTTCAAAATGCCAACCATACGATTTTTAAAGGGTCCAATAAAGTGAACAACTAGTGTTTTTAATTTCAATTAGGTTTGAAGAAAGAGCCAACCCTTAAACTCGACTAAAGAAACTCCACTAACGCTGCGGTCACACTAAAGTTTGTTGTATGCCGCTACAAAAAGAGGGTGGAATAAAACCAGATGATTAGTCATTGATAAAAGCGAGCGATTGCTCCATATTTTACATTTCTGTACAGAGAGGTGATGTTTTGATCTTCGATTGGTTTCACGCAATCACGTGATGTGATTTCGCAGGTCAGACTTCACCAAGCTTAAACTTTGCAATAAAACGAATTGCGAAACTTGTAGCACGAGCTTGCGATTTCGGTCTGTCGCATTCATGTGCTTATGAATGGAAGTCTATGGGGAGAAAAGTCCAGTGTGACCGCGGCTTTACTCATAGGACGTCACAATTCCTTTATTTGGAATTTTATCTCTTTTTTTTTGTCAATTTTAATCAAATGAATCAATGCATCCTTACTGAATAAAAAAATACACAAAGATTACTTAAAAAAACTGATCCCAAACCTTCACATTTTGTATATTTAAAAGCTATGAATAAATGAAAGCATAATTTGTAGTACACAAACAAATTTAATATACACTTTTTTCAGACTTTAATTTTAAGAGGGATTGCTTTACATGTGAAACATTTTGAACTCAGACATATATGCAGTATTGTAAATTTATGTGTGAAGTATTTGACCTTACCCTAAATCAAACACACTTTTTGGGACTGAATTAATTTGATATGGATATTCATGTATGCCTATTGGCAAGTCACTGCAGCATGAAACACTGATCATATATTTAATTCAAAAGTGAATTTTTATGCAATAATAACTTATTTATTTAGTTTAAAAAACCTATCAACTTCTATGTTGTTTTAATTAATTCATTAATTTACTTTCAGCTTCCCTCATTTATCAGGGGTTGACACAGCAGAATGAACTGCCAACTATTCCAGCATATGTTTCACACTCATACACTAAGGCAAATTTTTTTTATTCAATTCATTTATACTGCATGCTTTGGAATGTGGGGGAAAACTGTGAACCCAAAATGCCAGCTGATTCAGCCAGCTCGAACCAGAGACCTTCTTGCTGTGAGGTGACAGTGTTAACCACTGGGCAACCGTGCTGCCTTTGTTGTTTTAATAGGCACAGTCATTTAAAGACTGTCCTCTAGTGGAGAGGTTGTACAACCTCACACTATTAGGTGTGAATAAGCTTTTCCAATAACACCCTACTCAATTGGCATCTTCCCTGTACTGCCCGAATGTTTGGGTCCAAGACATCACATTAGTGCCCTTGTATCATGCAGGTAGACAGCTGACGGCTACCTTACAGAGCTGGCATTGTGTGTGGATCATCAAAGAGACCCTGTTGATGAAGCTGTGCTATTCTGGACTATCATACACATCAATGCAGGTGTGCAGAGGGGGATGGTGACAGGAGCGATCACATTTCAGCCACGCAGATTTTACAACATGAACGTGTCTGTGTTTTGGGCATATATAGTGTATCTGTCATTCTACAGTGTGTTGTTTTTTCACAAACTGTGCAGACAAGTATTTAATGTGAGACTGAGATTGAATATTGCTACAGCCTTTGTGAAGTAAACACTCACTGTTTCAGCATTGACTCAGCACTGCTCTCTGCTGGACAATAACTTGCAATGCAGACAGTTGAAACCAAGCAGGAGTCTCTGAGGGAGAAATAAATAAACAAACTATTGGTTAATAATGTTAAACAGCGTGAAGTTCATTAATAAATAAAACTACACGTTACAAAAACATACATTATTTATATTATATGTTTAAAATGTGAAAAAAACAATACCCAAATATTAGCATTTAACTAACGTTAATTAATATTTTTCTCCAAAACATTGTCTTTTCTATTTTGTCATTTTGCCATAATGAAATTATATATTTTTAAATCTGAGATCAAATACAATTATTTATTTTATATGTTTATTTGTATTGCAGAAACATAATTTTGAACATTAACATGTACTATTTAGGGACCCCTCGAAAATTAGATGGTTCATCTCAAGGGGCTATCCCATTTAATAATTTTAAATTAAAATATTAAATAAACAATTTTTTTCTATTTACAGAAACAGCGATGCAGATTTGGGTTTGATGTTAAAGTGTTATTCTCTCAGTTATGTGGATTACCTGTTTTCATAGGAAAACACTGTGAATGATATACACAATAAAAATGTGGAGAGTAAAAGCAGTATAAATAAGATGGCACCAAACCTAGAGTGATCTATCCATCTCTGCATTTCCCCACTTTCACTTCTTTTATTTTTGAAGATCAAGCAATGGCAAAAAGTTGAATAATTCTATGTCTTTGATCTACACACACAAGTATGAGTTCATTTCCATTTTTAATTTTTTTTTCTCCTTCTCTGTAAAAGTGCCAGCATCAAGATTTACCTTGGTGTGCAAATGTGCTGGAATAGGTTAAAAGGAAATCTCCCTGCTCTCTCAAAGCTGAAGTGCAGATGTTATGAAGTTAATTAAAAATTTAGCAATTTGTTTCTTCAGCACCAATTTAGGTTGCATCAAATGGGAGAATGGAGAAAGAAAAAATGGGTTAGAGAGATGCGTGAATCTGTCATGTTGCAGGTTTGATTAAGCCTAGAAAATGTCAGACCATATAGCCTATGTGGAATATATTTACAGTGCTCAGCATATGTAAGTATACCTCTCAGAAATCCACCTTTTAATGCTTTTTCATGTTTTTAATAGGAAGCTATACAATATTATATTTGTGCATAT